>CM010615.1:20619499-21219499 GCA_003430845.1 Xanthoceras sorbifolium
GTAAACCTCGGGTCTCGATCTAATATTATTGATGCAGGTATTCCATGCAATCTAACTATTTCTTTTATATACAACTCTGCTAGTCGATCCAGTAAATAGTCAGTTCTGATAGGTAGAAAATGTACTGACTTCATCAATCGGTCCACTATCACCCATATTGCATCATGTTTGCTCTGGGTGAGTGGTAACCCTGTGACGAAATCCATTGTAATACGATCCCATTTCTATCCAGGTATTGATATCGGCTGTAACAATCCTGATGGAACCTGGTGTTCAGCTTTTACTTGTTGACAGGTCATGCAATTATTCACAAAATCCACCACATTTCTTTTTATCCCAGACCACCAATACTGAGTCTTCAAATCTCTGTACATCTTTGTGCTACCTGGGTTCATCAAATACAGACTACTGTGTGCCTTTGTCAAGATCATCTTTTTCAATGCTTTATTATCTCGAATGCAAATTCTGTCTTTGAAACACACAATACCATTATTTTTTATTGTAAAATCCAGATGCTTCTCCTCTGGGATCTGTCTACATATCATCTGAATTCTATCATCCTGCTTCTGTTTCTCTACAATTTGTTGAATCAAACTTGGTCTGCATCTCAATTCAGCTACCAATGCATTGTCTGGATTCAACTGTAATTGAACATTCATAGCTTTTAGGGTGAATAATGTTTTTCTGCTTAAAGCATCTACTACCACGTTCGCCTTTCCTGGATGGTAATCAATCACACACTCATAATCTTTGATTAATTCCATCCATCATCTCTGTCTCAGATTAAGCTCTTTTTGAGTAGGTAGATATTTCAGACTCTTGTGATCTGTGTATATATAGCACTTCTCACCATACAAGTTATGCCTCCATATTTTCAAGGCAAATACGATAGCTGCAAGTTCCAGATCATGTATAGGATAATCTGCTCATGAGTTTTCAGCTGTCTGGACGCATATGCAACCACCTTGCCTTCCTGCATTAATACTCAACCCAAACTATGGTGTGAGGCATTACTATAGATTACAAAATCTTTACCTGAACCCGGCTGAATTAGGACTGGAGCCTCAACTAACATCATCTTCAATCTGTCAAAAGTTGTCTGGCATTTGTCATTCCATTCAAATCTGACATTTTTATGCAGTAGTTTGGTCAACGGACTTGCTATGGATGAGAATCCTTCCTTAAACCGTCGATAATAACCTGCCAAGCCTAAGAAACTTCTGACTTCTGCAACGTTCTTTGGAGCCTTCCATTCCATAATTGCTTCAATCTTTTTGGGATCTGCCTTAATACTCTCTGCTAACATAATATGGCCCATAAATGCAATCTCAGCCAACTAGAACTCACATTTACTCAGTTTACCATATAGTTGCTTCTCCCTAAGAATCTGCAATACTACTCTAAGGTACCTGTCATGGTCCTCTGTCGTCAGTGAGTATACCAGAATATCATCAATAAATACAACCACAAACTGATCCAAGTATGGTCGGAATATCCGGTTCATCAGATCCATAAAGGCTGCAGGTGCATTTGTCAGCCCAAATGGTATAACTACAAATTCATAGTGTCCCTACCTGGTTCTGAATGCAGTTTTTGGAATATTAGAATCTTTTATTCTCAACTGATGATACCTCGATCTGAGATCTATCTTTGAGAAGACACAGGCTCCTCTCAACTGATCAAACAAGTCATCGATTCTAGGCAACGAATATTTATTCTTAATTGTGAGTTTATTCAGTTGCCTATAATCGATACACAATCTCAATGACCCATCTTTGTTTTTCACAAATAACACTGGAGCTCCCCACGGGGATACACTGGGTCTGATGAAGCCCTTATCTAATAATTCTTGTAATTGTATCTTCAGTTCTTTCAGTTCTACTGGTGCCATTCTGTAAGGAGTTATGTATACTGGAGAAGTACCTGGTACCACGTCAATCACAAACTCCACTTCTCTCTGAAGTGACAAACTAGGAAGCTCCTCTGGAAATACATTTGTAAAATCACACATAGTGGGTATATTCTGAATCGCATAATCAACCTTTCTGGAATCAACCACTTGAGCCAAATAAGCTTCACAACCCTTTCTGATCAGTTTACAGGCTGTAGTGGCTGAAATAACATTGGAGAGAAAATCCCTCCTTTCACCCACCATCGTGATTTCTGCGCCATCGACTGCTCAGAGTATGACTCGTTTAAAATTACAGTCACTCACTACCTTGTGTCTGGATAGCCAATCTATGCCTAGGATAACGTCAAACTCATGGAATGGCAACTTCATCAAATCTCCTAGAAAATCATACTCCTAAATCCGAATAGGACAATTTCTGTACACATGATTCACAACTACACTTTGGCCTATCCGATTGCTGACTAATACTTTATACTCAGCAGGTTCGGTTTTCAAATTTCGTTGTTTCAGCAATGCATCACATATATAGGAATGAGTAGAATCTAGATCTATCAATGCAATAGCTGTGGTGTCAAAGATAGAAATAGTACTAGCAATCACGTCTGGTGCATCCTTATCTTCCTGAGCCCTAATACCATAGGCCCGTGCAGGGGTACGACTATCTGGTCTTGCCACTGATGCTGACACCCCTCTGTGGCTACCACCTTTAATTTCTGCCAGACTGGGCCTCCTACTTCTGGAAGCAGTAGGAATAGATCTCTCTGGTTGCTGAACAGGAGTAATCTAATTTTTCGGGCAATCTCTGTAAAAATGATCACGGGATCCACACCTGTTGCAGGCTCCTGTAACTCTCTAGCACTCCCCTAGATGTCTCTTTCCACAATACTCACACAATGCTGGGGCTGGTCCCCTAGCTGCATTCCCAAGGGTACTGGCTATTAATGTTGCAGATTGACCCGATCTAGCTGTAGGTATGGGCCTCTGTGATTGCGTTGGACCACTAGACTGCGGTCCCTTAAACTTCTTACTCTAGGGCTGATATGAACTTTATTGCCCTGATCCCTTCTCTGTTGACCTCTGTCTCGTTTGGCCCGCTCTTCTTTCTTGATTCTTTCAACATTCAAAGCTGCAAAGACGAGTCTGGTAAAATCTTCAAACTCAAATACAGCAACCTGTAAGCGGATATAATCATTCAGCCCATCTTCAAATCTCCTACACCTGTCCGCCTCGGTAGCCACCATATCTCGAGCGTATTTACTCAACCTGACAAATTCTCTTTCATACTCTGTTACTGTCATTTGTCTCTGCTTCAGGTTGGTAAATTCTCTCTTCATATTATCCAGATAAATGAGATCGACATATTTTCTTCGAAATTCCTTTTGAAACAACTCCCAAGTTCTGTCTTCCGGCCACACTGACGGTATAATAGAGGTCCACCATTGGTAGGCATCCTCCTGCAATAGGGATACTGCACACTCTAGTTTTTCTTCAGGTGTACAGTTCATCTGCTCTAAGATTCTTTCCGTCCGTTCAAACCAATATTCTGCAGCAGATGCATCCTCATCTTTTCTACCATGAAAATCAGTCGGTTTGTACTTAGCTAGTCATTTAATAGCTGATATTCATAGCGCTGCTCTGGCCACGTTCTAGAAGAATTCAGTCATTTGCTGCATAAATGCTGGCTGACCCTGAACTTCTAGTCCAGCCGCTCTTGGGCTTACTGATTCTCTAGATGCTCCCCCAACTACACTGGCGGGACTTTCATGTCTACCTCCACTTCCTTCCATTTCTTTTTATCCTATATAAGACAGAAGAGAGGTCTGCAGATTAGAGTCACACACTCCTATAGGTATCTTTGTACAATGCATGCATATACAGAATATTACTCTTTTGGTCCAGAAACGCCTAAACTGCGCTTTAATACCACTAAAAATGTAACACCCCCTTACCCGACCCGCATGGATCGAACCAAGGAACGCTACAGGGTTTTCAAGACTTTTCTAAACTTCCTTTATAATTCGAAAACCATTGAAAACCAAATAAGCTATATTTTGAAATCCCTTTTCATTGTGAGCCCATTCAAAACTATTTTGAAAAATTTTGCTAGAGTTTCCTCTGTTTCTCTGACTTTTCAAAAATCCTGTTTTTCAACAAAACTCAAATAATATAATATTAAACACTTCAAAATTTATTCCTCAATCAAATGCGCACTCTGCCATATAGTGCGACTTTCCCAAATATTTTCAAATGAAACAATACATAATTTATATTTACAAACCTTTGAAAAACATAAACCATCAAACAAATATTTACGAAAACTTATATATATATAAAACAACTTTATAGACTTCTGTATATACATGCTTAACTGAATAATATACATACAAAGTTTAAATATAACTACCCAAAGATATAGTGACTCTGAATCTCAATCTGCAGCTATCACCTCTTCAGTCTTTTCCTCCCTCTGTATCTGTGTTACCTATGTGTGATGAAATCAACGAGCTAAGCAATAATATTTAGTAGGTGTACACTAAAATAAAATGTCAATGTAATATAAAACAATAGATTTAAAATTCAGAAATTCAGAAATACATATAGAACAAACATTAGATTTCAAATACTGAAACTATACAAAGTACATTATTTCAAAAATTTCTGGGTTTAAATCTCAATAACATTTCCTTATTTCAACATTTAAATTCATAGTTTTCAGTTCTTAATTGGGCCTCTGATACATATTACAGGGTTTACAGGACTGGATTACGGGTTTATACAGTCGGGTTTCCCATCTCAAAGTGAAATGGTATCCCTATAGTCACAGTCGGTTTCTCATTTCAAAATGAAATGGTATCCGTATTTCACAGTCGGTTTCCCATTTCAAAATGAAATGGTATCTGTAAATTCATAGTCGGTTTTCCATTTCAAAATGAAATGGTATCCGTATATCATTATAATCATCAAATATCTCATTGCAGTACTGCTAAATACACCCAATTGACATGTCAATCTCCTATATCCATATTTTTCCTATACATATATTAGGGCCATTATTCAGGTATTAAATCAGTTCATTCTTTTCGAAATTTCAATCAAAGTCCACCAATATAATACTAAACAATATTCGTAAATCAATATTTATAAATCATATTCGAAAACATACGATGTCACTGAAACAAGTAAATATTTCATAATAGGTTCTCAAAATCAGTAAATATGTTTTCAAACTCATTTAGTCAAAATATAGGAATTCAAATCAAAGCATATAATGATAATCACAAAGATTTCAGAAATCAGTGTACACTAACCTGGATACCGTTTCTACCACAGTTTTTTTTTTCTGGATTTCTCTTTTTGCTCCTTTTTTTTCTTTCTCCTTTCCTCTTTCTCCTTCATCTTTTTCTTCTCTTTCTTCTTCTTCTCTTCTTCTTGTTCTTCTTCTCTTCTTCTTCTTCTTTCCTTCTTCTTCTTCCTTTCTTCTTCCTTTTTCTTTTTCTTTTTCTTCTCTCTCTCTCTCTCTATTTTTTTGTTTTGCTTCTTCATGAAGCTTCCCACTGCAATATTTTTTTTTATAAAATTTTGGTCATCGCGACCGCTCCCCGCGATCTATGGTCGCACCACCTGGTCGCGTTGCTCACTAGAATGTTTTCACCGCTTTCATCGCAATCAGTCATCGCAGTGTCTGGTCGCGATGTTGGTCACATTGCTCACTGGCCAAAATGAACATTTTTACCGCGAGCTGCTCATCGCGATCTGTGGTCGTGGTGCTCACTGCCTAAAATCATCATTTTCACCGCGAGCTGCTCATCGCGATCATTGGTAGCGGTGACTGGTCGCAGTGCTCACTGTCAACATTTTCTTTTTCTTTCATGCACTCTTCCTAGAACGTTCCACCTAGTCCACTTGTATACCTAAAAATTAATCCAAATAAACACATTACATTATTTTCAGATAATTAACAATACTTTGGGCACTTTTCATAATTAATAAAAATTACAAATGTTACAGATATCTTGTTCATAATATTTTATTCTTTCAATGAGATGTATTTGCGACAAAATAGCGTTTTTCAAATTGATTTTCATATGCGATGTATATTCGTACTTCTTTGAGCATAAATTCCTTCCGCATGTGTTTGATGAGTGTGTTGCCTAGGTTCTGAAAGATTTACGAGAGAATTATACTGAAAGGTTTAGCGTCGAGGCGAATTCTATCTTGGTTATTTGAACACAATTGTTTTCGTTTTAAGATTCTTAGAGTGTTGGCATGTGCGTGGCAAGTGGTGCAAAATTCTGAGAGTGGATACATTCGAATTTTACTTATTGCTTTTGCTAACCTTTATCTTAATGGATTGTGATTCATTTGGCAAATTAATTGTTCCTTAATGTTCAGAGATGCGTTTGTGGGTATCGTTGCTGGTAAACCCTTACGAGACTATAACTCGTTCACTAGGGACACCTAGGGGTTTAAAGGCTTGTGGCACATACTAAGTGCTATCGTATTTCCTACGAAAGTGGTTTAGGCTAGTTGTTTGTTTTTTTTTTTTTTTGTTTTTTTTTTCGTTTTGTTTTTGTTTGCTTTTTTAGTTTCATTCTGATTTTGCTCGAGGACGAGCAAAAGTTAGGTTTGGTGGTATTTGTTGGCTCCATTTCTTGATCAAAAATGTGCCTTCATTAGTACATTTCTTTACCTACTTTTGTCTCGTTCGCGGGTAATTATTGGTTGTTTTTTATATTTGTATCTAGTGTACAGGTAATAAGAGTTTATGCGTAATTGAAGAGTCTTAGTGGATTAAATCGAAGATTTGGGAGTGCACAGCTGTCATGTTTTAAAGGCCATTATAAATTCCACAGAATGAACTGGGTCATGAACTTTATATTTCTAGAAAGGTCTAGATGTCGACTTTCTGGAAAATTTACGATTCATGATTTCGAGTTTTCTAGAAGAAGTTATGCTTATTTTCATATAAGTGCACAGTTCCGCGACTTGACTTGCGACGATTTGTGCAAGTAACGAGCGTATAACTCCAAAAACAAGCCGAGACACTCGCGACTTGCCAAGTCACGAGAGCTTAATTCTAGCAGAAAACCTAAGACTCTCGCAACTTAAACTCGCAACTTGACCCGCGACTTAGCCAAGTCGCGAGTGGTACTTTCCAGTCCTAAACCAGCATGCTATAAAAACAAAAGGGAGTTCGGCTAGGGCTCTAATCAGAGGACCAAGAGGAGACCAATAGAGAGAATGAGAGGCAAAGGGGAGAGAAGAAGATCACCTTGGAGATAAGAGGGTTAGAAGTCAATCCATGAGCCATATTCTTACCATCAAGTTTGGATTTGGAGAAAGTGGAAGCTAGACGAATTCGCAATAGGAGGAGGATGAGAGTTCATCGCACCTAGAGTTTTTCTATCCCTTTCCTTCTTTATTTTCTTACTTGTAACTCTATTTTATTATTGAAAAACATGTTTGGTTGTAAATCTTTGATTATTAACTAAACTTTTAAGTTAGGGTTTTGATGGATCCTTTTCTATGAAAGTTGAATGAATTGATTGTCTAATTTATTATGGTTGATTATTATGTTGTTAAGTGGTATTATTGTTCTTAATGTTTCTGAATGTGAAGGCCTGTATTTAGTTGATATTATGGTTGTGTATTATGTATTGAGAGGAGACGCCCACAACGTGCTCGATGTAATGTCCACTATAAGTAGAATTAGATAGAGATATGCTAATTTGCTTGTGTGATTATATATGGTGTTTATTGTGAATAATGCATTTTCATGCACTTGGATATACCTTCAAGAGATAGGATATTAGTGTATATAGCAATAGGTTCGATTTACCTCGAGAGGGAACTTTGGATAATTTAGATAAACACGGTCATCAACATAAATAATTAAACTACAATAATGTTCTGTCATGAAACTCGATTGGATGGATTAAGTGAATTCAAATACCTTAGCTCATCTCTCATATTGGTTATTTGCTTACTTTTTATGTTTTCTTATTTCCATCATTTATTTTCCTCTTTTAGACCTTCCGATTGTCCAAATAGAAGTAGACTTAGTTAATTTTAGTACTCAACGCCTAAATATCCCTGTGGAGACGATAATTTATTCATCATTGTATTACTTGTGCCGACCCCGTATATTTGCGAGTACAAAAAGGCGTAACAAATACATACGGACTTGAGTACATAACTGACACAACCCGCCTACCTGAGAAGCTCGTCAGCTTTCAAACTAGCGATGTCAATACTCATAGAGCTTATAAAACTGACACAACTCGTCTACATGAGAAGCTCGTTAGCTCTCAAACTAGCGATGTCACTGTTCAACAACTCCTCCCCCGAGAGCTTCACAAAGGAGCAGAAGTTAGCAACCCATGGGGCGTTACCTATCAGGTTTTTTTGCCATTCACTCACATACTTAAATCCTATATAATTGATGTGCGTTCAGTGTTGTTATGAAATGGGCAAAACAAGGTTCCATTAGAGGAATGAGTCAAAAAGTTAGAGGGGGGACCAAATGAAAATAGAGAAACAACGTCGTCAAAAATATTGGCAAATTCTCAACCAACAAAAAAGAAAAACATAAAAGTGTGCGCTGACTAATACAGCAAGCACTAAAAACATAAACCGTCAAGCCCGACCACTTGGAGAGCTCCCGCCCTCTAGAAGGATTGGGTTATCCGTTGGTGCAGGAGGATCCGCTAAATTGAAGGTCGCGTTATCTACCTACATCTCATCTTCATCCCTAGAAGGACCGTAACAACACCCTCTCTTTGGTCCTACACTTTGCTGGTCTGCGCCCATGTCCACAGCTCGCATGACCCTAAGATTAGCAATCAATTCACCAGTGGTAAGAACAAGGAAATCGTAGTCCTTATCGGGGTACTGCAGCCAGATGTTGTACAAGAGGTCACTTTGGGCACTGTCAAACATTTTCTGCTTCTCATCCTTGCCAGCATTTGAGCGAACTCGTCGAATTTCTTTGCAAGACCGTTTTTGGACTGCTTAACCCTTTCTTCCAGCTTATCGATCTTACTCTGGTGCTCCACTGAAGACTTTTCCAGGCTAGCCCTAAGAGACTCACACCTCTTTATCAGTTGCCTCTCACGCTTCGCTCCTCGCTGAGCCTCTTTTTCTCCTCCCTGGAGGCGAGCTCTTTCTTGACAATCTCCAGCTCCTTATTAAGCCTCTTTATCTCTGCCTCACTCCTCCTAGCCTCAAGCATGTCATTGTGAGTAAGATAAGCAGTCTGAAAAGAGCAAAGAGTAAGGACGTAAAAAAATAAAAAAAAATGATGAGAAGACCTTTCTTTACTCACCACGAGGCTGTAACACATCAAGGAAATGTAGAGTCCCATTCCCATATAATCCTCCAGACGGCTGCTCAAACCTAGTGTAAGGTAACCCTAGTAAGCGGCCGAAACATGGTCCAAGAATGCCCTCGCGTTAGGGCCAACAAGCGCGTCAGAAGGAGCAGATTCAAACGCGAAAACCTCGCATGAACACGCAGGATTTTGCCCCACAGACTGCTCCCCTAAACACAACCTGAGAATCAGGGGTTACCCATTTTTCCTTATTAACAGCAGTAGGGGTAACTAGAGGAAGAGATAGCAGCAACGAGAGTCTATTGCCCAAGTCAGTTGCCCTCACTTTATGCTTCTTTAAAGAGTTGTTGGATAGAGAAGTGCTAGCTTTCCCCTTAATCTCGGGGCACTTTTTGATGGTCAGTTTCCCCAACTTCCATTGGACCGTATTCGGCATGTTTGCTTGTGGTTCTAGTTACTGTTTTCAGGCTCGCTTATGAACGGGGAGTTAGCTCGTCGGACTCCGTTTCCTCGTCCTTTGGGTTTGTGGAGGGTACGTCAACGATCTTCTGAATGTCCAGTTCCACGTCCAGCTCCTGAACCACGTTAGGATTCGGCGTAGGCCCAAAACCCACCAAGAGCTTCTCAGTGACTCCCCTAAACTTGGCAGGGTCTTTTACGTGCGAGAATAATTCCAGAAGACCGCTGAGCACCACCTTCTCCTCCCCACTAAGTGTAGGACTCTGTCCTATACCACCTACGCAACAAAGAGGAATAACATGTGTAAAAGGGGAATAGACTAGATCAAACAAGATATCTCATCAGAAAACCAACTTACGAGGTGACAGAACAAAAAGCTTATATTTGACGGACTCAATTTCGGGGCCCGTAATATAAAAATAGGTCGTTCTATAGTCCCCTACATTGGACTTAATGTCCGACTGCAACAACTCCTGGTAATCACTTGCTCGTGTAGGGAGATAGTATACCCCATCATATTGAGCTTTACCATACGGTTTCTTAGAAAAGGGGCATATCTTCAACAAGAAACAATATCTTATAATATTGTCAGTTGGGGAACTAATCCCCTTCCTACTAAAAATAAGGTAAAAGGATATTAGTCAGGTTCAGAGCAAACTTGAGCAGATTTAGGACATGTATGAGGAATGGAGGGAGAGGAAATCTCATCTATGAGATGGTGTGAGCTGATTGCCACGTAGCTCGGAGGGGGATAATCTAGTCTATCCAATGCCCTGGGGATCAGCACCATGTGGCCTATAGGAAGGTGTAAAGTATGCATCAAACCTAATGATGTGAACCCGTAAAGTTATACTAAAAAGAGTTTTAGAAAACGTTTGATTATCGTATAACATGCGGAATTAGGTTTCAAACATTTCTTTAATTGAAAAACTGTTTTTTAATCAAGAACGAGTTCCTGTATATATGCAGAAAAAGATTTCATGAACTACATACATTTTTCTTGATTTTTTTTTTCTGATTCCTCGATCTACCACTAGATCTTCAAAGCTATGACCCGCGATATGACAACGTGTGTGTGAGCAAGTCACGGCAAGAGATGGAGGTCACGTCAAAAATGAACAGAGAACCCTTTCTCCTTATGGCCGGCCGCACCTGCAAGAAAAGGGAGAGTAAAAAAAAAAAACCTTTTTTTTTCTTTCTTCTCTCTTTGGTGGCCGAACCCTCTTGTGTTTCTCACTTATGTGTTAGGTTTTTTTTTCCTAACTATATAACACTTATATAGTAGCTTTTTAGGGTTTTAGTTTGACCAAGTCAAAATAGGATTCATAATCCTATTTATTTTTAGTCTCCCTAAAGACTTGAACTATTTTTAGTTTGACCTTTTGAACTATTAAAATAATCTAATTATTTTAATTCTTTTGTCCTAGTCGTTATTTAATCACCTGACCTCATGTTTAATAAATAGAATTAATAATTATTAATTATTAATTTCTACTATTTGATTAAATATTTAATTAATTAAATAATCACATTATTTAATTATTCTCTTTTAATTAATCTACAGTGACCCTCGTTACTAACAATCATAAGGGCTAGCAAGGGGACGTAATGGATCCACAGTTTTGTGCTCCAATAATATTTAGTAATATTAATTAAAACTCTTTAATTAATATTTCGCGATTATTAACCTCGAAGTTATTCTACTAAAAATTCAAAGCTGCACTCTCAGAACTGTAAACGTGTTTATACAATCTGAAGTCTCAGTGTCCATTCATATAGGTAATTGCATATAGTTTGATCCTCCGCAAATAGTTCATAACTAGAGCTAGGTCATAAAGTCCGTTATACCCCTCTAGAAATATCTTTTCCTTTAAATACCGTTGATTCTCTAATGAACAATTAAATCTTGTCTTCCAAATGGAAAAAGGAGAGCGTTCATAATCGTTCAAACCCCTAATCAACCCTTAAGGGAACTACTCATCTACTTCAATCAAGAAGCAGTAGATTCTACTATTGTGTTCAAACCTTCCCAGCCACAAGTCAAACCGCAACTCCAAGATACGGAGGTATTGGTCGAGATTCACATCAACCTCACTCATGGTAAATCAAAAGCCACGATCTAACCTGAATGAGTCGATAAGACACTCAGGATTAAGATCACCTATAAATAGCCATCTTTTATCGATTATATAGGAATCTCATCTACTAACGGATCTTGGTGAGAGATTTATATAAATCATAGCCCAGTCCTATATGATCTCATCGTATAAGGTGCCTTCATTCTCATGTCAATTACATGGGCAGTCTAGGAGAAGACTATCGTATTTTACAGAATGGACCGCAGCAGTAGATCAATTACAAACAAAGCACCCAGCTTTGTTAACTCTTTACGGACTCTTTAGATTGCATGTCTCAAAATGAACCTGTAACATCCCAAATTTTGAGTAATTAATTTTGAATATGTGAAAATAAATATTTGTGAGTTGAGGGGTGTAAATGTAATTAAAAGTATGTTTATTTTTATGATTTCCAGGTGGACCAGATGGAACGATCCAAAAATGATGCAAGAAAAAGGAAAACTGAAGCAGAGAGCATCGCGACCTGGTCACCGCGACCATAGGTCGCGATGGCTTGCTCGCGGTGGAAAATGAGATTTTTGGCAGTGAGCATCGCGACCAGTCACCGCGACCACAGGTCGCGATGAACTGCTCGCGATTAAAATGTCAAATTCTGGCAGTGAGCAACGCGACCATGGTACCTCGAGGTGTGCTCGCGATGAAGGCGGTGGAAACGCTCCAGTGAGTACCGCGACCTGGTAGCGTGACCACAGGTCGCGACGACGGTCGCGACGCCCAAAAGTTTATAAAAAAATAAATCGTCGCAGAAAACCCTAAGAAAACAGAAAACAGAGAAAGCAGAGAGGAAAGAGAGGAGAAAATAGAAAGAGGAGAGACCGAGAAAGAAAGAAAAGGAGAAGAAGAAGAAGAAGAAGAGAGAGAAGAAAAAAAAACAAGAAGAAGAAAGGAAGAGGAAAGGAAGAAGAAAGGAAAGAGAAAGAAAAGGAAAAGAAAAGAGAAAAAGAAAAGAGAAAGGAAAAAGAAAATCCAGAAGAAAAACTGTGTGGAAAACGAAATCCAGGTTGGTGTACACTTCTTTTCGAAAACCATTATGTTTTTGATTTGGATCTAAGTTTATTTGACTATTTTGATGAATAATTGTTTATATGTATTTTTGATTTGAATATTCTGATTAAATCGATTTTTGATTTACAACAGTTATTTAAAAAGAAATTATGTGAGAGTATAATCGTTGATCTCGAAAGAAACGGAAAGTTTTGCTATGAAATGTGTGGATTATGTATTTCGAATATTGTTTGAAAATGTGGATTCTTGATTTTTAATTTGGATTGTGAAACTGTTGTTTAATTGGAAAAAGAATATAACGAATGGATGACTGTTATATCTCGCGGGGCAAACCTGGGATAATCCAGTTTAGGCGAATCCCGGAGATAGATATTGCACTGATGATATTGATGACTGTTGCATCTCGCGGGGCAAACCTGGCAAGTCCAGTTTAGGCGAATCCCGGAGATAGCCATTTCACTGTATCTATGATTGTTGCATCTCGCGGGGCAAACCTGGCTTAGTCCAGTTTAGGCGAATCCCGGAGATAGCCATTGTACTGATAGTGATGATTGCTGCATCTCGCGGGGCAAACCTGGCTGAGTCCAGTTTAGGCGAATCCCGGAGACAGCTAGTGCACTGTATCTCTGACTGTTATATCTCGCGGGGCAAACCTGGTATAATCCAGTTTAGGCGAATCCCGGAGGTGAACGTCACACTGATGTACAGATATTGAAATGTATACTGAGTGTACGGTCAGAATAGAGAATGAAAGTGAATAAAATGTTTATATAAATAAAATGTTACAGAATAAATAAAATAATTGTATGTTTTATTGAGTGAATTTAGATGCTTTTTTTAAACTGTTTATATATGATTTCTTTCTGTACGGGAGTTAAAGATTGAAATGTTTTTTTTTTATTATTATTATGAAATGATATTTGATTTTGATACTTGAGTTAAGTGTACACCCACTAGGCATTATTGTTTAGCGCGTTGGATTTAATCACGCACAGGTATCAGAGACACCGGGAGAAATAAAGGATAGAGAAGAAGTAACAGCAGATTGAAGGTCCAGAGTCACAAGTTTCTTTTGAGTAGTTATAAGTGAATATTATTTGTATATTGTATTTAGTGAAGCATGCATATACAGAAATCTGTAATTTGACATGTATTTATATGTTTTGTAATATGTGTTTTATGATTTATAGTATTTGTAAATGTCAATTAAATATGTTTTGTTTGAAAATGATTGGAAGTCGCACTAATCGGCAGAGTGCGCAGTGATTTGAAAATATGGAAATAGAAGTGTTGAAAGTATATGTATTATATTTGTTTTATTGAAAACAGGTTTTTGGAAAATCCAAAAAATAGAGGAAACTCTGCCGAAATTTTTAAAAATAATGATTTGATTGGCTCACTAGAAACACAATTTAAATTATAAATTGAAACGTTTTTCAATGGTTTGAAATATATAAAGTGAATTTAAAAAGTTTTGAAAAAAAATCGGTAGCGCTCCCTGGGTCGATCCAGCCGGGTCGGGTCAGGGGGTGTTACAGAACCCTCTCTGTATATGACCATCATATACTCATTCTGACATTACATCTTGCACTCTAGGATGTTCTCGCACAATACGAATGTATTACTGAATATAAAACATTTATAAACTTGAATGATAATCTGAATAATTCTTATTAAGTCTTTAACCATTTACAATTACAAGCTTTAGGACATAAATCCCAACATATACAACCCCCAAACCCACACTCAACTTGTTTTCACGCCCAATAAAAGCCAAAATTAGATTCTTCTGCCTTCCAGACCCATTGAATGTTCAATCCACAAACCCGGAAGCACAAACACTCAAGAACGCCATAAAGGAAGCCTTTCTTTGATAAGTTCAGTAGTTCTATCAAGAACAAGTAGGTGAAAACGAAAATTCACTAAAATTTGTATTAATTGATCAAAAGTTCTTAAACTTGCAAACAATAGAGTTTAAATAGAAAATAAAATGACTTGGAACAACCCTCCAAGCATGGGAAACTAAAATAATAAAAGGAAGGTGCTGATAACAATGTGAATTAATGACGTAGTTGACTAGAAGTTTTGAACTCTCAAAAGATAACACAATTCACAAGGTGAAATGAATCTGGTCACTATGAAAAGTGCAACCATAACTTTCTCTTGAGACCTCCAATTGACTTGATTCTAGGCATGAACTTAAAGATAAGACCATGATCTTTCCAAATAACTACTCACACGTCGCAAGAGGCCCACCCAATCAAAAGTTATGTCGACCCAAAGTTACCCTTGCGAATCAGGTTGCCTCCTCCTCAGCTTGAATTATATTCATTAAGGTTGGCCCTTCCTTTTCCAAGCCCATCTTAATTACACCAGCCCATGTTGATTGCACTAACCCTTGCATTGTTTCCTTGATTTTGTTTGATCTTGATCTTGTTATCAGCCCATCCGGGACGTGCAAGAAATCTTTATTACGCGGACCACTATAGTTCTCATCATTCCCTCTCTCCTAAAAAAGATTTGACCTCGAATCATCACTTGCATCAAAGGGAGAAAGATCAGCAACACTAAATGTAGCAGGCACGGTATACTCACCTTGAAGGTCCATTTTGTATGCATTGTCATTAATTTTCTCAAGGATTTGGAATGGTCCATCTCCTCTTGGTTGCAATTTGGATCTTCTTTGGCTGGAAATCTTTCTTTTCCCATGTGTACCCAAACCCAATCTCTTGGTTCAAAGACCACACGCTTCCGTCCTTTGTTTGCATGGGAAGCATATTGTTCATTCTTCTTTGCAATCTGAAGCTGTACTCTTTCATGTATTGACTTCACCAACTCTGCTTTCTTCTTCCTATCCAAACTGCCCTTTCATCAATAGGTAAAGGCATCAAATCCAAAGGAGTAAGAGGATTAAATCCATAAACTATTTCAAAAGGAGAATAGAAAGTAGTAGTATGCAAGGTCCTATTGTATGCAAACTCTTTGAATGACAAATATTCCTCCCAAGATTTCAAATTTTTATCAATAATAGTGGCAAAAACTAAGTTAATGTCCTATTAACCACCTCAGTTTGTGGGTGACTAGTAGTGGAAAACAAAAGCTTAATGCCTAACTTTTCCCACAAGACTTTCCAAAAATAGCTAAGGAATTTAGCATCCCTATCTGACACAATACTCCTAGAAACTCCATGGAGTCACACTATTTCCTTAAAAAAATAAGTCAGCAATATTCGTGGCATCATCAGTTTTATGACATGGGATGAAATGTGCCATTTTACTAAACCTATCCACTACCACGAAAATAGTTTATACTCTTTTTAGTCATTGGTAGCCTTAAAACAAAGTTCATAGAAATGTCTACCCATGGCTCATTAGGAACAAGTAATGGTGTATACAACCCATGTGGTAAAACCTTAGACTTGGCTTTTTTGCAAGAGATGCATCTACTGCAAATGCATATGACATATCTTCTCATCTTAGGCCAGTAGAAATGCTCATCTAAAATTTCTAAGGTTTTCCTAACACCAAAATGCCCCATTAATCCCCCACCATGTGCCTCTCGCACCAGTAACTCATGCATTGAACAATTAGGCACACACAACTTGCTTTCCTTAAACAGATATCCATTATGCTTATAGAATTACCAAATGTTGCCCTATCACAAGCCTTATACACATCTGAAAAATCAGCATCATTATTATACATGTCTTTCACATATTCAAAGCCAAGCATTTTAGCACTCAAAGAAGTAAGAAGTACATACCTCATAGATAAAGCATCAGCAAATATGTTCTCCTTACCTTGCTTATACCGGATGACATAAGGAAAGGTCTCAATATACTCCATCCATCTAGCATGCCTGCGGTTCAACTTACCCTTTGAGATGTTTTAGTGACTCATGATCGGTATGGATCACAAACTCTTTAGGCCATAGATAGTGTTGCCATGTCTCCAATGCCCTGACAACAGCATAAAGCTCTTTGTCATATGTGGGGTAATTCAAGGCTGCCTCATTTAACTTCTCACTGAAATAAGCTATAGGTCGCCGATCCTGCATCAAAACGGCTCCAATGCTTACTCCAGAAGCATCACATTCAATCTCAAAAGTTTTGTTAAAGTTAGGTAGTGCTAGCACGGGTGCAGAATATAAACTTTCTTTAATATAAGCAAATGCATTTTCTTGGCCAATGCCCTAATGAAATCCAACATTCTTTTTAATTATCTTAGTAAATGGTGTAGCTATAGTGCTAAAATCTTGAACAAAGCGCCTATAAAAGCTAGCTAAGCCCTAAAAAATTCTTACCTCAGTGACGCTTTTAGGCGTAGGCCACTCCTTGATAGCTTTGACTTTCTCTTCATCCACCTCAATTCCCTGTGCACTCACAACATAGCCAAGAAAAATCACTTTTTCCATGCAAAAATTACATTTCTTAAAATTAGCATACAACTTTTCATGTCTCAAAACTTCAAGCACACATATCAAAAGTTTAACATGTTCATTTAGACTCCTATTATACACTGAGATGTTATCAAAGTACGCCACTACAAATTTGCCTATGAATGCATGCAATACATGGTTTATTAATTTCATAAAAGTACTAGGTGTATTAGTAAGACCAAATGGCATGACCAACCACCCATACAATCCATATTTGGTCTTAAAAGCAGTCTTCTACTCATCTCCTTCCCTCATCCTAATTTGATGGTATCCATTTTTAAGATCTATTTTATTGAAAATACAAGATCCATGCAACTCATCAAGCATATCATCAAGTCTAGGAATGAGATGACAATACTTTACCGTTATATTGTTGACTGCCCGGCAATCAATGCACATTCGTTATGTTCCATCCTTTTTTGGAACCAATAGAACTGGTACAGCGCACGGACTCATACTCTCTCTCACGTAGCTTTTGCTCATTAACTCCTTAACTTGTATTTGAAGCTCATTCATCTCCTCCGGATTATTTCTGTAGGCTAGTCGGTTTGGAATAACAGCTCACGGTACGAAATCAATTTCATGTTCAATGCCCCTAATGGGCAACAACCCACTAGGAGTCTCTTCCGAGAATACATCTTCAAATTCTTGCAACAAAGAAACAGCCATGCTAGGTAGAAATTGGTTAGTTGCATCAAGATTAAGGTATGAATCCTTGTATACAAGCAAAACCATTAGCTTGTTTGCTGTGAAAGCCCTCTTCACCTCACTCTCTTTTACAAAAAATTTCATTTTTTTTCCTCTTGTTTCTGCAGAATCTTTTTCTTTCCTCTCTTGTGGCCCACTCAACTTTTCACTATTTTCAACCACCTCTATTTTCTTTCTCACTCTTTTTTTCTTTGAAGTCTCAGCCTCACTCTCATTTTTCAGCTCATTTTTCTTCTTTTGATGTGTTTCGGCCTCACTCTTTCTTTTCAGCTCATGCTCATTTTTTAACTTCATTTGGCCCTTATAAACCTGTTTTGGAGTTAAAGGAACAAGTGTGATCGACTTTCCATCTTTAACAAAGCTGTACCTATTCCGAAATCCATCATGTATTACCTTCCTATTATACTGCCATAGTCTTCCCAACAAAATATGGCCAACATTCATAGGAACTACATCATAAAGCACCTCATCACTATATCTCCCAATTGTTAAAAACACTAAGACTTGCTTATTAACCTTGACCTCCCCACATTCATTCAACCACTGTAATTTATAAGGCCTAGGATGTTTCTGCATTTGTAAGCCCGATTTTGCAACAAGGGTGGTACTAGTTACATTGGTGCAACTTCCCCCATCTATGATCATACTACACATCTTGTTGTTAACATAGCATCTGGTATGGAATATGTTCTCTCTTTGCTGCTACATATCTTCTACCTTGAATTGAGTACTAAGAGCACGCCTTACAACTAAAGATTCACCGTCAACAGGGTACTATACTCCATCATCATCACTAGCATCATCTAATTCCAGTTTCTCATCACTATCACTCTCTTCACTTTTGATTTCCTTATAATAGTTGTGACAATAAAAAATTAACTCAATTTTCTTTTCCCATTCTAGGTAAGCCTCCGGATCATTTCTGCCTTAGAACTAGGTATTTTCATTTTAATATTTCCAAGTTTCCTATCTACCCCATCTCGACCCCGAAAGCCTTTTCTCGGTCCCCTTTTATGCCTACCTCCTCTAGGTTTATTGCTACCTATTTCAACTTCAAATTCGGAATCATTATCATCTCCACTTCCAATCTCATGTTCTCCTTCAGATACATCTTCAAGAACAGATCCACGCCCATTTTGTCTACTAAAGTTAGGTACTTGATTGGGCTGTCCCCTTTGTATAAGAGCTATAGCCTTATCTTGTCGATCCATCCTATCTCTAATATCCTTAAAAACCACGTTCATTCACTTGAATTGCTGTTGCATGGCCTGCAGTACAAACTGCATGTTATCCTCTCTAGGTGCTGAATCATTTTTGTTTGACATTCTAAAAAGCTACAATGAAAGAGTTAAAGAGAAAATCCTCACATCCTCAAGTGTTTGCACACAAGATAACACTCTACTCGTGTTTCACTCTAATAGGCTTTTCTCGATGCTGTGCTCACACACTCTTGCCTTCTTCCACTCTTTGTTTTCACCTTCAAGTCCTATAAGAACTAATTGGACTTAACAAACAAGAAACAACCAATGTATATTCCAATTAACAAAAACCCACGAAACAGTAACACAACGAGAATAGCCAACAAAGAAATCTTAAGATTATAAGTACTTGAATTTGGGTAAACTTCTGCTTGATTTTCTTTTTTTCGATTTTTTTTTTAAGTATAGCCAATACACAAACCCTTCAAGAAGAACGAACAAGAACCAGATCAAACAATAAAATGCAGAAGCTATGAATTAAAATGACGAAAATTCAAAGATAAATCAAACATAATTTTGAAAACTATGCTCTAATACCAAATGATGTGAACCCATAAGATTATACAACTCCCAAACCCACACTTAACTTGTTTTCACGCCCAAGAAAGCCAAAATTAGATTCTTCAGCCTTCCAGACCCATTGAATGTTCAATCCATGAACCCGGAAGCACAAACACTCAAGAACGCCACAAAGGAAGCCTTCATTTGATAAGTTCAGTAGTTCTATCAAGAACAAGTAGGTGAAAACGAAAATTCACTCAAATTTGTATTAATTGATCAAAAGTTCTTAAACTTGCAAACAGTAGAGTTTAAATAGAAAATAAAATGACTTGGAACAACCCTCCAAGTATGGGAAACTGAAATAATAAAAGGAAGGTGCTGATAACAATGTGAATTAATGACTTAGTTGACTAGAAGTTTTGAACTCTCAAAAGACAACACAATTCACAAGGTGAAATGAATCTGGTCATTATGAAAAGTGCGACCATAACTTTCTCTTGAGACCTCCAATTGACTTGATTCTAGGCATGAACTTAAAGATAAGACCATGATCTTTCCAAATAACTACTCACACGTCACAAGAGGCCTACCCAATCAAAAGTTATGTCGGCCCAAAGCTACCCCTGCAAATCAGGTTGCCTCCTTCTCAGGTTGAATTATATTTACTAAGGCTGGCCTCTCCTTTTCCAAGCCCATCTTAATTGCACCAGCCCATGTTGATTGCACTAACCCTTGCATTGCTTCCTTGATTTTGTTTGATCTTGATCTTTTTATCGGCCTATCTGGGACGTGCAAGAAATCTTTGTTACCCGGATCACCATAGTTCTCACCACCTACCAAGTCCTCCCTCTTAATTACAGAGGAACGAAACGATGAGTCGTCGACCAGCGTTTGTAACTCCCCGGGGACAGCTAGGAAAGGATCATCCATCTTCTTAGCTCCAGGAACGACACCCTCATTCTCATCATGATCTCCTAAGATGGAAACCTTAACAGGCTCTCATTGGTCCCTTCTAGCCTCCACACGACCAGAAGTAGAAGACCCTCTCGCCTCATTTCTATGGGTCGCAGCGGCCTTACCACCCCGCTCTATGGCCTTTAAGCGAGACACGAATAGCTCATACTCGACCACTACCTCATCAAAAGGATGGGACTTGCGGTCTCCCGCGTCAGGGGAACCACCGGTATCAGCTTCGTGACACTCCTGATCTCTCGCACTAGACATCTACACCAAGAGATGGGACGAGTTAGTAAAAGAAGGGTCTAAAACGCCTACGACAACCTAGAACACTAAAGATCAGAAGTGCTACAAAGCCGTGATCAATTCTCCCGGGAATCAACAAAAAGCAAAAATAGAGACCGCACTGTCTCCAAACCCCCACTGGTGAATAAGAACATACAAAAACTAGAAATAAGGCGAGATAACTTACTAGGAAAAGACGAAACGCGATGTGCACTAGCGGAGAAGGTCAATGGCCGCAAGAAGTTAACCTCTCCAACATCGGAGATAGAAGCCCAAATCACCGAAGAACTAGGGTGAGGTTCAGTCTCACTTATTAAAAAAAATAGAGAGACCTGGAGAAACGACTTTCGAAAAATAATAGCGAAGAATAAAGGGAGGGAATGAAAGATCGCCCTGTATAGCCGAAGAAGTGGCCGTCGGATCAAAGCAATAATAATTGAAGAAAGATCGACAGTCCATATTCAACCTAGAGACACGACGAGATACTCGAAGGATTGCTTATTTAACGCACATTCAATGCGATGTACGACATGCCAATTGACATGAACTTCCCACTCACCAGAAGAGTAACCACCTTTGAGACTTAGAGCCAGCGACTCAAAGAGCGACCCATAAACTCCCTCATAAACGAGCTAGCAGCAACTCTCTGGAACCACAGCCCGCAGAAAGAGAACATAACAGCTTCTACCTTGAGATTATCGAGTTAGAAGTTGGAGGGCTAATGTTATGTGTCAAATTACACCAAATCCAAACAGGCCCAAAAATACGGAAATATAAAAGAAGGTCCAACGTAGGAAGGAAGCCAATAGATCGCTGCGTAGCAGGATGGGTGCTGACCCAATAACCACGAATGAAGAAAGCTCTATACAAACGACAAAGGAATCGAGTACTGCTCCTCGCTAACTGTCTGGTCGCAGATAAAGCAGTACCTAGCTCGTAGGCCACACAGCTCGAAGCCCCAATCAAAGGAAGAATCCCGAGAATATAGGGATTGCATTCGGTCAACTAGCAGACTCCCAATCAATCACAAATTCCCTAATCTCAACAATTGTATTTGATTCAAATCACGTCCGTTAGGGATATAGTTTCGTCCATGAATTTATGTAATTAGATTCCATGTAAAACAGGATGACTCCGGCCCCTTCACACTATAAAAGGGGCGGACCACCACTGTTACAAAGGTTAGAATTTTTACATAAAACATATACATAAGCGAGCTCTGCAATTACACTCAGCGAACTCGACTTGAATACCAAAAACAGTGAATGTAGGCATTCTTATAAGCCAAACCACTTTAAAAATCTTTTGTGTTGATCCTTTTATCAGTTTTATCCCTGAAGTCATACATAATCACTATTAATTTCATTGTCCAAATTTGCACGTCAATAGATATGAATACAAATAATTAGATTGTCAAATTATGATGTTTGCATAATTAATTGAATAATATTGATTATTTAATTTAATACTATTTTAATTAATAGTTATGAATTATGAGTTATTGAATTATTAAAACAGAGGTTATGAGTTCAACTCCTAATGACAGCAAAAGGTTAGAAAATAATTATAAATTATTTAACCAGCAGATCACAAGTTCAATATTCATAAGTAGCCCTAGCATTTTATTTTATGGGTTACATATTATCATTTAAATAATTATAAAATAATCATATGGATGATTATTTAAATTAATAATTAAATTAAAGGTTTCAGATTATTTTTTAAATAATTACAATAATTATATTACTAATTATTTAATTGTTTAAAAATAAAAAAGATAAATAAAATAGCTACGCTTGAATTTTAAATGCAAAGATATTAGATATCTTTTATTTAAAATAAAACTCTCTTGAGAGAGAAAAGCATCGGTTGTTTTGAAAAAAAAAAGATATGAGATATCTTAATATTAGAATTTGGTGTTTGCCCTTAAGATTTAGAGGCACTATTTGTATGGTGAGAAGTGTTGGGATTTATGTCCTAAAGCTTATAATTGTAAATGGTTAAAGACAATAATAAGAATTATTCAGATTATCATTCAAGTTCATAAAATGTTTTATATTCAGTAATACATTCATATTGTGCAAGAACATCCTAGATTGTAAGATGCGATATCATAATGAGTATATGATGGTCATATACAGAGAGAATTCATTTTGAGACGTGCAATCTAAAGAGTCCGTAGAGAGCGAACAAAGCTAGGTACTTTGTTTGTGATTGATCTACTGCTGCAGTCCATTCTGTAAAGTACGATGGTCTTATCCTAGACCGCTCATGTAGTTGACATGAGAATGGAGGCACCTTATATGATGAGATCATATAGGATTGGGCCACGATTTATATGAATCTCTCATCAAGATCCGTTAGTAGATGAGATTCATATATAATCGATAAACGATGGCTATTTATAGGTGATCTTAATCCTGAGTGTCTTATCGACTCCTTCAGGTTAGATCGTGGCTTTTGATTTACCATGAGTGAGGTTGATGAGAATCTCGACTAATACCTCCGTATCTTGGAGCTACGGTTTGTCTTGTAACTGGAAAGGTTTGAACACAATAGTGGAATCCACTCCTTTTTTATTGAAATAGATGAGTAGTTCCCTTAAGGGTTGATTCGGGGCTTGAACGATTATGAGCGCTCTCCTTTTTCCGTGAGGAAGACAGAATTTAATTGTTCATTAGAGAATCAATGGTACTTAAAGGAAAAGATATTTCTAGAGGGGTATAACGGATTTTATGACCAAGCTCTAGTTATGAACTATTTGTGGAGGATCACACTATATGCAATTAGCTATATCAATGGACGCTAAGACCTCAGATTGTATAAACACATCTACAGTTCTGAGAGTGCAGCCTCGGGTTTTTAGTGGAATAACTCCGAGGTTAATAATCGTGAAATATTAATTAAAGAGTTTTAATTAATATTATTAAGTATTATTGGAGCTCAAAACTGTGGGTCCATTAGGTTCCCTTGCTAGCCCTTATGGTTGTTGGTAATGAGGGTCACGGTAGATTAATTGGATAGTCCAATTAATAGTGTTACGAAAGTAATGCGATCTAAATAAAAGAGAATAATTAAATAATGTGATTATTTAATTAATTAAATATTTAATAAAATAATAGAAATTAATAATATAAATTATTAATTCTATTTATTAAATATGAGGTCATGTGATTAAATAATGACTAGGACAAAAGAATTAAAATAATTAAATTATTTTAATAGTCCAAAAGGTCACAAGTTCAAGTCTTTAGGAAGACTAAAAATAAATAGGATTTAGAATCCTATTTTGACTTGGTCAAACTAAAACCCTAAAGGACTACTATATAAGTGTTATATAGTTAGGAAAAACCTAACCTAGCACACAAGTGAAAAAAAAATAGAATTCGGCCACCAAAGAGAAAAGAAAAGAAAAAAAAAATTTCTGACTCTCTTATCTTTTGTAGGATTTGACCGGCGTTCTTTTCACGTGACCTCCATCTCTTGCCGTGACATACTCACATACACGTTGTCAGACCGCGGGTCATAGCTCGGAAGATTTGGTGGTAGATCGAGGAATCAAAAAAAAAGAAAATCAAGAAAAAGGTATGTAGTTTCTAAAGTCTTTTTCTGCATATATACAGGAACTCGTTCCTGATTGAAAAAGGTTTTCAATATAAGAAAAAATTTTGAAACTCAATTCCACATGTTATACAATAATCAAAAGTTTTTCTAAAACTCCCTTCAAGAAGTGTGAAGGAATTTATTTTTTTTAGGCCGCTATTTACGTTATTTATATACCAAAACTGTCCGAACATAAGTTTTCTTTAAGAAAGATAGACAAAAAAAATTAGACGGTGCTCTAATTTTTATCGTTGTTTTCTTTTTGGAAAAGATACAAAAGAATATTATATCAAAAGATGCCCACTCGTCGATTTCCTGGTGAAGAGTCATAACAAGGAAGATTAAGTGGTGGAAATCAACATCTTATAGAATACAGATAAACTAAGGTATGCTTAAACCAACTGTGCGTTGAATTTTTTTTTTTTTTTAAAGAAGAAACAAACTAACACAAAAGTCTAGCATCATCTACAATGAAAGGCGTAATAGAAGGAGGAATTTCCTCCAAACAAACTAAATCGTAAGAGGCTTTCAAAGCCAACTTGGCAAGACCATCAGCTGCCAAATTAGCAGACCTAGAAGCAAAACAAATGCTATAAAAATAACTACAATCAAGATGAGAAATAATTTTATCAGTGATAATTCCAACTTCTGATAGCAACACCCTTAGATCGAACGATATCAACGACACTAACTGAGTCTGACTCTACCACAAAAGGGTGAATGCCGACTTCTAAGGCCAACTCCACTCCTCGCAAAATAGTAAAAGCTTCGACTTCAAGAACTGAGAAATATCGTATGACTGGAAAGGCACCGGCTGCCACAACAAGACCTTTATAATCTCGAATCACAAGTCCTAAACCCACCGCAAAACCATCAGAAACCAAGGCTGCATCATAATTTATTTTAAAGAAACCCCTCACTAGAGATTGCCAAACAATGGGAATATTAAAACCAACACCATGAGATGCACACCTCCTTGCCTGCTGAAAATCAAACAGGAAAGATTTGGACTAGTTTATGACATGATTCGCATCTAACAGTTCACATGAATGGATAAAATGATTTTGTCGAAACCAAACTCTCCACCAAACAACAACTAACTCCTCAAACTCTGAAGTCTAAAGCAGAGACCTGCACAAGAAGAAAAAGTCTAGCAGATGAACGTCCGCTTGCCCAAAGGGATTTTTGAAAAGGTTGAAGGTCATTCGAATTGAGTGCAGGCTGGAGCATCCCCAAAGAGCATAAGGACCGTTTCAGGTTCCTTATGACATATCAGACACCAAACCTCTACCGGAATTCAGCGATTGGAGAAACCGCTCTGAATTTTTTTAAAAACTAAATCAAGCCTCTATCCAGAGGCGGAGTTACCCCTGGGCTTGGCTGGGCTTCAACCAAGCCATGTTTCTTTTAAAAAAAAAGTTTATAATTTTTTTTTTCTTATTGTTTTCTTGTTCCAACCTGTTGTACACACATTTTTTTTCCTCATTACTTTTTCTTGATCCAGTCGTTACACACACAACATCTCTCTCTTTTTTTTCTTTTTTTTTTTCACTTTTCTAAATTTCAATCTCTAACTTTTCACTCATCTCATCTTTGAGACTTTAAATATTACTTCTCTCTCTATTTGAAACTTTAAAGGTAATTACTTTTAATTTTATTTTAATTTATTTAATTATCTATAATGTATTTAGTTTTAGGTTTTGTATTTTGTGATTAAAACTTAAATTTCTATTTTATATGTATTGAAAAATCTTATTATGTGGTCCTCTAATGGTTCACTCTACTATAGAGAAGTTTAGTCTTTTTTTTGTCTTATTGATTAAAATATTAGATGTATTGTAAATTATAATATGTTGAGAATTATGTATTTTTAAATTATAGAAGAAATTAAAATAATTAATTTTTCTAAGACTTACACTTATATCTACTATATAACCTAATATAATAATAAGCTATGTTTAAGTTATATTTTAGACATAAAAATATTATTACATTATATAAAACAAGTATTTAATTTTATGAACTGATTATTACTTTGATGATTTGGTTTATACACTAGTTTGCGGCAGGAGAAAGTTGTAAGTTTTTATTTTCTATTAAATTTATAAGTTGTGAAATGATCATATGAATTTTATTTATTTATTTTTTATTTTGATGAATAGCTCCAAAAATGGGGATATGGGGCCAAGGATGCAATTTGAAATCAGGATCAAAAATACTCTTGCATCTCCATTTCCAAATGAACCATAGGGTGAAGGCAAAATAAACACACATAGGGGTACCATTCACCATCTTTTTATTCTTTAGATTAGCAAGAAACCAGCTTCTTCACTCCCCTGGATCCCCTATAATCATAGCAGCACCATATCTGCGGTCCTCCCAAATTCTCAGAGAGGAAATGCAACTCCTGAACAAATGCTTCAAACTCTCACAACCAGCATTACATCTAAGACAAGTAGAGTCATCCAGAAAACCTCTAATGGCCCTCTATTCATTCGTAATGGTTTTGCCATGAGTAGCCGTCCATAAGAAGCATTGGATTTTATGAGGGACTTTGATCTTCCAAACATTATCAAAGTTCCATTGATCACATAGCTCCCTTTCAAATAAACTGTTGTAGGTAGACTTAACAGTGAAATTACCACCATAATCATTTTCCCAAATGACACGGTCCTCTCCCTCTCCATGAATATTAACATGGATGCTCATAATTCTTTGAATAATGTTCCAAGGGACAGCAACCCTTAACTTGGTTAAAGACCAACTACCATTCTCAACAAAACAGCTAACTTTTTCAGTTATTTTAGCAGGATCCAAGGGGCAGATAGCATGTTCGCTAAGAGTGCCCAGACCTGGAACCCATCTGTCAATCCAAAAAGCCACTAATCTTCCATCTTTAACTCTCCAAATAGCTCCTTCCAGCAAAAGCTTAATACCATGGACAATACTCCTCCAAATGTTAGAGCAATTTATGAAATTTTTATTACACAAATCCACAATATTTTTATTCTTCACATACTTATTGTGGATCATATTGCGCCACAAGCTCTCATCCCTTTGAAATAGTCTCCACTCTAGTTTAGCTAATAGGGCTTGGTTTCAATATCTCATATTTTTTATCCTAAGCCCATCATCGTTTTTAGGGAGGCAAACTGTTTTCCAGTTAATTAGGTGGACTTTCTTATCACCAATCTGACCCCATAAAATAGTTAAAGTTTATTCAATTTGGTTGATTTATATGTTTTGATTTTTATTGTCAATTTGTGATAATTTTTTATTGGACTTGAATCAAATTTTGATTATAAGATTTGAAACTTATTCTTTCTTTTTAATTTTTTTTATCTATATCATAGGTTATAATGTTTAAATCAAGTAAACAATAAAATATGCGTTCCTTTTTTTAATTAAAGTGGAGACCCCAATCTCTAAGTGATGCACCTATTAGTAGAATAAGTTTTGATGAGCCACATTATTCTAAATTTGAAAGGGCTGATATTTCTTTTGAACGCGACCCGGGATTACGGAAACCGATATGAACATATGATATTAATTAACAATATGAGATTCGAAGAGCATATATTGACATGAAACCATACCAACCAAAATTAGAAGACTATAAGAAGACACATGACGAAAACTAAAATTGTTGATTTCAATATACACGGTTTACTAAATTTCTTCAGTTAGAGTATTCAATTGCAAAAAATAAAGTTTTTTATTTTCTATACTTCATTTTTAATAGTAACCCGTCAAAGTTTTCGATATTTTCGGTTGATGCGTTTAGTAACCCATCAAAATTTTCAATATTTTTATTTTTAAATAAAAAAATAAAATTTAAATTAGAATACCTAATTAAACGTTTCTAGCTACCCGCTTTCCCCCATCATAAGCCTTAATTTTGTTGCTTATAATTTTGTTGAAAGGAAAAAGTTATCAACTTACATTGCAACTTGCATATATATAAATCATAAATAGGTTAAAAGCCCGCCTTGGGCCTATTAGTAAAATACCCCACAGTGCCTACTGCTACTCTCCTACTGTCCTACACCCATTATTTTAATAATAATTTTGCATTTTCCCAGACATGTTGTCGCATGCACGCCACAAATATTCCCTCGCTAAGTGGTCTCATGCCACTTGTCGAATTTCTAGAACCTACTAATACGTGGACCAATATGATTTCAGAAACTGATCGGATCTCATCTCTACTCTCTCGTCCACGAATTTTGATATCAACTACTTCACTTGTTTTGATCTCCTCGCCACGTGTCGACACCTTCGTGACTCTCTTTTTATTTACCTTAAAATATTAATAAAATCATTAAAATAAAAAATAAAAATTCAAGTGCTTGTTCCACAGACCAAACTTTTTAGAACCTCCGAGAAGGATTTTCGATTTTGAGCAAAGTTGCATCGTTTTGGTGGTGATTTAGTCCAAAGTTCTGTCTGAGGATCTTCATTTTCAGTATCAGTATTGGATTTTCTCGGATAATTTTGTGTTGGTGTGAAATTTTCGAGTTTCAGGTGAGTTTTTTGATATTATATCGTTGCTGGTTTTTAGAGTGGATTTTGTTTTGTTTTTATATGTTGATTTGCGTTCTTTGGGTTCTGAGATTACGTTAGAAATTAGAAGAATTTATGATTTGATTTATTATTGTTGAGTGCTGGAAAACTAAAACATCTATTGAAAGTCAACCGAGTCTTATACGAATACCATTTAGCTCAATCGAATGGGTTTTGATGTTATTTCTCAATGTTTTAGTGTGAGAAGACTGTTGCTGATTGAGTTGTTTAACTTCTACTTTCTAATTGAGCTATTACTTTTTTTTTTTTTTTTTATATTGAAATTATCTCTGTTTGCTGAGATAATTTCAGGAGTCCAAGGATTATTTGGCTTAGTTAACTAGAAATTGATGTTTTGTTGTGTGATATTACTGATAGTGCCTTATTTTTGCATTTGTTTTTATTTCTCTTATATTCTTCTCTTTTTTTCTTAAAAAAGAAAAAGAAAAAGAAGAAAGATACTAAGATCTTTGTTCTTTTAGTGATGGGTTAAAGCTTTGAAAACTCAGGAATGCATTAGTTCGAGTACTGTAATGTTGAAGAAAAGGTCAGTTTTTGGTGGTTTATTGGGGGTTCACCAAAGAGATGTTGTTTAAAGAGTTGAAGAATTATTAAGATTTTGATGTGTTTGGGTAGACGAATGGCAGAAAGGATCTCCAAAGAATGTACAAGTACTTCTATTTCCTATATACATGTTAAATAGAGAGGGTGTTGGGCCATAGATTTTTCATTTATGGAGATTCTTTTTGTTGATTCTGAAATTTTGACAAATCCATAACTCCGGTCCTGCAGCCAAAAGCTTAGAAGGGATACCGACACTGGGTCGGTAATCACCTTCGGACGATCAAATCAGATTTTAAGAAGGGACAAACTGGGACCCAGACCAACTAATTTAACTGTCTAAAGTGAAAAGTGAGAAAAAACTTACCTTGTCCTTGCACACGAGATCCTTTTGTAGTCCTTGCAACTGCTGTATCTGCACTGTGATTGATTTGATGCTTGTCTTTCTGATTGACAGGACAGTTCCATTTGACATCTTTAATGTATACCACCGATCTACCGATCGGAGGTTGAAGGTCAAATGTTCAAAATTTCCATATTTCGATGCCAGATGGCTTCGTTTTATTGGTTCATTGATCTTGGCTGGAAAATATATCACCACTTTTTGTTCTCGGATATCTCTTGCTTTGTGGGCAGGCTACAGTCACTTCTGTTTTTGTATAGGGTATTAGGGTCTGGTTTTGTTTTAGAAGGCTCTTTTTTATTAGCCTAAGTGGACTGCTTGTTCACTTTAGTTTAGGGTCTAACTACACCACAATCAGTTCTCTCTCTCTCTCTCTCTCTCTCTCTCTCTCTCTCTCTCTCAACTGGCAGCAATAAGGATAATTTTTAAAATGGGCTGAATAAAGCAAGAAATGACAGAAAATTTTGGCTGTTCTGCTTCCATAATCCATGAGCAACATGACCTACGTAATTCATTACTTAACAGGGTATTCTTTTGTCTGGTTAAGGAGGACACGGGGTTGAATTATGCAGCTAAGGTTTTAGGAAAAGGCAATGGACTGGTTGCAAATCAGTTGAAAGAAGATGGTTACGTGAGAGTGAGAGTGAGAGTGAGAGAGAGAGAGAGAGAGAGAATGAAAAGACCAAGGATGGCTTTCTCTCCCAATTGGTGCATCATGTGCAAAATAAATCTCGAATCTTCTGATCACCTTTTTCTCTTCATTGTTTAATAGACGGTCCTAATGGTGCAAACTATTTCAAGAGTTTAATATACGCTGGACAGTTCATTGTTCTTGTAGAATGTGGTTATCGGGAAAATGGTCAGGTTTTAGTGGAGGTAGGAAGGGTAAAGTCCTTTGGGAATGCACCAGGATGGCTTTCTTTTGGGTGTTGTGGAATGAAAGTAACAAAAGAATCTTTGAGGATCTCAAAGGTGAAGGGGTAGAGGTTTAAGATCAGATTTTGGGCTTCTGTAACTGCTGAATTTAGGGGTACTTCTCTTTTTTTCATTATTCGTAATTGGAAAGCAGTGTTGGTGTAAAGTCTTGGTTTGGGGGTTCTTTTTGCATCACTGATTCTTTGTAGGGATTTTTGTACGTCTTCCTATTTTTGTCCTATGGGTAGTTTTTCCCTTTTGTTGACATCATGTTCACTCATGTATATGTTTTCGTTCTGTTTATATAATTTTGTTTCCTATAAAAAAAAAGATAGAATGAAAACTTGTCCAAGCCTTAAGTAGTCGAATTTCTCAACATGCAATCTTGAAGTCTAGTAATTATGACCATAGTCAGTTATTACATGTTTGGGACTCCAAATAAAGAAAAGCAACTTATAAATACTCAAAAGACAAACATTCGGCTATATAGTTTACTATTATGCAAATTTCCTCGGTGCACTAGAACAGAACTAATGAATTTACAGTTTTTTTCACTAAGATGATAGTTCTTGAACTGCTAATCCAAGTAGAAATTGAATAAATCCTAGAGTGGTTGTGGCTTGACTTCCAAAATCATGAAACAGCTCAAATCTATGGACTGTTCCACAGAAGTGCAGTATTTTATGCATGAGCTACCGTAACTAGAAATAGAAGAAATAGAAAGAGCAAATAGCATTTCTACATGGCTGTATCATAAGGAATCTTCCTTCACTATTAAAAGTTTGTATGTGTACAATATAGTTCTTAACCCAATTCGGTTGATTGTGAACAAAAGGAATTTTGCTATGTAAGGATAGACAAAGCTCAAACTTTATTAGTTTATTGTTCTGTGTCTTTTGCATGAAAATTACCATTGTGTAACCTGTGTCTTGTAGAGGTACTTTCTTTCCCTTTCCAATTAGTTAATGATTTTTAATGCCTCAGTTTGTGGTTTATTTTATTCAGGAACAGGTCAGAAGAAGAAACAAAATATGAAATCTTAATAGATTATTTAGGAAATTGATTAGTCCGTTGGACTTAAACTGAGACAAATGAAGCTGTTAGACTTAGCAAAATTTTAATTTTTATACACGTCTCTGAAAACAAAGAGGAAACAAGCAATGTAAATATCTAATTTTTTAGCCAGGCTCAATTCGTTTTGGATCTTGTGTGCTGCATTGCTACTTTTAAGCTTCTAATTATCTCATGGAGTTGATATCAGCTCTGCAGAATCTCAATTCTTTTAAAGAGTTTTCAGTCTTTGAAAATGAATAATTAAAGATTCGGTTAATGCTCTGTTTGTTTCCTAAAAAAAAATGAAGGAAATGTATGGTTTGGAAGATCAAACCTAGTTTAAGTATATGTAGCGTGCTGAAATAAATAATTATTTACTTTAGATAATTCTATTAGTTCTAGTTGACTTCATCGGGAAACTGAAGTTTTCATTTTGATTTTTGATATTAAAACAGCTGAAAGCTTGAAACTTGAATTTTCTTTTAGATTTTTGTCGCTTTTTTTGCTGAATTTATTGTCTAATTAACAATGAATTTTGTGACTGGAAGAGAAAATGTTTTGCATACTTCTATTGATTTGTTCCCAGTTAAGGGAGTGTAGTGGTGGGTAGAGATTTGAGAGGAATGTCTGGCTTGCCTATTTATTAGGTAGGGTTTTCCCTCTTTGGTTTCATTTTATAATATTACAATATTGCCATGTCATTGATGTAAGCCTATATGACAAAATTAATTCCTTTTGATTGTTTTGGTTGAGATTCTCCGTAATCAACTGTGCTAATAGACAGGATTCTACATCTATCCCCTGAAAAAATTATTCTTTTATTTCAATGTGGGTTTAGCTAGCTTTGTGAGTCGCATCTCTTATGGTTGTGTAAAAGATCTTGTGATTAAATCCCTTTCACGTTATGGTCAAAAGGGAGTTTCATTTCCGAGAAACCATTGGATCTAACAAATTGATTCATTGTTCTGCCTCTTCCACACCACAGGTGGTGGATGACAACCAAAGGACTTGAATCTAGCGCTTGTTTGCAGTTCTAGGGAGATTTATTTTAGTTGTATTAAAAGGAAAGAATTCTGATGTTAGCTGAACTGATGCGAATTAGATACGTGACTTTAGCTAACATATTTTCTCTCTGTAATAAAATTTTGTGGTCTTATCAACGAGTAAATATAGAATAATGCTATACTGTACAAAAATTTGCTCAACTGATGTGCTAAGCTGATTCTCACTTTTTTTGCTGAATTTATTGTCTAATTAACGATGAATTTTCTTCCATGACTCGTGGGCTGGCTCTAACCAAGAACTTTCTGGAATTTATTGAATCTATAATTGTCATATTGTTCTGTTTAAGATGGATATATTTTATGGAGTAACAAGTGGGTTTAGTAGATAACAGTAAGCCACTTATAATTGCTACCCTTAAAAATTTTGTTGACTGTCTTTCTGAATTGCGAGCCTGAAATTTGCTATTATGCTTGATTATAGTAATTTTTGTTGTCACTGCTCTCCTTTTCCTTTGTTTAGTGCATGTATTTTATCCTGTTTGTATTCCAATTGGTTTCTGTTGCTATTTAATTCTTCTGGGCTCAACAAAACTCTACGTGTGGTTCAATGTGAGTTTGAGAAGGAGTGATGCATTACTTTGTTTCTAGTTGTATAATGGACTATTCCTCTTTAATTAATAAAGTCTTCCTGATACCTGACTTTTAGAACATAAGTTTTGTCTTGACATTAGGGCTCAATCACAGAAAAGTTTTTGTCTGCAAATATATTTTGGGTATGAGTGCTTAATTTTGATATTTTTGTCTTGGTTCTTTCTTTCGTTCATTCTTCTCTCTTCCATGCCGACACAAAAGAATAAAAAATAAAATAAAAGAACATAAAATCTGGATCAAGTGAAAAAGACTAGAGATCTGGAAATTAAACACAAGCACCCTAAAGTAATGTTCTGAAGGTTGTCACCTGCAATAGTTGCAGGCCATGTAGAGAGTTTATATGATGGGAGTAGTACTAATTACCTCTTCTCAAACTACAGTAGCTGATTTATTTAGTTATTAGGGATGACTTTATTGAAGGGAGCATTCAGTGCATCCTCAGTAAGTTGGGAATCTTATTACCCAAGCATCATCATATATACCTTGTTTTCTGCTTCTGAATGTCAAAAAACGAGTGAAAACACATTTGTTAACTCGATATGAGAAGTAGCTTCCTTAAAGCATGAGTTTTTTTTATAGGAAACAAACTTTTATTAATATAAAATAAAATGATATACATGGGTGAACAAGCCTTCCACAAAAGGGAAAAACAACCCAGAGGACATAATGATACAAATATCTCTAAAAAGAATACGAAACATACCCCAAGCCAAAACTTTACCCCAACAATGCTATCTGATTATGAATAATGGAAAAATAAAGAAGTATCCCACTGTTTTATTTGTGCTAATTTCAATCTTCTCTTTGATATCAACCAGTGCAAGCTACGGAATATTTTCATAAATTTCTCCTAATGTTAACAAGAATTGAGCGACGTCTCCAATTTATACTTGACTGTTTGATTGATATTATTTAATGAAATTGTCATGCAGAATTAATAAGTTTTTTTTGTTTCAAAGAGAAAGATTCGATAACACCAAGTGTTTTGCAACAACTTACTCTTCCAAAATAGTTGTCACAATCTGGTAAATAGACCAATTATGCTGCACGAATATGACGAGGCTTGTAACTGATATAGCCATATATAAGTTTCATTGCCAACCACGTAAGCCAGCATTGAATCTATTGATTTATAGACAATAAAACTCATTTTAAGACTTGTCCGTCCTAAACTAAAATCTATATAATCAAGATTTGAAATTAAAACAAAACAAAATGAAACAAAGAAAGGAGGTGATGAGAGGAGAGAGAATGTAAAGCGGAGAGAGAGGGCAGAAGACAAGATCAGCAGAGAGAAGAGAGAAAACGGGGTACATTATGTTAGTTCCAATATACATAATCAAACATGCTGAAAACAGGGTGCATATTATGTTTGTGTATGTTACAAACCTTTCTGCCAATCGTGAAAAATTTCTGATCAATTATACTGGAACTTTAAAATGAATGGAAGTTGTTGCATTAGTGATATGGTTATGTATTTGTCTTTTGGTTTTTTCTTGATAATTTTCAACTTCACTCATCCTATATTTATTTTGCGTTTTTTGTCAATCCTTTTCCTGGATTGTTTGTGTTTTTGGGAATTTCATGTGTGGTTTCTAAACTAATACATGTATTTCTCCTGTCCTTGCATGCTCTAAATTTTATTAACATCTAGAAAGAAGAGTCTGCTGACTGTGTGGTGTAATGACTGTGTATTTGTCAATGATCCAGCTTGAAGATAATGTGTGGGATGACTTCGGTGAAAGTGATGATCATATAGTGCTTCATCTCAGTGAATACAAGGAGCAATTTGTAACGTGGGGTGATAGCTAAAAGAAACCACGATGTGAAGTGATTGATATTTCAAGCATTGCTAGTAGCAGAACTATATATATGATTTTTGGGGAAAGGAGGAAAGCAACTTACCATTGATGACCAAGAAGGATAAAATGTTAAACAATGGATCGTGGTCTCACTCACCTGATAGTGTGTTTCCAGCATCATGTGATAGTGACACGATGAAAGAAGTTACAAGTATAGTACCCGATGATATGAGGATATCAAGTCATGGATCAAAATGTGACGATGCTGGTGAGTTCTGCGCAGATGATCCTATTTTGGACAATGGTTGTGATCCAGTTGATAATAATTTGTATCGTTATCCACTCAATCACATTTCCCAAACAGAGAATGATCTTAGCTTTCTCAATAATGATCATGAAGATAAAGAAAGCAGTGATCTATTGTATTATGGCTGGCCTGATATAGGGAATTTTGAAGATGTTGACAGGATGTTTAGGTATTGTTCAAAGTTATCCTTCATGCTAAGGAATTTTTTATTTTTAATTTTCCTTCTTTTATGATGTTATTATCTTGTATTATTCGATTCTATCTCATTTAAATATGTATATTTAGTAAGCGGTGCATTAATATTGTCTAATAATGGATATTTCTTTCAGAAGTTGTGATTCAACATTTGGATTAGGTAGTCTAAGTAATGAAGATGACCTGTGCTGGTTTTCCTCTTCAAAAGCTGCTGAAGAATCTGAAGATGTATTGAAGTCAGGTTCTAAGTTGAGTACATTGCCTGAGCATCAGGAAGCTTCTAGGGAAGATGGTGCAGGCCCTTCAGCTAATGATTCCAGCCAGAAAATTTTTGTTGCAGGTGACAAGATAAATTTGCAGTCTATGGATACTGATTATTCTGCTCTTAATCACTTGTCATTTCTGAGTGGGTCAGATACACAATCGGAAACAATGGATGGCTTAATGTTTAATGAACAGGTTCGTAAAGTTTTCATTTTTTTTAATTGGATGACTGAGTATTTTTTAGCTTCGGAATATGTAAATGTTTTAATTTCAGCATCAAGGAGTCGCAAGGATCCTGACAACTTTTGCTGAAACTAAGATCAGTGGCGATATTATATATTCATTTGTCACCGATTTAAGAATGCCTTAAAAGAAGATGGTTTATGGTTTATTGGAAGACAATGTGTTATATCTCATTAAACTGCATACCTCTCAATGATATATTAAGAAATTGATAATATATTCTGAGTTGACAATTTGGCATACAATTAAACCTGTTTCTTTTATTAGGAGAAAGCTGGTGATCAGTTTGTGTCCAATTTCCATAGTGGACAGTTAATTTGGTTAAGTTTATAAGACATTCATGGGTTAATTTTTTCTGGTTTTCATTTAAGAGGTGGTTCGCATGAAATGATTGATTAATGTGAACACTGAGAATTGTGAGTTATTTTATGCTACGATTAATCTTTGAATGTAGTCTAATTTCGGTGTGACATGACAGAACAATTTGCACAGAAAGCAGCTGAAGCACCAGAAGAAATTAGAAGGACAAAGAAAAGATCGACTCATGGAAAATGGTGGTTTGTTTCCTCATTGTGATAACCTGAAACAATTAGCTGATGTGGAGGATCCATTTGGAGATTCATTGCCTCAAGTCTCCTCTGCCTCAGAACTTCAGCAGCATAAACAAATCATTGGAGGTGATTCCTTGAGTTACATCCAAACAGATATTTCCTTTATGCACCTAGACTACCATCATCCTTCAGATCAAATTTCAGTCTGCCCAACTCCATCTGGTACCAAATCTGAAAACAACAGCCACCTCTCCTCTTCTCCAAAGGAGTCTTCATATGCATCAAATCAGGTGCAGTCCATGGAAAGCTCTCATGGCCCTTCATTTGAAGCTCCTTCTGAGACAACAAATGAGAAGAGAGAAAAGCTATATCACTGCAAGGATTTACAAGTGCCATTCACTAGAAATTTCAAACATGCCAATATGCCAAGTCCAACAGCATTTTGCAGCTCACTCTCAACTCAGAAGCAACGCCATCAGTCGGAACTTGACATCGAAGATCCTGGTGAAGTTGGTGGAGATAGCATAGGAGTTCCAGCTGAACTAGAGTCTTTAAATGCACAAGAGAATTCTTGCATGAGCACTGTGCTGGATGAAGTCTCTTTGGAGGCAACCAGTTTTCGTCAACTTCAACAAGTCATGGAAAAGGTATACTGATTTAAAAACTTTGATCTTATACAGTTAGAATACATGATTATATAATCAGACCATAACGTTATAATTAATTTCAACAACCTTTTGATTTTGCCTAAAGTTTTCCATATTTAGTATTGTTGTGTGTTTGAGGCTGGGATGTAGTAGATGTGAGTTTGTATGTGTGTGTGTGCATTTGTGTGTGTGGCATTGAAAAGTATCTGTCGCTTGGTCATGGAATTGTATCTAATTTTAATTCCAATAATGGCTCCATGAGAATATCAGAGGATGTGCATGCATGTGCTTGGATATTTATGATATTTTAGTTATTTTGAAGTAAATTAAAATAGAAACTGAGGGTAGCCTCAGTAGTAAAGAGTTGGGGCTTATTTTGTTAGTGCATGTGAATTATAAGGTCTTCCAAAAGAAGTGCAAAGCAAAGTTGTGTTTGATGGTATGAATATGAATTTACCAAGACCCATCACACAATACATACTGGTGTAACCTTTTTGTTTGTATTTTAAATAAAGTCTTATACTGAGCATGCCACATCATACTTGTTATCTTCTATTATTTTGAATTGAAATTATAATCTATGATTGGCCTGATTAAATAGTCTCCAACTATAAGCTAAAATTTTGATGATTTTTAATGATCTAAATATAGGCGGGAGAGAAAACGTTTCTAGGAAGGGTGACGCAAACTGCACTAAGGAAACAACATTATAGAAGAAACAGAGAGGGAAAAATTAAATTTAGGTTATAAAAATTGTTAACAGGGAGAAAAGACTCCAAAGTGAGAAAAATAAGGTGAGAAGGAAGAACAAATTTTTTGTATATTACATGTATAAATAGGCATCGAAATAAACTAGGAAAGGAAATAAAATCATATAGCGGTTAATACAATTAATGCACAATCAATGCACAGCTCATGTCTAGCCATAATTTCCTAAACTAGTTTTAACAAAATAACTTTTAAAGTTTAGTTTATTTTATTAATGCATGTGTGTCTCTCTGTGTACAAACATTATACGGACAAAAAACAATGTGAATTCCTGTGAGCGTGTGTGATGAAGACGATCTTAGCAACCTACACAGCAATGTTAGATGCTGGTGTAGACATTAAGGCTTGTCTGTCTTTATAGATTTTCTATGGATCATTTGGTTATTTAGGGAATTCTTCTGTTTATTACTTTATTTGTCATATTTGTTTTTCTTTATTCGAGTTTCCTATTTGTTTTGGGCTGCCTTCAATACATAGGCTTTGATGTCTCTTTAGGGGTAATGATTGGGCTTGGTTTGAGAATACAAAAGTTGTTACCCTCTGATCTTTTTTTTCTTTCTTGCTTTTTCCTACTTTCATTTGATTTATCTTTGGCTTACCTTTCTTCCTCAGTTTCTTTCTATCTCCTATTTTCCTTCTGGTGCTATATTATTCTGTATTATCACAGGCGTGTGTATATATGTGCATGCATGTGTTTTTGTACTGTCAATATGTTATACTTAGTACATTATAAATATTCTAATAATGTTGAAGTGAGTTGCCACTTGTTCTCTGACAAATAAAGTAAAATATCATTGAAAATTTAGTTCTATGTTAAGAATATGTTGCATAAGTAAAACCATTCAACAAGTAAATTAGTTGTGCACTATTTATAATGTTCTGTTTTTGGTGCTCAACATATATAAAACTAAGTAAGCTTTTTACTTGCTTCAAATCAGTTGGATATCAGGACAAAATTGTGCATAAGGGATAGTTTGTATCGCTTGGCTAGGAGTGCTGAGCAAAGACATAATTGTGTGAATTCGAATGGCGACATTAGAGATGATAGAGATTCAAGTGGAGCACTGATGGCTGAAGAAACAAACAAGTATGTATTTAGGCCTACTTTCTTTATTTTCTTGCCAAGATGCATGTTAGTCTCTTTATCCAAATCTTGTTAGGATAACTACTTTTCTTCAGTTTTTTATATTCACAATTTCATTTTCATTTTCACTTAGTTGCTCTCTCTTTCTCTATCTATCTATCTATCTATCAATCTATATAGTTATTTATTTATGTAATAATTAATATAAAGATTTATACAAACACACAGATTCACTAGTGAAGAATCCTTTACATTAACATTCATAAGATCCTTGATAAAATTCAGTTAATTTCATTGAATTTTGATGTGTCTGTTTATGGATGTTAAGTTCAATTAAATGTACTTGTAAAAAAAATTGAATTTGTTTTGTACTAAAACTATTTTTTTAGTTCTCCTATGTTTCACCCTTTGTCTTTAATGTTTCATATTCAAAAATTGGGAAAAAAAAAAAAACCTTTCTTAGTTGGAGTTTTCTCTGCAAATATTTTTACCGTTTTCCCTGCTAATACTAAAAAATTTCTTTATCAGATGTACTGGGTTCATCGATATGGAAACCGATACGAATCCCATAGATCGATCTATAGCACACTTGCTGTTTCACAGACCCTCAGACCCATCCATAATGCATGCTAATGATGCTTTGCCTTTCAAGTCCGATGCTGTGGTAATCTTTTGCCCATCTATTTTTAGATTTGAAACTCATGAATAGTTTTTATATTTGTTAAGCTTATTCAGACGATTTAAAATTGACAGATTTATGAATCTATTAGTAGTCTTCCTGTGAAGGCTGAAAAACAGGTGTTCCAGGAAGATACAACGATGGACTGCAGATAAGCTGGTAACAGGTGATGATAAGTAGTGAGCAATCATTAATTTGCAGCATAATTATTGTAAAATATATTCATTTTAAAATCAGTGTTATGATCATGTATACTACTAACACATCAGCATGCTCAGTGTAGATGCCTGCTTTGATATATAATGTTTTGGAGTTTTAACTTTTTAGGTTGTTCCGGTGCTTAATGATGAAAGTACTTCATTGAGATTCATACTGATTTACATATAACTGATTCGGCTTTGCATAACACAATTTTTGAAATGTTAAGATTGGTTGAGCATAGTTAAAGCTCTTATGGTAATTTGAGCTCGCAAGCTCGGGTGAAATCTTATTTATTTTTATTTTTTCTGAGATCTTACACTTTACGGGTCAAAGGACTATCGGGATCTACCAACATTGCACCCCTATTCGCACGCCAGGCATCTACTCTATAGCAGAAGCTGTCTATTTTTAGTACGGAAGAGGTCTACCTACATTAATTGTGCTTTTATGCTCAATGGTTATAATCTTGATGGCTTGAAGGAGCTTGTGAGGTTTTACCAAGGCAAAGTGACTATTTAATTAGTGAAGTCTTAGTTGGATTTGTAAGCCATGAATATAGCTTATGATAAAGAGAATTTTATGGCAATGAATTTAGTTGTCTCATCAGTTTGGAAACAATTAATAGGATATATATTCAGAAAAGTTGAAAAATTAAGAGAAGAAAATGGATAATTTTGTTGATATTTAGGTTAAATTTAAGTGAATAGTTAGTTAGATGAGGAAGACCAAAAGCTAATATATGGGGTATAAAGTTTCTCAAAATAATGTGTGTAATAAAACTGTTAATTCAATGTAAACCATCCATTTCTCTTGATTATTATTGAAGTATCTTATTTATATGTATAATTGAATAGAAGTGACGGGAAGGTCACAATAATATTGATTACCTCTTAGTCGGTTGATTAATGGTTGATTACCGATTAAGACTTTTGTCATTATACTTGTATTTGAAAAGTAATAAAAATAGAAAACAAACTATTGGACATTTATATGTTAAATTGTAATATGTGGGACATTTATATGTAGTTATGAGAAGTGTGTGTATATATATATATATATATTAGTGGATGTCCTACCATTCTAAAATCATCCAATTGTGTTATGGTATTTATTGGCATATATATCCATCTATTGTTTTTTTATTTATTTATTTTTATAATTTCAATGTAAGATTAATTACATCTTAAATATAATTTTAGAAGAAAATAATTATCTTGATAAAAGCCATAATTTTCTTAAACTAGTTAAAAAATGGAATACATATAATTAATTAAATGTCAGCTAGGATCCCCGAGATATAAAAGGTTTTCCGATGAAAACACTCTTATAAATACCTGTTTTGTTTCTCGCAAAACTAGTGTATCATTCAAGTGACAATGTAGATGGGTGAACTGTGAAGTTAGTTTTTTATCTCATCAGTTTGCCGTACATTTAATGATGTGACCCCACTTTCTTTCAATTCTCATCAACCTAAGTATGAAAGACATAATATGATTTTCTCTCTCATATATATATATATATATATAAAAGTATTTTTGATTTAAACTCAATTACTTTTAAAAAAAAATAAGACTTTTAGAGAATTCTAATTTATTATAGTGAGCACAGATACTGAATATAATTATTTTGGTGATTCATAGACAAGTTTAAGTCCTAACATACGACCATGGTATTCATGGTGGCTACAATATTTTTACTATCATTAACCACAACTATCATATAAAATTGTTATGCATATTGATCAACAATATTCATCAGTTTTGGTAAATTCAAACTACCCCAATTTATGGGTCAATGGAAATAGATCAAACAATATACATGTGGCATGTGCTAGCACATTTTCTTGAAAAGTATTGTTTGAATTAACATAGAGATGTATCTTATGTTTTTGAACCACTAAGGAATAATTTATTTTTTGATATTAAATTTCAAGATGTACATTTGCATGACTGAGTTATTTATGGAATATATATTTTTGTTTATGTTGTATAACATGTTGTAGAAAAAGAAAATTATTTCATTAGATATTTAATTTTTTTAAAAGTATATTCACCAGCGCCACATAGTATACATTTTAGAGTAAATAACGCATATATCCTCTGAGGTTTGCTCAACTACAGTCGTAGTCAACTATTGGGTTTATTGACAATGACCTCTCATACCATTAGTCAACTTTAATCAAACTTAACATGTACAATGGTATTTCTGTCTTTTCATACTTTTTAAATTTTATTTTATTAAAAAAAATTAAAAAATTAAGAAAAAATCTCATCCTTCCATGTTTAGATGATGGACGATTAGAATTTATTTAAAAAATAATTTTTAATAATAATAATAATAAATAAATAAATAAATAAATCTTGTTGGATGGAGATCCAATCTGGATATTGCATCTCTACCTGGAATAAAAAAAAAATTAATAATTTGAAGAATAAATAAAAGAGTTCTTCATAGATGCCACAAACCAAGAAGCGTTGGATTCTTCAAAGAACCCTACTGCCTTCTAGGTTCATCGAAGAACCCGAAGGTTCGAACCCTTCCGGGTTCTTCGAAGAACCCTTCTGGGCTCGTCGAGGAACCCAGATCCTTTTCTGGGTTCTTCAAAGAACCTAGAAGGGTTCGAATCTTCTAAGTTTTTCGAAGAACCCTTCTAGGTTCTTCGACAACCTCTTCTGGGCTCATCGAAGGACCTAGATCCTTTTCTGGGTTCTTCAAAGAACTCAGAAGGGTTTTCCCTCCAATTTTTTAATTTTTTTAAATAAAAAAAATTTCAGATCTCCACCGTCCATTCAAAGATGGACGATGAAGATCTGAAGATTAATTTTTTATAATAATTTTATTTTCTAAAAAAAGAAAAAAAATCTCCACCGTCCATCTCAGGTGAGATGGACGGTGCAGATATAAACTTATTTTTATTTTTCACTTAATAATTTTAAATATTATTTTAGTGGTATTTTGGTCTTTTTAACGGTTAAAGCTAGTCAACTGTTAAATTTAACGGAATTTGACTAATAGCAGAGGAGGTGTTTGTCAATAAACCTAAGAGTTGACTCCACCTGTTATTGAGCAACAATCAAGGGAGGTGGGTATAATTAACTCTACATTTTATCTAGACCTCAACTTCGTTGAGAGATGTGATTACCATTGGGCTATGTCTGTGGCCACATCATAACTATGTTAATTGATTAATAAGAAATAATATATTTGATGCACTATTAGTTGGTTCTTTTTATTCTAAAGTTTCAGAAAAAAAAAAATATTAACTTTAAAAGTAAATATTCATCATTTTTTCAATTTTTAATGTAATATCCAATCAATATCAATTTTATTGGTGATATTGTCATAAATTCTTATTTCTTTTAATTGTTTTTCTTGTTAAGTTTCAAAATCAACAATTTTATTGATGCACTATTAGTTGTTAAAATTTTTAAAATTTTCGTTTTCATTTTGCATCATTTGCATGTCACATCGCTTTCATTATTATCCTTATCCCCCTAGCCCTCCAAGGTCGAGAGTAATGAAACATTACACGAGAGCTTGTAGAGAAGAAGATTTTTTATTGATGTACTTGATAAAAAAATACAGCTAGGAATCATGATAATACTTGCACAAATGTTCTGCATTCCAAGCTCGTGGAACTCGAGCTCCATTGACATTCACAAGGTGGTACGCCCCATTGCCCAAGTCTTCATCCACATCGTAAGGACTTCCCAGTTTAAGCCCAGGGCTCATTCTTGAGGGTTTCGAGCTCTAAGTAAGAGTAACCTGTCACTCTTTTTGAAACGTCGTAGCTTGACTTGCCTGTTGTAGTACCTGGCAAACCTTTGCTGGTATACAGCTACCTTTAGGCGAGCAGTGTCTTTCCTTTCTTCAATTAGGTCGAGATTCGCTGCAAGCAGGTCTTCATTTTGTACTGGGTCTAATGTAGCTCTTCTGTGTGTGCTTGCTATGGCTTCAGTTAGGATCATAGCCTCAGTTCCATAGACCATGGAGAACGAGGTTTCCTCTGTGGTGCTTATTACAGTAGTCCTGTAAGACCACAATACTTTCGGGAGCTCGTCTACCCAAGCCCCTTTTTTTCCCTTCAAGTTTCATTTTCAAAGTGCTTGATAATCTTATTTATTGCCTTTACCTTCCCATTTGCCTATAGGTGATCAACTATTGAGAAGCTCTTTGCTATCGCGAGGTTTTCACAGAATGACCTAAATATTTGACTTTCGAAATGTGGGTCGTTATCTGTGACGATCTTTTGAGGAACCCCAAACCTGCTCACAATGTTCTGCCATGCGAAACTTTCAATCTTCGCTGTTGAGATTTCGCTGAAAGCTTCAGCTTCTGTCCACTTCATGAAGTAGTCCACAGCAACTACTGCGTGCTTGCAGTTACTGCGGGTTGTAGGTAGTAGCCCAATTAGATCCATCCTCCATATAGCAAATGGCTACCATGTCCGGGCTAATTAAGAGAACACCAACTCCGGTTTTCCCCTCACACGACGACCAGCCGACGTATAATTACCACAGAGGGATCTCTGGCTCTTTCAGCTCGCCTCTGAACACGGAGGTATGGGTGGAATTTTTTGTTGTTCTTCCCATTGAATCTCGTCTTCTAAGCTCGAGAATTCTGTCATAAAATCTGCTAAGACTTGGCCCTTGATCACTGCCCGTGGTTTATACTCCAGATCATACTGTGCTAGTTCGATTGCCCACTTCAACAACCTAAAAGCTTTCTTGATGCCACCACCAGGCAGTATGCAAGCTTCTCCATCTGCGGATATCTGCTTTCCGCGTCCTGTAGCTTTTTCCTGACGTTGTAGACTGGCAGGTGGATCTTGTTTTCCTCTCGCACTAAGGCTGCGCTTATAACGTGTTGTGTTATCGCCAGATACACGATGAGCTTTTCCCCGTCTTGTGGTTTTGACAACAAGGGAGCTCGCCCAATATACTCTTTGCGCTGCTGGAAAGCGAGTTCGCATTCTTCCATCCATTCAAACTTTTTGTTCCCTCGCAGCACGTTGATGAATGGTATGCATTTATTTGTTGACTTGGAGATAAAGGGACTTAATGTTGCGACCTGTCCGTTGAGACTCTACACATGCTTAGGCTTGATGGGTGACCACATGTCGCATAAGGCCTTGATTTTCTGTGGGTTTGCTTCAATTCCTCACTGGTTCACCATGAAACCTAGAAATTTCCCAGTGGCTACACCAAAGACACATTTGAAAGGGTTAAGTTTCATTTGATATTTTTTTTAAGTATCTGAAACATTTCCTCTAGGTGTGCGACATGGTCTACCGCCTTAGTTGCTTTCACGAGCATATCATTCACTCACACCTCTATGGTTTTGCCTATTTTCTTGGCAAACATCATGTTGACCAGTCGCTGGTAGGTTGTCTATGCGTTCTTTAAGCCAAATGGCATCACCTTGTAGCAGTAGAGATTCTCTATCTGTGATGAACGAGGTGTGCTCTTCGTCAACTGGGAACATGAAAATTTGATTGTAACAAGAGTATGCATCCATGAAGCTGAGTAGCTCGTGTCCAGCAGTTGAATCTACGAGCTGGTCAATTCTTGGCAGGGGGAAACTGTCCTTTAGGCATCATTTGTTAAGGTCGGTGAAGTCTATACACGTCCTCCACTTGTTTTTCTCCTTCACCAGCATGGGTTGGCGAGCCAGTTGGGGTAATAGGATTCTTTGATAAATCCATTGGCCAGGAGCTTGTCAACTTCTTCCTTCAAGGCCACACACTTATCTGTATTTATGGCCCTTCTTTTCTATCTGATGGGCTTGAAGGTTGGGTCTATGTTGAGCCTATGTGCCATCACCTCGGGGTTGATCTCCACCATGTCGCTGTGCGTCCAAGTAAAGACATCGTGGTTCTTCTTCATAAATGCAAGCAACACATCTCTAATTGCTGGATCTAAGTTTGCTCCGAGCTTCAGGGTTCTCTATGATCTCAGCTCATCTATCTGAACCTCCTCCAACTCTTCAACGGGTTCAGTGGTTTCATTCTCGTCGATTACCTGTAGATTAGTGTTGTCGTCGAGCTCCGAAATTGGTTAGTTATGGGAAACCCCAGCTAAAGTATTCATTATTTACTCGTTGGCTTTCGCTTTAGCTGCCTGCTCGTGGTATCCTATCCTGACTATCTTCTCATAACACGACCTAGCCACCTTCTGCTTTCCATGAACACTTCCTACACCTGTTAGAGTAGGGAATTTTAACATTAGGTGTTTTGTGGAAGGGATTACCTCCAGTCGTTAAGGGCTGGTCTTCTTAGGATGGCGTTGTAAGCTGTTGGGCAATCGATGATCAGGAAGTCTACCATGGTGGTTGTTTGATGACTTGGTTCTCCTAATATGAGGGGTAAGGTAATGAGCCCCAATGGTATGATGGAATCTCCTGTGAAGCCATAGAGAGGTTCCTTTGCAGGTCGTATATGGCTTGACTTTAACCTCATCTCTTCGTAGGCCGCTTTGTATAGGACGTTCACAGAGCTGCCATTATCAATCATAGTTCTGTAGATGGCTACTTCTCAGATGGTTGCTTTGATGACAATTGCATCGTTATGTGGCCAGTACTCATCGCATGTCAGCATCTGTGAAGTTTACACCTTTAGCCATCGTCATGGATTGCTTCGCAGGTCATTCATAGACATTCATCATCCTCATAGTAGGTTGACACGCCTCTCTTATGTAGCGTGAGAGTGACTTGTTTGAAGTGCTTACGAGGTGTGGCCCTCTATGAATGGTGTGGATTACCCTTACTGCGGGCTCGTCTAGGATTGGCTCAAGATGCACGGGCTCAAGTAGCTGTTACTTTTGTTACGGTTATTGTTGTTGAGGCTAGTTTATGGATCGCACAACATAGACCCTCAGGCGACCTTTTATGATCAAGTCTTCGAATGCATCCTTGAGCTGAAGTAATCTACTATGTTATGGCCCACCTCGTAATGATAAGCATAGAACTTGTTAGGGTTCTTGGCTCGCATAAGCGTCCTTAGGAGAGGTAGCCTTCTAAATTTTTCCCTATTTCTCTCCGTAGTGAAGATTATGTCCCGGGAATCAGACAACTGGACATAGGTCTGGTAACGTCCTCCGTTTCTCCTTACGCCCTCGTCGTTTCTAGCATTCTTGGCTACCTGGTTTACTGAGGCATCATCTCTCTGCGATCCCCCATTCTTGTTGCGGTTGTTGTCATTGTTATTCCCCCATCATTCTTTCTTTCATTTTTATCATTTGAAATTCCACCCCCATCCTTTTTGCTGCTGGGGTTATTCTTCTTGGGGACCCCGAAAGCTTCCTCCATAAGGATATGGGGTTAGCTCATTTATAGAAGTCTCTGAGGATCCTAACAGGTTTGCTGTAGATGTTCCTGTAAAGCTTACCATCTTTACGTAGCCCAGCAGTGACCACTGTCAACACACTTTCGTCCGTCGGGTTGTCCACGCAGCTCACCTCTCTTTGGAAGTGAGCTATATAATCTTTCAGGCTCGTCTGACTTCTAAAAGATAGTAACTAAATAGCAAAAAGGAACGAGCTGCTTCCTCAAGGCCTGATACTGCTGCATGAACTGCTCTTGGCATTGGTCCCAGCTCGTTATGCTTCCAGCTAGGAGCCCCCTCACTACAAAAAAAAAAAGACATGTAGTGACAATAAATATTTGCCACTAGAAAAAAAACATTTGTCACGATATCAATATTGTGACATAAAAAGTGTCATTATAAAATTGTCACATTTGGTCTCGTCACTAAAAGTATTAGTGATGGTTAAAGTCATCCCGTCACTATGATTAGTGACCGAATTTTATGTGTCACAAACTGTGACTTAGTGACTCATTATTAGGGAACCTTAATCAGTGACAAAATAAAATTTGTGTCACTATGCACAAATTTAGTGACAGTTAACTATTTAAAAATTTGTCACTATACACATATTTAGTGACGATTTATTGTTTAAATATTATGTCACTATTTACAAATATAGTGACTATTAATCATTGGAAAAACTTATCACTAGATAAAAACTTAGCGACACTTAAGCATCTGAAAATTGTGTCACTGTATACAAACTTAGCAACAATTAATCATTTAAAAATTGTGTCACTGTAAACAAACTTAGTGACAGTTAATCATATACAGTTTGTATTACTGTATACAATTTTAGTGATAGTTAATTGTATACAATTAGTGTTACTATATGTAAACTTAGTGAGAAGGCCTCGTTGACTTGACCCCGACATTGACTCTAGCTCTCTTCCTTCCTTGATTTCTAGGTTCTTCAACAGTTTTTTTGTAGAGAGCGAAACGAACCCACCACCAGGCAACTTCTTTGCGGCTGTTGTGGTGGTGAAGATGGCTGAAGAGTTCGACACCGCCACCGTTATCGCCATGGTAATTGCGTAGGTCATCACCATATTTTGGCTCGCCATATTTACTGCTCTCTCTTCAATGAAACTTGCTATAACAAAATAATAATAATAATAAAATAAAAAACAAAAAACAAAACAGAGATACAAACTTAGTACTTTACCCAAAAAAAAAAAACCACAGTTGTTGAGCTGTAGTATGGAAAATCGAGTACAAAGTCATGAGTATTACAACAGATAAACAGCACAAAACCAAGTAAATCCATAAACAAATATCAACAAATTCACACATAAAAAAACAACAAAAGACACAATGATAAAAGAAAAAGAACCTAATCCAAAAAAGAAAATAAAAAGTTATAAGTCAATGATATGAAGAAGAAAACTTTACCAAGGTTTAAATCAAACAGTTGGTGTGCAATCATCTTACACCAGACTGCAAAGACTATCTACAACAAACTACAATATGAAGAAGAGAGAAGAAAAAAATTATAGAAGGTCTTAATAAAAAAACAAATAGAGAAAGTTTATATACCTATATTCCTCTGCAACTGCTTTAGTTAATTTCTACTTACTTTTCTTCACTTGCTTGTACTTTCTCGGGAAAGTGATAAATCAATAATATCAAAAGAACTTAGTACAAACTAGTACTTTGCCCAAAAAAGAAAAACACAGTTGTTGAGCTGCAGTATGGAAAGTGATACAAACTTAGTATTTTGCCCAAAACAAAAACTCACAGTTGTTGAAATGAGTATTACAACAAATAAACAGCACAAAACCAAGCAAATCCATAAACAAATATCAACAAATTCACACATAAAAAAACAAAAGACACAATAACAAAAGAAAAATAACCTAATCCAAAAAAGAAAAGAAAAAAAGTTATAAGTCAATGATATGAAAAAGAAAATTCTACAAATGCATTTAATCAAATAGTTGGCATGCAATCAGCTTACACCAGACTGCAAAGACTATCTACAACAGACTACGATATGAAAAAAAGAGAAGAAAAAAATCATAGAAGGTCTTAATAAAAAAAATAGAGAAAGTTTATATACTGCAACTGCTTTGGTTAATTTTTACTTACAGCTTTGGTTAATTTTTACTTACTTTCCTTCACTTTCTTATACTTTCTCGGGAAAGTGATAAATCAATAATGTCAAAAGAACTTAGTACAAACTAGTACTTTGCCAAAAAAAAAAACCACAGTTGTTAAGCTACAATATAAAAAGTCGAGTACAAAATAATGAGTATTACAATAAATAAACAGCACAAAACCAAGCAAATCCATAAACAAATATCAACAAAATCACATATAAAAAAACAACAAAAGACACAATGACAAAAGAAAAAGAACCTAATCCAAAAAAGAAAAAAAAAAAAGGTTATAAGTCAATGATATGAAGAAGAAAACTCTATCAAGGCTTTAATCAAATAGTTGGTGTGCAATCATCTTACACCAGACTGCAAAGACTATCTACAACAGACTACTATATGAAGAAGAGAGAAGAAAAAAAATTATAGAAGGTCTTAATAAAAAAAAAATAGAGAAAGTTTACATATCTATATTCCTCTGCAACTACTTTAGTTAATTTCTACTTACTTTTCTTCACTTGCTTGTACTTTCTCGGGAAAGTAATAAATCAATAATGTGATAATAGAGAAAACATGGTGACTGAGTTGTGGTAAAACAAGGAATTGTTTTGGTGGGTAGGTTTGAGACAAAAAAAATAAAAATAAATTGGCGATATTAAATTTAATCCCAAATATGATAACCAAATCCTAATTCTTGTAAATCTAAAAAAGAATTAATGAGTTCGTACCTTATATGAAGAGAGGTTGCTGTATAAAATTTTCTTACATATTAAATGAATCTGAAGCAAATAACTCTATTTTATTTTAGGAGTGTTTTTTTTTTGTCACAAATTAATTAAATGTATTTTTTTTATAATTTAATTTTCTGACTAATGATATTGATTGTCACAAATTATCTATTTTTTAAATTTTTCATGACAAATTATAAAATTATAAAATTATAAAATCTATCACAAAATTAATCATCTAATTTGTATTAATTGATCATGTTTTTTTATCAATTAATTTATAAAATATTATTTATTTTTTTTCTTTTCATGTCATTCAATAAACAAGTTTAGCCAAAGATTAACATGTTAATAGCACTACCTTCACACATGCGAATGCCCCTAATTGGTTAATAGGGTTTAGGAATCATGATAAAAATAAAATAAATAAATAAAATGCAGTAATTTGTGACAGAATAAAAAAGTCGGAGCAATTAATTTTAATAATGTTATATTTGTATGAGTCACAAAATAATTTTTTATTTTTTTTTACAAGTTAATTTTGTGACTAATTTCATTAATTGTCACAACTTATTTAATTTTTATTCAATTATAACAAATTATTAGAAAAAGTCTCAATTGAAACAAAGTTTTTAATAGACAATTTTGAAGGGAGATTTTAGTTCAAAAACATAATGACAAATAATTAAATTTGTCACAAAATAATACCTACAGTGATACATTTAAAATATGTCACTAAAAAATGTGTCACTACAGGTTACTTTTTTTTATAGTGCCTCAGCCATTACCTGAGGATTTCCCTAAGGGTTGCTGGAAAGCATCGACACTTTACTTGGCTGCTCATTATGAGGAGAATCATCTGTATGTTGTAGGCATCCAAGTGGTTGAAGGGGTCAGTTAATGCCCGGTAAATGGGAATATTGGGCATTTTGAAGCGGTTTGGTAGAGGCTTGTTTTCAATCTCCTAACAGAACAAGCTCCGCTCTACATATCTATCTGTAGGTTCTGCCCTTTTACCTCGCCATTCTAATTGTTATAACTTTGCAACAACGCTTGGTATTCAGGGGCTAGATGGGTTGTCATTGACGCGCTGGAGGTTTCATGATCTTCCTTGCAATCTGTCCTGCTGCCTTGGGACGAATTTTGTGGATTGGGTGATTTTTGAGGGTTTCTGTCTAGCAACTCTCCTCTTCTATCCAGTGGGGGTGCTGCGACTTGGTTTTTGAGAATTCTAACAACTAGCACCGTGTGACGAGCATCTCTGTTACTGCCCTCGCCAGGTCGTTAATCATGAAATTCACGTGGATGGCGCGGTGACTTAGATGGTTAAGTCCAGCTGTGGGTTGGGGCACTCCGACGATCTCTGCTAAGCTTCACATATCTTTCACCGTTGGAATTTACGTGGATCACAGGCCTAGTGCGATGGGGTCCTTCACGCCACTCATTAGGTTCTCAAGCAGCTCTCTTTGTTGCATTAGCTTGAGTGAATGGAAACTCCACCTCGCTGATCGTCATGCCAATAGGGATCTCGCCTGGTGGGATGGCAGGCAGTATGGACTGGATTATCCTACACTAGAGGTAGGGGTGATGTGCTCTCCACGACCTGCTTACATGCGGACTGGTTTTGCATTATGAATTAGTAGCCCCACACCATCTCTAACTATCATTCTCTCTATTTAGAGTTATCTTTCCATCCACTTGTTGAAATCTGGCAACCTAGAAGGACCAACCTAGTTGTTTCCCTGCGGATCTACTTAAGGAGAGAACGGGCCTGCTGGTGGATTTGAAACAGGTGGCGGGACCGTTGGGACCATGGGGACCACACTTGGGACAAGTGGTGGCAATTGAGGCTGGTGAGATGCCTCTGAATGTCCTCCAGTTGGTGGAACATCTCTGCTCCTCGTTGTCTTGGAACGGGTTCCTACGCCTTTTATCATTGCTTTTTTGAGAATTACCTGAAAGATGGAATAAAATACTGTTTTTCTGGAAGGTGGAGGTTTGAATCCTCAAATGGGCCCTCCTTCTAGCGCCAAAATGTTGACGTGCGAATTTGGTCAATGTAATAAAACAATAATTATAATTGTAAAGCAATAGAAGAATATTAGACAAGAAGACTTTTAAGTGGTTCGGCTTGGGAATCAATGCCTACATCCATTATTCTTATATTATTCACGAGCTCTCACTAAGTGTTTCTCTCGTAACCCTTGTACCAGTGATGATCCCTCTCTTTTATAGTGTGAAGAGATGGAGTCATCCTATTTTACATGGAACCAAATTACTAGAAATCAGGGATAAAATAAAATCCCTAAGAATTATAATTTAATAAGGATAGAATCACTGAAAATAAGAAAATAAATACAATTTCAAACTAGGTCAACTGATATGATAAAATCCTTAAAATCATAGGATTTCCCCTTATCTGGAATACACACTTCGAGCTGGGCGTCTTGCGAGCTGGAGCCAAGCTGGTAATGAGAGGTGATATGACAAGGCATTCTTGGTCGCTGGAGTATTGTAGCTCGTATAGAGCTTCAGGTCCTTTTCTTTACTTCTCTTTATTAGGTTTTGTTCGTCATATTGGCTTTATCAACTTTTCAGCCCATTTGGACTTTGTTGACTTCTTTAGGACTATTGGGCCTTATTAATATCATTGGGCCTATTGGGTAATGAAATTATACACATAACAATTATGAATTTGGTTTTTGATTGAATATTGATTGGTTTTGGAGTGATTTTATTTTGGTTGGGGTTGATTGGGTTTCGTTGTGATTGGGTTTGAATGAGTTTTGTTGGCGGGCATGAAGATGACCACGATCCATTCGTGGGCAAACTGGACGGTTCGCCCACAAACTGTCTTCGTGGGCAAACGAATCGGTTCGCACAAGAACCGAATATTGCGTGCACGAATCGATCGGTTCACCCACGAACTGTCTTCGTGGGCGAACTGATAAGATCACCCATGAACGGATCGGTTCGTGCGAGAACCGATCAGTTTGCCCACAAACCGATATTGCATAATCTGTTAGATTCAGGATTAATTTGTTGGTAGGAAAGCTAAATGAACTTAGTAAAATAATATACAAAAGATTTGGTTCAGTTATCACTATCGTATCTATTCTGATGCATGGTTTTTATGTTTTATCTTCTCTGATCCAGTTTGCAACTCGTTATATATCGGCTCTTCTGTTTAATATCCTTCATTGACAACGCACACATGCACTTATATGAATATTCCTTTGTGTTTTCTTCATTTATGCTTCTTCCTACCATTGATTAGATTTATTAATTTAATTATTAAATGTATTTTCAGTGAGGTAATATTAACGTTAGGCAGTTCAAGAACGATATTGGAACATAAAAGCTGTTTGATAGTAATTTCATTTTTTCTCCTTTTGCAGATGGTGAACACTAGAAATTCGTTCAAGACCCCGAAGTATTGTCGTTGCGATGGGATTCTTACCCAACGTTGCCATATCAGTACTATTCGGATAATTGATAGGGCATTATCCAACCTCGACGATAGAGGGTAGCAAAAGAATCGGTTCCTACAGTCTTAATTCGGTCATTTCATATGAATGCACTGTAACACGACTTTTTCAGGTGTACTTGTACATAAGTTGCTGCTGAAGGAGATTTAGCACAAGGGTCCACGTGATGAGATGATATTTCAATTGGGCCAACATATGGTTCGACTATCGAGGGTAGAGTTTTGCTCAGTATGGTGAAGTGGTGGATGGCATCCACCGTAGGTACTTCAATCTTAGAGATGACGTGCCCCCGACGATGCCCTAAAGTTGTTGTCGATATTAATGCTACACAGATTCTTATACGGTAGAGACGACCGTGACATATTACTAGTTTGGGTGCTTTGACTTGTCGACGACTTGGAGGCAATTAGTTCGTTCCCTTGAGGCTCATTCATATACTCACATTATATTTTATCTTATATGTTAGCCTAAGCTGGTCATCGAAAAATTACAAGAAAAAACAGCTAGATAATGCACTTGGAAAGCACCTGAATGAGAAGTACAACTTATACGGTTTCGTTTGTCCTTACAATTGATTGCGTATTTTATTAATTAATTTCCATTTCCTTCATGCAAATATATTACATGTTTCACTACGATAATAAATGGTTAGGAAAACTCGATTGTATATATCAAAAGACCATACATCAAATAAGTATTTAATTTAAACTCAATTACTCTTAAAAAAATAAGACTTTGAGAGAATCCTAACTCACTATAGTGAGCACAGATACTGAATACAATTATTTTGGTGATTCATAGACAAGGTCAAGTCCTAACATACCACATTATGGTATTCATGGTGGCTACAATATTTCTAATATGCTTAACCACAACTATCATATGAAATTTTTATGCATATTAATCAACAATATTCACCAACTTTGGTAAGCCCAAACTACCCCAATTTATGGGTCAGTTGGAAGAGATCAAACAACATACATGTGGCATATTGTTGGCTCCATTTCTTGATCAAAAATAGGCCTTCATCTTTACCTATCTTTACCTATTTTTGTTCTTTTCCCGGGTAATTATCGGTTGTTTTTTATGTTTTTCTTGAGTGTGCAGGTTTTCAGGACCATTTGGAGAGTTTGGGAAAATTTAGGCAAAAATGCATGAAGGGACTTGCTACTTGAGCCGTGATTTGGCTCGCTACTTATGCAAGTCGCCACAGTGCAATTGGGCAACCCAGACTGAGGCACTCGCGACTTGACCCACGATTTGGGTCACGTCTTGTGTAAGTTGCAGGCTTAGTTTTTTTAGAAACAGGCCAAAACAGTTGCGACTTAGCCCGCGACTTGACTCGCGACTTGTGAAAGTCGCTAGCGGGGTTTTATTGCCCTAATCCGAGCTGCTATAAAAGGAAAACGTGTTTATTTGTTTAGGGAGTTCGGGTGGGACTTAGAAAACTCGACCAAGAGAGAAAATGAGAGGCAAATGGAGAAGTGAAGATCATCTTGGAGACAAGAGGGTGCGAATTCGATCCTTGAGTCATCTTCTCAACATCAAGCTTGGATTTAGAAAACGTGAAAGTTAGAAGAAATCACAATTGGAAGAGGACAATAGTTCATACGTTCCAGGAGTTCTTCTATCCCTTTTTTTCTTCGATTTTCATTCTTGTATTTCTCTTTTATCATTGTTAAATATGTTTAGTTGTAATTTCTTGATTATGACTTAAACTTGTAAGTTAGGGTTTTGATGGATCATTTTTCTTGATAATTGAATGAATTGATTGTTTAATTTATTGTGATTGATTATTATTTGTTGAGTGATGTTATTAATCTTAATGCTTTTGAATGTAATGACCTGCATTTAATTGATATTATGGTTGTGTATTATGGACCGAGAGGTGACGCGTACAACGTGCTCGATGTAATGTCCACCATAAGTAGAATTAGATAGAGATATGCTAATTTACTTGTGTGATCATTATATGTGTTTATGATGCTTAATAAATTGTTATGCATGCGATAATCATCGAGAGATAGATATTGATGTGTAATAATAACTCCAGCATAATTTGAGAGAATATGTTGATTAACTTAGATAAACAAGATCATCAACATTGCTAATTAAATTGCAATAATGTGCTCTCATATTGGTCATTTGCATTGTTTTTATGTTTATGTTATTTACATCTTTAATTTTCTTCTTACAAACGTTCCGGTTTTCCAAATGGATATAGACCTAGTTAATTTTAGTCCTCAACACCTAAATATCTCTGTGGAGACAATAAATTTACTCTTAGTATATTATTTGTGCCGACCCCATACACTTGCGAGTATTAAAAAGGCTTAACACATATGCTAGTACATTTTCTTGAAAGTATTGTTCGAATTAAGATGTAGATGTATCTTATGTTTTTGAACTACCAAAAAATTTATTTTTTGATATTAAATTTCGTATATTTGCATGACTGAGTTATTTATGGTATATTTACTTTTCTTTATGTTGTATAACATGTTGTAGAAAAAGAAAATTATTTCATTAGATATTTAATTTTTTTTTTAAAGTATATTCAGCAGTGCCGCATGGTATACATTTTAAAGTAAATTACACCTATCTCCCCTGAGTTTACTCAATTACAGGCAGAGTCAATGTTTGGGTTTATTGATAAACACCTCCCCTGTCGTTAGTCAACTGTAGTCGAACTTAATTTGCACTAGGGTATTTCTGTCTTTTCATACTTTTTAAATTTTATTTTATTAAATAAAAATTAAGAAATTAAGAAAAAAAAATATCATCCCTCCATCATTAGATGATGGACGATTAGGATTTATTTTTTTAAAAAATAGTTTTTTAAAAAATAATAATAATAATAATAAAAATAAATCTTGGTGGATCGGAGATCCAATCTTCAGATTGGATCTCCACCAAGAACAAAATAATAATAATAATAATTTGAAGAACCCAAAAAAGGGTTCTTTGAAGTAGCCATGAACCCAGAAGAGTTGGATTCTTTGAAGAACCTTTCTAGGTTCTTTGAAGAACCTTTCTAGGTTCTTCGACGAACCCAGAAGGGTTCTGCCTCCCACTTTTTATTTATTATTATTTTTTAAATAAAAAAAATTCAAATCTCCATCGCCCATTCAAAGATGGACAATGAAGATCTAAAGATTAAATTTTTATAATAATTTTATTTTTTTAAGAAAAAATCTCCACCGTCCATCTCAGGTGAGATTGACCGTGCAGATCTAAACTTATTTTTATTTTTTATTTTATAAATATTAATAATTTTAAATATTATTTTAGGGGCATTTTGGTCTGTTTAATGGTTGACGTTGATCAACCGTTAAATTTAACAGAATTTGACTAATGGCAGGGGAGGTGTTTGTCAATAAAGCCAAAAGTTGATTCCGCCTGTAATTGAGTAAACCTCACGGGAGTGGGTGTAATTAATTCTACATTTTATCTAGACCTTAACTTCGTTGAGAGGTGTGATTACCACCAGGCTATGCCTGCGACCATATCATAACTATGTTAATTGATTAAAAAGAAATAATATATTTGATGCCCTATTAGCTGGTCTTTTTATTCTAAAGTTTCAGATCTAAACTTATTTTTATTTTTTATTTAATAAATATTAATAATTTTAAATATTATTTTAGGGGCATTTTAGTCTGTTTAACGGTTGACGTTGATCAACCGTTAAATTTAATAGAATTTGACTAATGGTAGGGGAGGTGTTTGTCAATAAACCCAAAAGTTGATTCCACCTGTAATTGAGTAAACCTCACGGGAGTGGGTGTAATTAATTCTATATTTTATCTAGACTTTAACTTCGTTGAGAGGTGTGATTTTCACCAGGCTATGCCTACGACCATATCATAACTATGTTAATTGATTAAAAAGAAATAATATATTTGATGCCCTATTAGCTGGTCTTTTTATTCTAAAGTTTCAGATCTAAGCTTATTTTTATTTTTTATTTAATAAACATTAATAATTTTAAATATTATTTTAGGGGCATTTTGGTCTGTTTAACGGTTGACATTGATCAACTGTTAAATTTAACCGAATTTGACTAATGGCAGGGGAGGTGTTTGTCAATAAACCCAAAAGTTGATTCCGCCTGTAATTGAGTAAACCTCACTGGAGTGGGTGTAATTAATTCTACATTTTATCTAGACCTTAACTTCGTTGAGAGGTATGATTACCACCAGGCTATGCCTGGGACTATATCATAACTATGTTAATTGATTAAAAAGAAATAATATATTTGATGCCCTATTAGCTGGTCTTATTAGCTGGTCTTTTTATTCTAAAGTTTCAATATATATATATATATATATATATATATATATATATATAAACTTTAAAAGTAAATATTCATAATTTTTTTTCAATTTTTAATGTAATATACAATCAATATCAATTTTATTGGTGAGATTGTCATAAATTCTTGTTTCTTTTAATTCTTTTTCTTGTTAAGTTTCAATTTTGACTTGAATTTTCAAATACAATCCAACCAAACAACTTGTTGATTTCTTTTTTAATTTTAGTCTCATATTTTCAAAAAGGGGGAATTGCAATAACTACCCATGTATATAAGTGAAATTACATAAAAATTTAAAATTATATGATAATAATACAAACCCCCCTTTGACCCGTTGACCGACTGTTGGAAACAGTTTAAATTGAACGAAAATGGTATAATATCCATTTTACCCTTGTGCACTATTTAATTTTTTTTTCCAGATCTTCTTCTTCTTCTTCTTCAAATAAAATAAAAAAAAATTAAATCCAATTTTTTTTTAATTCTTTATTATTCATCATCACAATCACCATCAACTCAAATTTTTTTTTTTTTAGATCATCATCATCATCTTCGTGTCCATCTTCTTCTTGTTGTTCTTCTTCTTTAAAAAAAAATAAAATTAAACCCAATTTTTTTTTTCCCAATTTTTTATTCTTCATCAACCTAATCACCACTAACTCAAAATTTTTTTTTTTTTTCAGATCATCATCAAAATCATCATCATTATCATCATCTTCTTCAAAAAATAAATAAATAAATAAATTTAATTTTTTTAATTCTTTATTCTTCATCAATCAACCACAATCAACTCAATTTTTTTTTTCCAAATTCTTTTTTTTTTCCAAAATTTTCTTTTGTTCTTCTTCTTGTCTTTCCAGATTTTTTTTTCTTTTTCTTCTTTTTTTTTTCTAGATTTTTTTTTGTTGTTGTTGTTGTTCTTCTTCTTCTTCTTTTTTTCCAGATTTTTATTGCACAATCAACTTAATTGCACAAACATTCACTGATGAATGGTTTTATTGCACTTGTTGACAACTTTTCTGTTTATTGCACAAACCACCCTTCAATTTCGTTGACCAAACGGTTGACTCACGGTGAAGTTAACGGTAAGTTACTGTAGCTAGGACAAAATTTTCTTTTCCCATTAAACCATTAAAATAATTAAAAAATAATAAAAATAATTCCAAAAAAAAAATTTTAAAAAACAATGGACTAGATGAGATCTGATTCATTAGATGAGATAAAAATATTTTCATCTAATGGACCAGATTATTTGGTCCATTGCCCAAAAAAAAAAATTAAAAATGATGGTTCTAGATTTCTGGAACCATCTCCATTCTCCACTAACAAGCTTTTTTTTTTTTGGTACTGTCTAACAAGCTTTTCTTGCTACCTCCGCTAACAAGCTTTTTTTTAAAGATTTCCAGAAGCCCTTCGCTTCTTCTTCTTCTTCTTCTTCTTCTTCTTCTTATTTTTCAAGAGAACAGCGCCGCTCCATCCATGGAGCGGTGCTCCATCACCGATGGAGAGCCTTTCCATCTGCAGTTGGAGCAGATCTGCTCCACCTCTACATTCAAATTTTTTTTTTTTTGCGGTAGTGGCATCGATGGAGCATCTCTCCATCTGCTGGTGGAGTAGCTCTGCTCCACCATTGCATTCAAATAATTATTATTATTATTTTTGTGGTTGTGATGTGGTTTTAGTTGTTATTGGGTGTGAATGTGCTGTGGTTTTTTTTTTTTTATGCGGTTTTAATTATTTTTAAGTGGATTGATTGAAGGTTGATGGTTGATTGGGGAAGATGAAGATTAGAGATGGTTAAGGAAAAAAACCAATCGTTTAATTTTTCTTTGGTGTGAATGATGGTTGCGGGACATTTGAAAATAGACCCAGTCAAAGAAGAAGAAGAACAAGAATGGATACCCATTTGACTGTGTATTGAAAAATGGATTGAACCCAGATGCGGTTCAATCTAGAAAAAAAAAAACAAGAAGAAGAAAAAGATAAGGGAAGAAGAATCTGGAAAAAAAAAAATTATTTTTATATAATTAAATATTATATCATTATTAAAGATAATAATTTATTAAATAAAATAGAAATAAAATAAAAGGGTGAATTGCACTCAAGTACCCTTACTTTTATCATAATTACACGTTTAATGCCAGTTTTATCATAATTGCACTCGAATACCCTACTTTCCGTTGACCACCGTTAAAGTGACGGTTGACCAAACGGATTATGGTAAAATGACGAGACTGCTCCTGCAAAGAAAAAGACAAAAAAAAAAATTGAAAACTCAGATGATTTGGGTTCGCGTTCGAACCCAGATCATCTGTTTGAACGCGAACCCAGATTCTTGGGTTCGAACGCGAACCCAGATTCCTGAGTTCGAACGCGAACCTAGAAACTAGGTTCGAACGCGAATCAGAATTTTTTTTTAAAATTTTTTTTTTTGTAATGTGGTGGAGATCTCTTCCACCTGTTTTTTAAATTTTTTTAAAAAAATATTTTTAATATTACGTGGTATGTTCTTATTGGTTGGATGATTTTTTAATTTTTTTTAAAAAATGAATTTAAGCGTAAAAGACCAATTTGCCCCTGAACCGTTTGGTCAACTGTCACTTTAACGGTGGTCAACGGAAAGTAGGGTATTTGAGTGCAATTATTACAAAACTGACATTAAACATGCAATTATGATAAAAATCAGAGTACTTGAGTGCAATTCACCCTAAAAGAAAATGGTAAGGGTAGAATGGTCTTTTTGCCTAAAATGTTAACTTCACCGTGAGTCAACCGTTTGGTCAATGAAATCGAGAGGTGGTTTGTGCAATAAACGGAAAATTTATCAGCGAGTGCAATAAGACCATTCATCAAGAAATTTTTGTGCAATTAACTCTTTTGTTTTATTATTAAATGACATCTATTGGGTCTGAATGTTGAAAACTGACACCAGATTTTTATTTTAACTGAAAATAGCGCCTAAAGTTAGATTAGGACAAATTACCCTTCAGTATAAAAGAAAACATTTCACTCACTCTATCCTTTCTCACCATCTTCTCATTTTCACCAGTTTATTTCTCTCTCTAAAAATCCCAAATTTTTTCTCTTCACCGCAAGTCCACCCATCTCTCTTCACCGGCCGAGCAATCAACTAGCTACGACAAGGATGACAAAGCCACTGGCTGACCAAGCAAAGTCCGACCGGCCGATCAAATCTTCACCAGCTTCTCACTTTCACTTTAACCAGCTTCTCTTTTTCTGAATGCCATCGGCCGATCCCAACTCCAAGAAAGGTGGGTTTTGATTTGTTTTTTTAAATTTGTTGGTTGTTTATTTTTGATTGAAGATTGATTGGTTTTTGTTTGTTTTTTTATTATGAATTTGGTTTTTGATTGAATATTGATTTGTTTTGGAGTGATTTTGTTTTGATTGGGTTTCGTTTTGATTGGATTTGAATAAGTTTTGTTGGTGGGCACGAAGATGAACACGATCCTTTCGTGGGCCAACTAGATGGTTCGCCCATGAACTGTCTTCATGGGCGAACGGATCGGTTCACCCATGAACTGATCGGATCGGTTTGTGCACAAACTGAATATTGCATAATCTGTCAGATTCAGGATTAATTTGTAGGTAGGAAAACTAATAGAACTCAGTAAAATAGTATACAAAGGATTTGGTTTAGTTATCGCTATCGGATGTATTCTAATGCATGGTTTTTATGTTTTATCTTCTGTGATCGAGTTTGCAGCTCGTTATATATCGGCTCTTCTGTTCAATATCCTTCACTGACAATGCACACATGCACTTATATGAATTTTCCTTTATGTCTTCTTCATTTATTCTTCTTCCTACCATTGGCTAGATTTATTAATTTTCACTATATTTAGCGAGGTAATTTTAACTTTAGGCAGTTCAAGAACAATATTGGAACATAAAAGCCGTTTGATATTAATTTCATTTTTTTTCCTTTTGTAAATGGTGAAGACATTCGTTCAAGACCCCGGAGTATTGTCTTTTCCATGGGATGTTTACCCCACGTTGCCATATTAGTACTATTCGGATCATTACAGGGCATTATCCAACCTCGACAACAGAGGGCAGCAAAATAATCAGTTCTTACAGTCTTAATTCGGTCATTTCATACGAATGCACAGTAACATGACTTTTTTAGGTGTACTTGTGCCTGAGTTGCTGCTGAGGGAGATTTAGCACGATTGTTCTCGTGATGAGATGAGATTTTGATTGGGCCAACATACGGTTCGACTATCAAGGGTTGAGTTTTGCCTTATAATAGGACCTAAATTTGGGAAGTTGCCTGGTACGAGTCAGTAGGAGTGGGCACATTAACCAAACCGACTCTAACCAAACTGAACCGAACCGACTAAAGGGAGTTATTTTTGGTTATGGGTCATGGGTCATGAGGGCTTGGTTATTCCCTTTGATAAATGAATAAAAACCAGTTATAGATCGGTTATGGGTGGTTAAAACTGTAACCGACCCATAACCGAACTATATAAACAAAAATAAAAAAAACCCTAGCCTCCCCATATGACCATTTCATTCCAGAAAACATATCCTCTCAACTTTCAAGTCTCTCTTTTAGTATAATTTTCTATAATGTCTGTGAATTCCTTTTGAGGAATTTTTCTCTTCCATCTTTAGATTATGTTATATCATACAATTTATTTTCTGTTGTAAATTGGTGGCTAACCACTAGTTTTCTTTCAAAGAAAATATGTGGTAGCTAGCAGTATACATGTCAAATGGTGGCTTTCATTTGCCTTATGCATTTGACATGTGGCAATTTGGATGTCAAAATATGATTAGGTTTCTCTTTGTTTAATTCTTATATATAGAACCTTCACCTTCTATGTAATTGTAAGCTGAAATCAATCACAGGATTCAGTAAAATATTCTCTCATATTTTCTCTTTGTTTTTATGATATTTACTTATTGTTGAAGTATTTACTTTATACTCATAATATATGATTTACTTCATATTTTATAACATATTATCAGCACGATCGCATATAAGTAAAAAGATCTTCAAAAGTGATTTACATATCAATATTTCATTGCAACTTGAAGATTGCAAAAATAAATAGAAGAGTCGGAAACACTAAATATTAAGAATTTTAATCCAATAAGAACCCAAAGTTCCGGATAAATTAACAATTTCAATCCAGTAAGAACCTGAAGTTCTGAATCTAATAAAATTCATTTAATTTATTGTATATGCATGTTTTATTTACTCTAATTAATCTCTTGTTGGCTATGTCGACCATATTTATTGTTTATACAATTTATTTATTGTTATGCATTTCAAGTTGACTATGCCGACATTATTTTACTATTTATGTATTTTATTTATTGTCATACATTTTATTTCAATACTATTTTTTTTAATTAAATTTGCGCATATATCTAAAATATATATATGTGCTTATATATGTGTGTGTGTGTCTCTCTCTCTCTCTCTCTATATATATATATATATATATATTAAATTTTGAATTTTATCGTATATGGACCCAATATTTTAAAAATACACAAACAATTGGATAAAAAACAAAAACAAATTGATTTCTGGTCTAAAAGGCCTGCTTAAACCCATACACACAACTTAGGCTCAAGAAGACCCAAACCGAGAAAACCGAACCGAACCAAACTTTTACGATTTGGTGATTTTCGATTATTCACATAAAACCCACCAAATTTGGTTGACCCAATTAATAACCGAAAAAAATTTTATTTGGTTCGGTTATGGGTAAAACCGAACCCAACCGAATTTTGCCTACCCCTACGAGTCAATATGGTGAGGTGGGGGATGACATCCATAGCAGGTACTTCAATCTTAGAGATGACGTGACCATCGACAACGTGAAGGATGCTCTGGAACTTGACTACTTCGATGCCCCCGATGATGCCCTGAAGCTGTCGTTGATATTAATGCTACACATATTCTTATACGGTAGCGACGACTGTGACATGTTACCAATTTGGGTGCTTCGACTTGTCGACAACTTAGAGGCATTCGGTGTGTTCCCTTGAGGCTCATTCGTATACTCACATTCCATTTTATCTTATATGTTAACCTAAGCTGGTTGTGGAAAAACAAGAAAAAACAATTGGATTATGCACCTGGAAAACACCCAAATGAGAAGTACAACTTATACGGTTTCGTTTGGGCCTTACAGGTGATTGCATATTTTATTAATTAATTTACAATTCCTTCACACAAATATATTACATATTTGACTACGATAATAAATGGTTAGGATAACTCAACTGTATATATCAAAAAACCATACATCCAATAAGAACAATAGAAAATGGTTCAAACATTAAAATGACCCCATAAATGGAACAAATAAAATAAAAATAAAATCTCTATGTATACAAATGATGTTGCAAATAAACTAGCTGTTATTGTCATGCACATTTTCATGCAGATGATCTTTATTGGGACATGTGAGCCGGTTATGTCCTAGCTTCTTGCAAATTCTACACTTGCAGCGAGTTTGGGCTACAATAGGACCGGAACTACTGGAAGGAACACTAATACTGTGAAGTGGTATGGGATTCGGACATCGGTGACTGTTGTGGCCTTGCGATTTACACTTGTTGCATGTTTGTGCATGAGTTCTTTCACCTGATGATGGAATTCTACTATTTTTCGGTCGTCCTGTTGGAACTGTCATTTGATGTGGTAGGACGACAATGTCTTTGATGTGCTCAGGTACCGACCATTGTTTCAGGTGACCCACGGGCATTATTGGTTCGACATAAGCTTCAATAAGGAAGTTTTTATGTGGTAGTCAACGCATAAGGTTGTGTAATCAATATTTCACTCCCCATTGTACAATAAACGATGCGTATTGTCAATATAGTATAAATAGAAATAAAAAATAAAAAATATTAAATTTAATTTCGTATCTGGCGGCTGCTAATGCATGACTGCAAGGTAATAGCTCTAGATCAAACACCTGGCAAGTGCAGGTTTTGTGTAATAAGTTAATGATCCACTCGCATCCTCTGCACTTAACAAGGAATATATTATTGAGGTTTATGCCCAAAAGCTTGTAAAATGTAAATGTATTTACACATCAATAAAAGTTAGTTGCTATTCATTCAAATAAAAGTGTCTTTATTCAATTACATACGTGTATATAATGTACGGATAACATCCAAGATAACAAAATGTAATCTCAATCTGAGTATATAAGAGTAATATACAAGAGGATTTATTTTGAGACTTGTAATCTAAAGAGTTCGTAGAGAACAAACAAAGTCGGGTACTTTGTTTGTGGTTAATCTACTACTGCGGTCCATTCTGAAATGTACGGTGGTTTTATCTTAGACCACTCGTGTAGTTGACATGAGAATGGAGGCACATTATATGATGAGATCATATAGGACTGGGCCACGATTTACATGAATCTCACATCAAGATCCGTTACTAGATGAGATTTATATATATCGACAAATTATGGCTATTTATAGGTAATCTTAATCCTAAGTGTCTTATCGACTCCTCCATGTTAGATCGTGGCTTTTAATTTACCATGAGTGAGATCAAATGTAGTTTTCTCTATCAATACCTCTGTATCTTGGAGTTGTGGTTTAACTTGTGGTTGGGAAGGTCTGAACACAATATTGGAATCCACTCCTTCTTAATTGAAGTAGATGAGTAGCTCCCTTAAGGGATGATCCGGAGCTTGAACAATTATGAGATCTCTTCTTTTTTCATGAGGAAGAAAGGATTTAATAGTTCATTAGAGAATCAATGGTGCTTAAAGGAAAAGATATAATTAGAGGGCTATAACGGACTTTATGACCCCAGCTCTAATTATGAACTACTTGTGAAGGGTCACACTATATGTAAATAGCTATATCGATGGACGCTGAGATTTTAGATTGTATAAAACATCTGCAGTTTCGAGAGTTCAGCCTCAGATTTTTAGTGGAGTAACTTTGAGGTTAATAATCGTGGAATATGAAGGGAAGAAAAATCGATTTTATCTTATAAACGCAGCGGAATGGATTTCAAAATTTTTTCTTTTATTTGAAAACACTTTTCAATCAGGAACGGGTTCCTGTATATACGCGAATATCAAATTGAAACTACAATTACCTTTTGTTGCGATTTGATTCTCTGACGTCTTGATTTACCACCAAGTCTTCCGAGCTATGACCCGCGGTCTGATAATGTGTGTGTAGGCACGTCACGGATGGAGAGATGGAGGAAGCAGAAAAACGGAGAAGACTTCTTCTTCTCTTGGCCGGCCGCCCCCTGCAAGGAAGAGTCAGAAATTTTTTTTTTTATTTTTTCTCTCTTTTGTGGTGACCGCTCCTTTCTTTTCTTAGGCTTATTGCATTAAGTCAAATTTCCTAGTAACATATCATATATATACTAGGGTTTTAATTTGACCAAGTCAAAATAGGATTCTGAATCCTTTTATTTTTGGTCTCCCTAAAGTTTGAACCTTTGACATCTAGGACTATTAAATAATCACATTATTTAATTTCTTTTGTCCTTGTCATGGTTTGAATCTGCAACCTCATATTTAATAATTAAAATAATTATCAATTATTAATTATTAATTAAATAATCATATTATTTAATTAATTTTCATTAATTAAATTGTTTTACTTTCGTAACACTATTAATTGGATCATCCAATTAATTTACTGTGACCCTCATTACCAACAATCATAAGGGCTAGCAAACAGACCTAATGGACCCACAGTTTTGAGTTCCAATAATACTTAGTAATATTAATTGAACTCTTTAATTAATATTTCATGATTATTAGCCTCGGAGTTAATCCACTAAAAACCCGAGGCTGCAGTCTCAGAACTGTAGACGTGTTTATACAATCTGAAGTCTCAATGTCCATTGATATAGCTATTTGCATATAGTGCTATCCTCCACAAGTAGTTCATAGCTAGAGCTGGGTCATAATGTCCGTTATACCCCTCTAGTTATATCTATTCCTTTAAGTACTGTTGATTCTACAATGAACAATTAAATCCTGTTTTTCTCACGGAAGAAGGAGAGTGCTTATAATCGTTCAAGCCCCGAATCAACCCTTAAGAGAACTACTCATCTACTTCAATCAAGAATGAGTGGATTCCAGTATTGTATTCATACCTTCCCAGCCACAAGTCAAACCGTAACTTCAGATATAGAGATATTGGTTGAAAATACTACATCGACCTCACTCATGGTAAATCAAAAGCCATGATCCAACCTGAAAGAGTCGATAAGACACTCAGGATTAAGATCACCTATAAATAACAATCGTTTGTCGATATATATGAATCTCATCTACTAACGAATCTTGGTGAGAGATTTATATAAATCGTGGCCAAGTCCTATATGATCTCATCATATAAGGTGCCTCCATTCTCATGTCAACTACATGGGCGGTCTAGGATAAGACCACTGTACAATACAGAATGAACTGCAACAATAAATCAACCACAAACAAAGTACCCAGCTCTGTTTGCTCTCTACGGACTCTTTAGATTGCATGTCTCAAAATAAATTCTACTGTATATGACTTTCATATACTCATTTTGAGATTATATGTTGCAATCTCGGATGTTAATTGCACAATATAAACGTATGAACTAAAATAAAATACTTTTTATTTGAATGATAAACATTTAACTTTTTATTTATGTCTAACAACATTTACAATTACAAACTTTAGAGTTTAAATCTTACTAGAATATTAATTAAAGAGTTTTAATTAATTGTAGGTCTATTAGATCCCCTTGCTAGCCCTTATGGTTGTTGGTAAGGGGGTTTACAGTAAATTAATTGGATAGTCCAATTAATAGTGTCACGAAAGTGACATGATTTATTAAAGAGAATTAATTAAATAATATTATTGTTTAATTAATAATTTAATAATTAAATAAAGATTAATAATTTAGAATTATTAATTGATTTAATTATTAAATAAGATGTTGCAATATCGAACATTGACAAAACAAAATGGGAGGATTAAATAATAAGATTATTTAAAAAGTCTCTAGAGGTCAAGAGTTCAAGCTCTATTGGTGACCGAATTATATAAGATTTAGAATCTTATTTGACCTGATTAAACCTAAACCCTAGAGACTGATATAAAAGAGTTATTATATCATTAAAACAAAGCAAGCAAACCTTAGGCAAGCAATAGCTGGGTGCAGCAAACACAAAGAAAAAGAAAAAAAAGTTTTCTTTCTTTCTTGCTTACAGGTTCGGCCGGCCATAGGAGAAGACAAAGGTATTGTCTTCTTCGCTTGTCTTTCCTCCCTCTCTTTATCCATGACATGCCCACACGCGTGTTGTCAGACTGCAGGTCATAGTTCGAAAGGCTTGGTGGTTAATCAAAGAATCAAAGTATGAAGAAAGGCTTCAAAGGTAATACATATTAATTTCTATTCGCATATATACAACAAACTAGTTTTGAAAAGAGTTTTCAACAAAAAGGAAAAAAAATTAAAATCTAAATACTTCCATTATGTTTTATCAAATCATATTTTTTTTTCCCTACATATATTCCAATCAATGGCATGTGCTATCATTAGAAGCGATACTGTAAGCTATTTAGAAATTGCTTCTTAGGCAGCATCGGTCAATTGTGACCGCATTGACTCCGCAGCTCTGTGATGATCGTAAAACCATTTTTTAACATGTTTCGAATGAACTCAGCCCACGTAGTCGTGAGCAACTGACGACCAAACTTCGATCAGAAGTTTAGGCACTCGATGTTATTAGTTGTCTTAAATTTGTACCTCCTCCAAGGAAGATGGACACGTGACCACTTTGTTGGGTTAGCCCAAATGACATAGTCGAAAGCTTTCATGCGGAGGTTGTACAATTCTGCCATCTTTTATTGTAACTAAGGACAGTATAAGCCCGTGCTACACTGTCAAATATTTTAGTGACGTCCTGCCAATGAAATTTTTTTCGAACGGTCTGTGATAAGTGCCATGCACAGATACGATGAACAGCTTCTGGCCACACGAATGCAACTCCGCTTTCGATGCTTGCATGATGATCTAAAATTATTATCAGGTCATTAACATTGCCAACGGCCCTTTTTAAGGACTCTGAGAACCACTCCCAAGCTTGATTATTTTCAGAATCACCATAACCGAATGCTAATGGATAAACCCATTCATTACCATCATTGGATGCTACTAGAAACATGGTACCTCTGTGCTTGCCCTTCAGATGGGTTCCATCAACTGAAATGACCGGGCTCATGAAGTTTCGAAAACCCCTCAATGAAGCATTAAGGGCCATGAAAAAATACAGAAATTTACTGTCAACAGCTATTTTCATATTTATCACAGTACTTGGGTTTTGTTGCTCAAGGACAAAACAGTATGATGACAACAACTGGTAGATTCATCAAGGGCCATGAAAAAATACAGAAATTTACCGTCAGGGGCTATTTTCATATTGTCACAGTACTTGGGTTTTGTTTCTAAAGAAAGCACCAAGAGCCATGGAAAAATACAAAAGTTTATCGTCAGGGGGCTATTTTCATATTTTTAACAATACCTAGTTACTGTTATGTCCTCAATGAAGCACCAAGGGCCATGAAAAAATACAGAAATTTATTGTCAGGGGCTATTTTCATATTTTTCACAATACCAGGGTTTCATTGCTCAATGATATAACAGTATAATGGCAACAACTGATATGATTCAGTAGGGGACCCATATGTCAAAGTCAAGGCATGCTCCAATAAGTTGTGTGCTTTATCGTATAGAAGCTGAACTCTATACATCTCCTTCATATCTACAATAATATCCTTCAGCCTTATAATGCGTCCAGAGCAATGTTGGAGCCTTGGTGCAACCACTTCTTCGATTGTAACAACACCAGCGTTCTTATGTTGCCTATGAACCTCTTCTAACGGAAAAGTGTGTTGTTCAAAAAATCCTCTAACCTGGAAAAATATCCCATCTCTTAACCTTACCGCCTGACATTTCCATGGCAATTATCGATCTTACAGATAGTATGAAACACAGACTTATTCTACCTTTTCACACTGTAGACCATGAAATTGGTAACGTGAAGATCAGGGCACAACAATCTACAAAACTAGGCATACGAAGTCGATAGAATGCTTTGTCACCGAGCAGTGCTAGCCAAGTACACTTCGCAGCTCAAGTCAGTCGTTTATACGAAAAAATTGTGATAATATAACATAAGCGTATAGAAATACTTCATAGGATAAGGTGGCTACAATTGATTGAGATAGTGAGCGAATAGTGATCGGAGTTACGACTGAATGATGGTCAACGTTGCGAGTGTAAGGCGGTTCGTGGTGTTCAGAGTTTGCCAAAAATCACTTGGCGATTGTAGACGATGAATAGTGTGTTGGGATTTTTACCCTAAAGCTTGTATTTGTAAATAGTTAAAGACTTAATAAGAATTATCAGTTTATCATTCTAGTTTAAAGAGTCCGTAAAGAGCAAACAAAGCTAGGTACTTTGTTTGTGATTGATCTACTATTACAGTCCATTTTGTAATGTACGGTGGTCTTATCCTAGACTGCTCATGTAGTTGATATGAGAATGGAGGCACCTTATATGATGAGATCATATTGGAATGGGCCATGATTTATATGAATCTTTCACCAAGATCCATTAGTAGATGACATTCATATATATATTGATAAACATTGGCTATTTATAGGTGATCTTAATCCTTAGTGTCTTATTGACTCCTTCAGGTTGGATCGTGGCTTTTGATTTACCATGAGTGAGGTCGATGTAAATTTTGACTAATACCTCTGTATCTTAGAGTTGTGGTTTGGCTTGTGGCTGGGAAAGTATGAATACAATAGTGGAATCCACTCCTTTGATTGAAGCAAATGAGTAGTTCCCTTAAGGGTTGATTCAAGGCTTGAACAATTATGATGCCTCTCCTTATTCTATGAGGAAGACAGGATTTAATTGTTCATTACAGAATCAACGGTGTTTAAAGGAATAGATATAACTAGAGGGGTATAACAGACATTATAACTCATCTCTAACTATGAACTACTTGTAGATGATCACACTATATAACAATAGCTATATTAATGGACACTGAGACTTCAGATTGTATAAACACATCTACAGTTCTGAGAGAGCAGCCTCGGGTTTTTAGTGGAATAACTCCGAGGTTAATACTCATGAAATATTAATTAAAGAGTTTAATTAATATTACTAAGTATTATTGGAGCTCAAAACTGTAGATCTATTAGGTCCCCTTGTTAGCCCTTATAGTTGTTGGTAACGAGGGTCACGGTAGATTAATTGGATGGTTCAATTAATAGTGTTATGCTAATAATATGATTTAATTCAAAGAGATTAATTAATTAAATATTTAATAAAATAATAGAATATTAATAATTATGAATTATTAATTTTATTTATTGAATAGGAGGTTACGAAATCAAACTGTTGCAGGGACAAAAGAATTAAAACAATGGGATTATTTTAATAGTCCCACAGTTCATAGGTTCAAGTCTTTATGGAGACCAAAATTAAAAAGGATTTAGCATCCTATTTGACGTAGTCAAACTTAAACCCTAAAGACCTAGTATATAAGGGTTATTATACTAGAAAATTAACCTAACCACAGGTGAGAAACACAAGCAGAGTTCGGCCACAGCAAGAGAGAAAAAGAGAAAAAAGTTTTTTCTGGCTCTCCCCTATTTTGCAGGTTCGGCTGGCCCTAGGAAGAAGAAGTTCTCTGTTCGTTTTTCATGTAACCTCATCTCTGGTCATAGCTCGAAAGATCTGGTGGTAGATCGAAGAATTGAAAAAGTCAAATTAAGAAAAAGTATGTAATTACTCAGTTTCTTTTTCTGCGTATATACAAGAACTTGTTCCTGATTAAAAACTATTTTCAATAAAGAAAATTTTTGAAACCCCATTTTGTACGTTATAAGATAATCAAACTTTTTCTAGTTTTCCCTTCACAGTGTCAGTCAAACGTGCTCTGATATTCAAAAAAGGTAATTCCCCACTCTGAGTGAAGGTTTGATTACTTATGGGCATGTGATCTACTCATTGGGGGTTGATCACTCACCTGATATTTCGGCCAAGATCAAGGAGAGAATGATTGCCTCCTTGAATTGGTCCATCAGAATACAAATTTGAAGTCTGATGGTCATGGGCCATGGGTTGGGTCGACATATGGGTCATCGGTCGGGTCAATATTAAGGTCATAAGCTAACACTGTAGATCGACATGTTGCTCGACATATAGATTGATATGTCGATCGACATGTTGCTCGACATATAGATTGATATGTCGATCGACATGTAGATCGACTTTGTAGGTTGATATATAGATCGATATGTGGGTTGACACATGGTTTGACATGTCCGTCCACACGTAGTTCTAGATGTCGGTCGACTATATTTTTATATGTCGGTCAACATATAGGTCTCCATTTGGGTTATACCTCTCTTGGGCTTTCATGAGCCTTCCAAAGTGTTGTGCATTTGGGCTTGGATCATGTGTTGGTCCAAGTAGAGACTCTACTAAGCCTTGGGATTACATGAGAAATATTTAGCCAACTTCGGCTAGACTTTTTACTTGGGCTTTGACTTATTGGCCCTGACCAATTTTGGTAAATGTCAATGAATTTATCATGTTGGTTCGACTATGTCGTGTAGAGATGTCGTACGAACATGTCATTGTAAAAACGTAATGTGGATACTAGAAGTTGTACGGATCGGGTTGAAGCCAGCGATAATCGTGTCGTGATCCATATAGAGTTGAGTTCTTGAATTTCGAGTGGGGGAAGCTTGATTCTACTGTGTTGATTAGGAACAAAGTGTTGTAACTTGATCAACAGTGTAGCTCGACAATGTCGAGTAGAATGAAAGATCTGGACATCACTCGACTGCGTGGAGTATATAGTTAGCATCGAGTTGACCAACGTGAAGGTTTTTGTATTTATCAAAAGGTCCTACTACTAATCGTTCGACATGGGTTGCACGATCATGTCGAGTGGAAACGTCCAGGTGGCTGACTGTTCGTTTGCTTTGGACAGTTGGCACTTGTAATCATTACTTTACATTGGGAAGACTCGAGACTTTTCGTATTTCGTGTTAGCGGTTATGGGGAGATGTGACCAATGGTTGGACGACACGTCACCACCAGTTTGTTTATAATTCCCACTTCTATTTCTCTCTCCTTACTTCATCACTTTTTAGTTTCCAAGCTTTCCATTTTTTTTCTCACCGCCTCTCAGTGATTCTAGTCGAATACTCTCACCTCCGATGACGATTTTAAGTTTTTTCAGGTGGTTTTGTGGCATTTTTCAGCAAGCTACCTTCAATTTTTTCAGTTTTGCTTTTGTATTTAAAGTTTCTTTGTTTTTGCTTCTTGTTGTTCTTGGTAATCTTGGAATAGAAAAAGAAAAAATCATAACTTTTCACTGACTTTGATCCTTAGAAACTCTTAGGATTCTTGTTATTGTTGTTTGTGAGTATGCGTCGACATTAAGCTGTCAAGGTGTCGCACGATCTAGTATTGATACCTTACTCCTAATACCACATGAATAGGTCGTGTCGAGTGATGTCGAGGTGTCAAGTTGTCGTACGACCTTGTGCTGACACTTAACTTTTAATGTCGAGTGAATGCATCCAAGGATCAACTCGCTTGCACTTTAAGGACAAGTAGAATGGTTGGAAGTAGGGTATTCGTGTCAAGTCGAGAGTAGGTTTGTAGAATCACTTTACTAACTAAGTGCCCCGTTTTGGTCGATCGACCTTGTAGGTAACATATCGAGTTGAGGAGACGATAGTGCCCCTAGCATGTCGGGTCGTAAGGATATCGACCAAATAGACTTGTCATCCGACTCGTGGGGGGAGTCAAGGACTCGAGTGGCGAGGTCACAGTAGGGAATGCTAGGGTAGAGCCGATCCCCTTATCTTTTTGTGAGAGACCTTCAACAGCAGTGGTCGAGCTACCATTAGGGATAAGACTTGTCGTTCAACCGGGTGGGTCGAGAGCAGCAGTTGGTTCTTTGGGACCTTGTCCAATGGGACCAAGTAGACCTCTGGGTTTACTTCTAATCAACTCTACAAACAAGCTTAAGAGGAGGATCTGAGTCAAATCAGGTTTTGCTATGGTATACCTGAGGAGGTCGAGCTCAGGATCCCTTTAAATGAGGAGAGACCTGACTAGGAAGGTGCTTCTATGAGCTTCTGTTCTAGAAGATTGGGCTTCGATTACCCATTCCACAGTTGACTAGGAAGGTGCTTGATTACATCGAGATCGCGCCGAGCCAACTGATGCCTAACTATTGAAGGATTTTGCTTGCCCTCGAGCACTTTTGCGAGAAAGAGTCTGATAGGCCCCTAACTTACTATCTTATGCTAGGCGACCTGTTGGCAACCCTATGGTAGCTTCCCAGTCGATGCTTGCCCCGCTGAAAGGCTTCCATGAAGCTAAGCCGTTACTTATTCTGAAAATCTGAGTATAAATTTTTTTTTTCAAATTTTTTGGCAGAGTCACCCCTATTTTTTTAAAATTTACCAAATTCGGGAGACATGCATAAGAAACTGTACACTTCTAATTTTTATTTTTTCAACTACCACAAGACCTCTGGTCCGTCTTAAATCATCCACAACCAAGTAATATCGTTTTCAAAATACAACTAAAAATATTTGTAGTTCAATTATAAACTACTTAACTTTAATGATATACATTTTGCATAAGTGTTACAATAAACATAATACATCTTTTTAAAATTGTCACAGCAATGTCTGACTAGTCTTGCTGGTCCTGGGAGTCCCTGCAACGTCTGCACCTGTACCTGGGAGGTTGGTTTATAAAACATAAAAATATAATGAGCTAAACGAGTTCAGTAAGTGTTATTAGTTTCTAAACAATTTAATGTTTCTAATTAAACCTCCATGAAAACTGTACTATAAAGAATATTAATCTGTTTTCTGAAATCTGAACTGAAATAAATAATAATTATAATACTTTTCTTGTTTTCTGAAAAACTGTACTAAATTGCATAATAATAAAACTTATTCTATTTTTTAAAAACAATATACTGAAATAAATAATAATACTTTCTGTTTATTGAAAACTGTACTAAAATCTTTTTACTGAAAGCAATGTACTGAAATGTAAAGTAATATATCTTATTCTGTTTCCTAAAAACTGAACTGAAATCTGTTTCATGAAAACTATGCTGAAAATCTGTATCTTCAAATCAATGTACTGAAACTTTTCAAACTTTTTGCTATTGCTGAAAACTGATAAACTGAAACAATATACTTTTTAAATACAACCTGAGAATTTTATAAACTATAAAATCTGATGGTCAAGCCTAAAATAATTACTTTTAATTTAACACTGAAATAATTAAAATTCTATTAAAAATTTTGACTTGGCCACTTTTCTGAAAACTGAAAAGCTGAGACAATATATTTTTCTGAAAACTGAAATACTGAGATAATATATTTTTCTAAAAACTAAAATAGATGAAATAATATACTTTTCTGATAATGCCAATTGGAAACTCATATATGATAATTCCATAGAGCGATTCAACTGGCGCCGCACCATATGGACTATGTCACCAGGCGACTAATCTGTGCTGTTCTGTGTGACTCTGATAAAATCTGATAAGAGACATCTCACTGTCTATGTAGCGGAATTCTGCGTCGCCTACATATAGCGAGATAACACCCCATAAGGGTGTGGGCGACTAATAGACTCGACAAACACAACCCCCCTAAAGTTAGTGACTTGTCCCCCCTTAACTTGCCCTACACAATTGGGGTGTATCGGCCGGGTCTTACTGCTAATAATCCTATTGGCTTGAAAAATATTTATTTTTTTTTTAAAAGCTTGAAATATAGACAAAACATATTTCTTTAACTAAATATCATGCATAAACATTTTTTGCTGTGAATATAGATTCAAAATTTCTTAAATATAAAAATATCTCTATTAAAATATGATTAAGACATCAATTTCTATTTAACTTATAAAACACATATAAATAAATGAAGGTATGTAATTCAATAAAACTTGAAGACATATGATACAGTCTGAGATGAACCGCATTCCAACTGTTGCTAATTTCTCTATCGTCTATGCAGCGTAGCTTATAGGCTCCTTGTCGACGATCTTTGTGATTTGATAGGGTCCTTCCAATATAAGACCAAGTTTACCTACTCTTGGTTCTTTAGTCCCTTGGAACACTGGACAGAGGACTCAATTGCCGAACTTGAAGGTTTTGAGACGAAGGTTTCTATTGTAATGTCAAGCGATCCTTTGCTAGTAGATCGCGAGTTGTAGGGAAGCTCTGTCTCTACTTTCATCTATAGCGTCAAGTTCTCTAGATAGCTCTTTGTTATTTTATTCCTTAGTTGCATGTTCAACCCTGTAAGAGGAGAAGTTAACCTCAGTAGAAATCATGGCTTCAGATTAATAAGCAAGGGAGAAAGGAGTCTCTCTAGTCGAAGTCCTAGCGGTCGTACGGTAAGACCATAGGACGTCTGGTAGTTCATCTGCCCATTTACCCTTGCAACGGTTGATCGGACGATTTATGTTATGTTTTTACACCCCTCTTACCGTGTCGTTTGATCTTGTTTTCAAGTAATTAGGTGGGTTTATGTGTGCTTTGAACTTATGCAGGCCTTAGATGAATATTGGGGAAGAAATGCCAAACAAAAGTTGCAAGTGAAAAGGTTGCATTTTTCTCCAGTGAGTGACGCGACCAGGCCTTCACTACTCAGGGTCACGTCACAAGCATCGCGACGAAAGAGGTATTTTTGGACAGAGAGTACCGCGATCCAGGTTCGTGACCTAGGGTCGCGACACAAGCATCACGACTAAGACTCTAATTTTCACCAGTGAGTATCGTGACCAGCGCATCGTGACCTGGGGTCGCGACACACTGTCACGACTGCTACGCAGATGCCCTAATTGGTGCGGCTATAAATAAAAGAGAAAGAGGGGTTCGCCAAAAAGCAGAAAAACAGAGTTCCAAGGCCAAGTCTCACCACCAAAACCCCAAACCACCATATTCTCTTGTGTTCTAAGGATCCTAGACACAATTCTCACCTTAGTCTACCATTGTTATCGATTGTTCATCGAAGAAGTCAAAGTATCGAAGGAGACGAAGTTCCAACCGGACCAAAGCGGAATCTTCTATCTTAAGTGCTCAATAATGGATTGTATTGCTTCTTATACTTTTTCTTTTATTTTGATTGTTTCTATGTGTAGCTAAATCCATAGTTAGGAGATCAATGGACCAAGATTGAATGTTAGGGTTGTAATTGACTATGTAATATTTTTTTTATATTTATTTCAAGAACTTTGTCCTAGATAATTTATTGTTGGTTGCACTGCGAAAGTTTGATGTATGAATTTTGGATTATTGTTAATAAGAAAGTTATAACTTATTTTAAGAAATCATTATGTTGTAATCGCTTAAACATCAATTCTAGGTAACAATGACTAGATTAATTAAGGCATAAAAGTGCTTAATTAACCTAGGGATTAAAATTAGTATTGGGTTTTTAATTATTTTCACTCTAGGACCAATAGGTGAATTTAATTAGAATTATAATATCAATGCATGACCCATATAATTTGATGTGCCTTTACTAGTAATAATCTGCTTCTTTGGAATAACTACGAGACCCTTATTCATGATTGGTACCACTTAACCACCTAACACTTTTCTTCCCTTGGCCTAGTTTTCATTTCATTAATCGTATCTTTAAGTTTAATTTTGCAATTCAAAACTCCAAACAAACTTGATTTCATTTTTTGTTTAGTTATTACCTTTAGTTTTAGTCTTAGCATACCAGCACTTTCTTGTGGATTCGACCCCGTACTTATGGGAATTTATTACTTCGACACATCCTGCACTTGGGATTTATCCCCGTACTTATGAGGGTCAAAACGATTGTCTTGTTTGTTGACTCGGCTCGGCCGTTTGCCTGGGGATACTGGGGGCTAGAGTAACTCAACTTGATATGCCATTTGTTGCAGAAGTCCTAGAAGTCGAAGGAGATGAATTGTGGTCTGTTGTCTGTGATGATTTCCTGTGGTACACCATAGCGGCAGATTACATTCTTCCAAATGAAGCTGATCCCTTCTTGGTCGTTGACCTTTTGGTAGGATTCGGCTTCAACCCACTTCGTGAAGTAGTCTGTCACGGCAAGCATGAATACTTTTCCACCCATTGTGACCAGCATCTTCCCCACTATGTCCATCCCCCATTTATAAAGAGCCATGGAGAAGTGATAGAGTGGAGCTGTTCAGGTGGCAGGTGCGACACTTGAGCAAAGCATTGACATGGGTCACATCGCTTCACGTAGTCGTACGAGTTGGATTACATGGTAGGCCAATAGTATCCTGCCGTGAATGCTCGGTTGACTAAGCTTCTACCAGCTGAGTGGTTCCTACACTCGTCCTTATGAAGGTCTTTAAGTATTCATTGAGCTTCAGTCGAGTCGACGCATTTAAGGTAGAGATCGGAGTAAGACCTCTTGTAAAGTTTCCCTTCTACGATTGAGAATCTAGTTGCCTTAATCTTAACCTTACATGCTTCATTTCGGTTGGATGGTAGTGTGTCGTCGACAAAATAGTCATATATGGGGGTCATCTATATGGGTTCAACCACAATGGGAGCAACCTCTACCTCGGCTTATTTCCATACGGCCGGCCATTGTACAAAAATCATGGGAATGGACCGTTCTTTGGTCATGTCGAGTGCTGATCCCTGGTTCGCTAATGCATCAGCAGTGTGAATTTTCTGATCGTGGGACTTAGTCAATGTTGAACGACTTGAATAATGCTTGTAGTTGCTTTACAAGTGTGAGGTAGGATGTCATCTTCATATCCCTAGCTTGGTAGGAATATTGTAATTGTCGTACTATCAACTAAGAGTCGCTTCGAACTTTGAGTCGCTTGATCTTCATGTCTTTGGCCAGAGTTAACCTAGCTATGAGAGCTTCATACTCTGCTTCATTGTTTATCGTCTTAAACCTGCAACGAATAGATTGCTCGAATATGTGTCTGTTAGGTGATGTGAGTACTATGCCAAGTCTACTACCCTTGGGGTTGTTGGAGCCGTCGACCACTAGGTCCACTTGTCTTCCACAGAGTCGTCTGTTAAAGTAAGAAGTTGCTTCTTGGCTTGAGGATAGGTACCCGGTGTAAAGTCAGCGATGAAGTTAGGTAGTACTTGTGACTTGATCACAGTTTGCAGCTGATAGTTGATGTCGTGCTCACTCAATTCTATAGCCCACTTGACTAACCAACCAGACAGTTCGAGCTAGTGTAGGATGTTCCCTGATCAATACGGCGCTGACGGCCGTCTCGAACACCATTAGATAGAGTAGCTATGTCTCCCCCACTTTTTATTTTGAAAGGAGTTGAGGGCTTGTAAGGTATTGCTTGATACTTTGGAACGCCTCTTCACATGGCTGAGTCCATTCGAATGACTTACTTTTCCTTAGGGTGTCAAAGAATGGTTGGCAGTGTTCAAACAACTTGGAGATGAAACGGTTAAAGGCCGTGAGTAAACCGGTTAGTTTTTGGATGTCACTAACAAAATTAGGAGATTTGTAGACCCATGATGGACTGTATCTGCTCAAGGTTGGCTTCGATACCCCTCTTGGCTGTGAGGTAGCCAAGGAATTTTCCGGACAAGACCCTAAAGGAGCATTTGGTCGGGTTGAGCTTTATGTTGTATTTATCGATCACGTCGACAACTGTCGTAGATGGTTGAGGTGTTGCTCTGGCACGAGGGACTTAACCGACATGGTCTGACCTAGCATCTTGGTGAACATTTTGTTGACTAGCCTTTGATAGATTGCCCTTACGTTCTTGAGGCCGAAAGGCATTACTTTATAGGAGAAAATCCCTCACTCAAGGATGAAGGAAGTTTTCTCTTAGTCGTTCGGATGCATCAGGATCTGCTTGTAGCTCTAGAATGCATCGTTGAAGCTCAACAAGTCGTGACCGGTCGTGGCATCTACCATCATGTTGATGTGTGGTAGGGGAAAGGAGTCTTAAGGACATGCTTTGTTTAAGTCAGTGAAGTCTATCATACTCGCCATTTCCCGTTCGTTTTCTTCACGACCACGACATTAGCTAGCCAGTCTGAATAGTTGACTTCTCTTACTGATCTGATGTCGATCAGCTTTTGAATCTCCTCGTTGATGTGTTAGGATTTATGCCCTAAAGCTTGCAATTGTAAATGGTTAAAGACAATAATAAGAATTATTCAGATTATTATTTAAGTTTATAAATGTTTTATATTCAGTAATACATTCGTATTGTGCAAGAATATCCTAGATTGCAAGATGTAATCTCATAATGAGTATATGATGGTCATATACAGAAAGGATTCATTTTGAGACGTGCAATCTAAAGAGTCCATAGAGAGTGAACAAAGCTGGGTACTTTGTTTGTGATTGATCTACTACTGCGGTCCATTATATGAAATACGGTGGTTTTATCCTAGACCGCTCATGTAGTTGACATGAGAAAAGAGGCACCTTATATGATGAGATCATATAGGACTTGACCACGATTTATATGAATCTCTCACCAAGATCCATTAGTAGATGAGATTAATATATAATCGACAAACGATGGCTATTTATAGGTTATCTTAATCCTGAATGTCTTATCAACTCCTTCAAGTTGGATTGTGGCTTTTGATTTAGCATGAGTGAGGTTGATGTGAATCTCGACCAATACCTCCGTATCTTGGAGTTGCGGTTTGGCTTATGGCTGGGAAGGTTTGAACACAATAGTATAATCCACTCCTTCTTGATTGAAGTAGATAAGTAGTTCCCTTAAGGGTTGATTCAGGGCTTGAACGATTATGAGCGCTCTCCTTCTTCCGTGAGAAAGACAGGATTTAATTGTTCATTAGAGAATCAATGGTACTTAAAGGAAAAGATATTTCTAGAAGGGTATAACGGAGTTTATGACCCAGCTCTAGTTATGAACTATTTGTGGAGGATCACACTATATACAATTAGCTATATCAATGGACGCTGAGACTTCAGATTGTATAAACACATCTACAGTTCTGAGAGTGCAGCCTTGGGTTTTTAGTGGAATAACTCCGAGGTTAATAATTATTAAATATTAATTAAAGAGTTTTAATTAATATTACTAAGTATTATTGGAGCTAAAAACTGTGGGTCCATTAGGTCCCCTTACTAGCCCTTATGGTTGTTGGTAATAAGGGTCACGGTAGATTAATTGGAGGGTCAAATTAATAGTGTTACGAAAGTAATGCGATTTAAATAAAAGAGAATAATTAAATAATGTGATTATTTAATTAATTAAATATTTAATAAAATAATAGAAATGAATAATTATTAATTATTAATTCAATTTATTAAATATGAGGTTATGTGATTAAATAATGACTAGGACAAAAAAATTAAAATAATTTGATTATTTTAAAAGTCCTTATCGTCAATTATTGAAGTCTTTAGGGAGACTAAAATAAAAAGGATTAGGAATCCTATTTTGACTTGGTCAAAACTATAACCCTAAAGGACTACTATATAAGTGTTATATAGGTAGGAAAAATCAACCTAACAGACAAGTGAAAAAGAAAGAGAATTCGGCAACTAAAGAGAAAAGAAAAGAAAAAAAAAAGTTTTTTCTGACTCTCCCCTCTTTTGCAGGATTCGACCGGCGTTTTTTTCATGTGACATCAATCTCTTGCCGTGACGTGCCCACACACACGTTGTCAAACCGCGGGTTATAGCTCGGAAGATCTGATGGTAGATCGAGGAATCAGAAAAAAGAAAATCAAGAAAAAGTTATATAGTTTATAAAGTCTTTTTTTGCGTATATACAGGAACTCATTCCTGATTGAAAAAGGTTTTCAATATAAGAAAAAAATTTTAAAACCTAATTCCGCATGTTATACGATAATCAAAATCTTTTCTAAAACTCCCTTCATGATGATCTTGTTACGCTCGAGCGCAAACTTTCGTCTTTTTTGCTTCACGTGAGGATAAACCAAATATACTTGTAGCTTGTGGACCATCACTTCCGAGTCGATGCTTGTCATGTGTACATGCGACCAGGCGAAGCTGTCATGTCGTGTTGTTAGGAAATCGATGAGCTTAGCTCTGAGGTCTGATGTAAGTCAGACCTTATGTTAACCTTCTGATCCAAGTAGTCCAGATGTATGAGCACTTCATCTAGCTCTTCCATTTCGGGCTTGTCCTTGTCGACTGTAGAGCTCGAGCTCTTTAATTACTATAAGTCGGCTGGCTTAGCCTTCAAGGTATTTTGATAGCAGTCGCACGATGTCTTCTGTTTCCTTCGGATTTCACAAACTCTCCATTTGGTTGGAAATCGTATCACTTGGTGAAGGGTTGAGGAGATGGCTCTCATCTTATGAATCCATGGTCAACCCATGATAATGTAGGAGGAGGGGCAGTCGAGAATCATAAACCAGGTGTACAGGTTGACTCCTTCGGCGTAGACTAGTAGAACAATCTCTCCGATGGTGTTCTTATGCTTGCCGCTAAAGCCTACATGGGCGATCGACCGTCGAGTTATGTTGGCTTCGTCAATATGCATCTGTTACGCCTTTTTATACCCGTAAGTATACGGGGTCGGCACAAGTACGAGTAAATTATCGTCTCCACAGGGATATTTATGTATTGAGTATTAAAATTAACTAAGTCTATATCTATTTGAATAAATCGAGGAGATTGTGAAAATAACTAATTAAAACTAAAGAAAACAAGAAATAAAACAAAATAAAATGAGAGTTGGATCGAATGGAGAACTAGTTAGGATTTTCGACTTCACTAATTATGTCTTAATGAATGGAAAAAAAATGTGATGAAAATGATTTATTACTGGTTGATGATTGTGTTAACTAAATTATTCAAAGCCCTCTCTCGAGATAAATCGAACCTATCCCATGTACCCTAATATCCTATCTCTCGATGAATATCCAAATGTATGAGAATGCACTAATCACAATAACACTATAAATGATCACACAAAATAAGTTAATATATCTCTATTTAACTCCAAAATTGTGGTGAGTATTTTAATGAACACGTTGTGAACGTCACCTTTCAGTACTTAACTCATAACAACAAAATCAACTAAATACAGGCCATTACAGTTAGAGGCATTAAAAAGAAAATACACACTCAACCAAATAATAATCAACAATCAAAACAATTTATAAACTCATCCAAAATTCTATAAATAGATCCAGCATTATCCTAGCATGTATAATTAATGAATGTTTATAAAATCCAAATAAAATAATGTAATCAAGTTTGAAGAGAGCAAAGTTAGCATAATGGAAACAAGAATAAAGGAAAACAAATTCTCATGAAAATATCCTTCATCGGCTTCTTGCGAAATTCATGGATGATGAAGAAAGGTGGAAGAATCGATCGATCAAGCTTCTAGTCTCCTAGCCACTATCTTCTTCTTCTTCTTCCTCCCTTCGTGCTCAATTTTCTGCCTCTCTGGTCTGATCTGCATTGTCTTTTTCTTTCAGCAGCTGCTGGTTTCTCGATGGTCCGAAACACTTGTCCAAGCCTCTCCTCTTCTTCCCGAACTGCTGCTGGAACCTTTGTGTTTTTCTTTAGTTTTCCAACAACTCTCAAGTCTCACCTCTCTCTCTCTCTCTTCGTCGTCCCCGTCTTCCCCAAAAATTGCTGCTTTCTTCCTTTTTAAACGCAACCAGTAGGGCACCAAAATCGTTGTCGCGACTTGCATGCAGGTCTCGTGCATGTTGCGACCACTGTTATTATTATTATTTTTTTTTTTACTTCCATAAGTCAAAACGACGCCTTTTGGCACCAAAATCTTCTGCCAAAACGGTGCCGTTTCACTAAAGTCCAAAATCCTCTTGTCAAAACGCTCCGTTTCACTAATGGCTGGGGTTAACTTTCTGATTTTACAGTTTGGCCCCAGAACTCTAAGATGCTTTCAACGAGGCCCTTCCACCAAGTTACTGAAATTACATTTTTTTTTTATAAAAATGTATAAAATATTCATTTGAGTCCCTATACTTGTACCCTTAAGAAAAATATTAAACACAACCAATAATTACCCGAGAATGGAACACAAGTAGATGAAAAAAATGTACTAGTGAAGGTCCATTTTTTATCAAGAAATGGCACCAACAAATACCCCAAAACCTAACTTTTGCTCGTCCTCAAGCAAAATCGAAATGAAACAAAAATGCAAACAAAACGAAAGGAAAACAAAATAACAAAACTAAAAATACACAACTAGGCTAAGCCACTTTCGTAGGTAACACGATGACACTTAGCATGTGCCACAAGCCTTTAAACCTCTAGGTGTCCCTAGTGGACGAGTTATAGTCTCGTAAAGGTTTACCAACTACGATACCCACAAACGCAACACACACACACACACATATATATATATATATAATTACCATTTAATATAATAATTAACTGAAAATAATTTAGTAAAATAAAACACTAATTACATTAACATCTACAAATGAACATATTAGGTGTAAAGTTAGGTGGAGAAAATTAGGTAAATGAAAGAATTAATTATTAAAATATTTAAATTAAAATTGTTATATGTAAAATAATTAGATATAAATATATTATATGAATAAATTATTATCTAAGTAAATTATTATCTAAAATAATTAAGAGAGTTAAAAAAATAATTTATAAAGTAAAAAGATAATAATATTTTATTATTTAGAGATTGTAAAATAAAAAATACTTGGAATTGTGAATTTATGGAGATAGAATATTTCATTTTGGATCTCTATTTTGATTAAAAAAAATATAAACCCATTGAAGAGAGCGTAAGGAGAGAACTATTAAGGACAAATTAGAGAGGAGATAAAATGAACTCCAACTATTAAATGGAATTAGATAGTAAAATAAAGTGGGTATTTTTTTTTATGTGACTAGGACTGTTTAGTCATAGTTTAAATATTTCAATGCCATACCAAATATCAGAATAAAACTTTGATTCTGTCCAGTCCTATAGGATATTTTCACTGGTCGAAGCAACAAATACACTTAGAATATTTTTCTATTTACTCGATATGAGTAGATAAAAAGATTACATAGCAGAGGTATAAAGAGGGCCCACCGCGAGTTTGGATTGGTGCAGATGGATGACGTGGATGGAAGTGAAGTCCCATTGGTCCGTAATCTATCCACGGTACTTACCCAGATATCGTTCCCAGATTTCATTATCCTACTTGGCTCTCTAAAAACCATCAAACATTATTTGCTTGAGTAGAGAGAGATCAGAGATGGCTGGTGCAGCGGCGTCCGGTGCTGTCCTAAATGGGTTGTTGGGTTCATCATTCTTGAGTGGAACTGGAGGTAAAAGAAGGCTGTTGGGTTCAGCTACTACTAGATTCGCAGTTGGTTCTAGGAAGTCTCTTGTTGTGGCTGCTCTTCCACCTAAGAAATCCTGGATTCCTGGTGTTAAAGGGGGTGGCAACTTGATCGACCCTGAGTGGCTTGATGGCTCGTAAGTCTCTTTCTATGTATCTACTTTTTTTTTTACTGCTTCTTCTTCTTCTTCTTCTTTATAAAATTAATGGGTGGCTGCAGGCTCCCAGGCGACTACGGATTCGACCCACTTGGACTGGGCAAGGACCCAGCCTTCCTGAAATGGTACCGAGAAGCAGAGCTGATCCACGGGCGTTGGGCGATGGCGGCAGTAGTTGGGATCTTCGTAGGTCAGGCTTGGAGTGGTATCCCTTGGTTCGAGGCAGGTGCAGACCCAAGTGCAATTGCACCTTTCTCATTTGGTTCTCTATTGGGTACACAGCTTATTCTGATGGGTTGGGTTGAGAGCAAACGATGGGTGGACTTCTTCAACCCGGAATCTCAGTCTGTGGAATGGGCTACACCTTGGTCTAGAACAGCAGAGAATTTTGCAAATGCGACAGGAGAACAGGGATACCCAGGAGGCAAGTTCTTTGATCCTTTGTGTTTTGCAGGGACCATTAAGGATGGTGTTTACATACCTGATACTGATAAGCTTGACAGACTCAAGGTTGCTGAGATTAAGCATGCAAGGATTGCTATGTTAGCTATGTTGATTTTCTATTTTGAGGCTGGCCAAGGCAAGACACCACTTGCTGCACTTGGTTTGTAAATTAATTTATTTAGTCATTTCAGAACCATCTCATTCTCATGCCTTAATTATGCTGTCTATTCATAACAATTAACAATAAAATTACCAATTCTCTCTACTTGCTCTCCTTTCAAGATATGATTTATATGCTTAATGAATGTATGAACAATATATTCAATCTCTCTATGTACACTAAAAGGAAATATGCTCATACATAAAAGATTTTTAGTATAATAAACAAGTCATGAACAATATTTAAAAATTGGGTGAATGCATCAGATCATCCCCAACAACACTCTAATAACAATACTCTATGCTAAATTCTATTTTAGAATATGTTATTGGATATTGATGTTATTTTTATCTTTTTAATTAAATTAAATTAATATATAATAAATTTTAATTTATAAATTCAATTATCATAAAGTTATATTATTATAAAAAATCTTATTTAGATCTTTAAAATAAAATTAATATTGAATATTATTTTTTTAAAAAAAATTATATATTAATAGAATTGTATTACAATTTTAATAAAAAGTTTTACAAAAATTTAAAAATAGTATTAAAATAACATTTGTTAAAATTTAGTTAGGGTTGGCCGCGATTCCGGTTCTGGAATCGACTGTTCTAATTTCAGAACTGGTGTGGAATAGTTGGTTCAGGTTCTGAAATTGGTGTGGAATTGTTAGTTCTGGTTCCTTCTTTGGTTCTTGGAACTAGCGATTCTATGCCGGTTCCGGTTCTGAAATCGGTTCAATTTTTTAAAATTAAAAAATTAATTAGAAATTAAAATAATGTAATAAAAATTAAAGTGGGTAACCCTAAGTTACGATAAAATTTAAATAAAATTACAATAATATCATAAAAGTAAAATAAAATTTAAAGAAATAAATAAGAAATTTGGGCTTGCACTTATTTTACCTCAATTAAGCTGCCTACGTATTATTTATGAGGAATTAAAGTTCACGTAGTTCTCTTACCTTTTATTTATCTGAGATCAATCGTCACTCGTAGAAACAATTTATACGTGGAGTTCTAACGAGTTAGAACATCACGGGAAAATCTAATTGGATGCTTCCCATGAGATTTGCAAAACCTAGCTCATTATTTCATAGTACTATGATGTTTCTACAAATAATAGAGAGCATCTCTAATTGGTGTAATATATTTTTGAAGTGTTTGCAAACCAGTTTGTACATATAAATTTAAAACATGGCAAACACATTTTTGATGAAAAAATCTGCTGCCAAAATAGGGGTTACACAATTCATATAATTGTGGAATGACGGCAGTATTTTTTTGAAACATTATCAAATCCAATTGCAAAAATTTTATTTTTAATAGAATATTCTTCAAAATAATTTTCATCATTTTATATATATTATCAGCTGTACGGGATTCATCAAAAACTCTAAATGTAAGAATTCATTTTTATAAATCCCATGCTTCATCAATATAATGAAATGTGACACCTAAATATGAATATTTTTTCCAATGATCACTTTAGATATCAGCACAAACAAACACATGACCTACATAATTTTTAAAATATCTAACCAAAGCTTTTTCCTCTTTTTTATAAATTTCACACATTGTACGGTTAAGAGTATTTCTAAGTATTCTACATGCAGTGGGATTTAAAGAATTATGACAATATTTTAAAAAACCGATTATTTCACTAAAACTAAATAGTAAATGTTCTACAGCTATCATTTTTGCTAATTCTTCTCTATTACATTGATCACTAAATTTAAATAATAGATGGTTAAAAGGTGTTAACCTACTAATTTGTTGTTGTCCGCGTGCTCGAGATGCTTCGACTGGATTACTGTTGTTGATGTGTTTCCAGTATAAGTCGTATCTTGTTGATTTGTTCCACTTAAACTCCTTAAAACAATAGTTGCAAGTTACCACCAATTTTCCTGCTTCTTTTTCCACCTTCTTCATATGAACTTTAAAAAGTTCAAACTTATACTTCTGCAAATCAGCATTACTCAAATCGGACATATTTTGGGATTGGCTAGTTGCATAGTATAGAGGGTTTGGGTTTCGGGGGCCTTGAAGTGTGCAACCGGGTTCAGAAATATTTAAAGGATGAGTTTCATTACTTAATATTTCTTCATCAAATGCTTGCTGCTGTAGAAAATCATGATAATTTGCTTCATTGAAGAAATTATCACGCGGCTCTTCTTGAACATTTATAGGAGCTTTTCCTCTGTCAGAAACTGATCTTTTAGAAGGATCATAACTTGTCATTGTAATTTTACAATTTGAAAAATAAATAAATATATAATTAAAATTAAATATTGAAAGAAAATGAAGACAATTGAGAATAAATTAAGTAATTGAAAGAATTGAAAATTTGAGAGAGTAAGAATAAGAGAGAGATTGAGAGAATTGTTGTGTGAAAAATGAATAGGGGAGGGGGGTTTATATATTTTTAAGGTGAGGGATCTTTTTATAATTTAGGGGAAGGGGTGCTGGCTGCAATTTTGCAGCCTTGCAGCCAGCCCTTCTAGTCGTTAGGTAGGCAAACAGTCTTTTTTTTTTTTAATATTTTTTTAAGTGAAGGAACCGGAATTGGCAGTTCCGGTTCCTTTTTCTTCAAAATCGGAATCCGAACCGGATGGTTCCGATTCGGTTCACGGTTCTGAACCGGGACCTTCGGTCCAGTTCAGAACCGCCGGTTCGGTTCGAACCGAACTGCCACCATCTCTAAATTTAGTGTAAAAATAAAGTCATATAAAAAATAATTTATTGAAAGAATGTCAAAAGAATAATGAAAATATAAAAAAAAAATTATGATAGAGATAGAGATAAAGAGTATTGCTAGGGTGGAATTTTTTTAGTGATAGAATATTAGGAGAATATTTCGATTTGACTCTCCAAAATGAAGATAGAGATAGAAACATTGTTAGAGATGCTCTTAAGGTATCCTGATTTATCTATAATTACACATATAATATTAGTCTACCGTTTATTTGTAGTTAAAGACCTATCATTAGGTGACTAAGGGGTCATCCGTTTTTTGATATGAAGACTGAATATGCCTAAATTTTTTTTAAAAAATTGAACAGGGACTGAAACCTGAAATCTGAATGATATGTTTATTTTTTTTCCTTCTAACTATTGAAAAAGTGGTGAATATTTATTTTTTTAAGAAGTAAACATATGAATAAAGATAAATTTAAAAATATATTAATATAATAATAATAATAATGGGATAAACTATTGTAATTAAGAAGAAAATATTGTAATTATGATTAAGTGATTAGGACTATTTTTTATTTACTTTTATTTGAAATTATACAGATAACTAAAATAAATAATTGAATAGACCTTACACCAAAATGATCTAAATATTATAATATTTCATAATTAAAATTTTTAGTGATTATAGTAAATAAATTAGTATTTTATTTAATATCTTAGGAAAATATTAAATCCATATAATTTAAAATTATAAATACATTCTTTTTAATTTATAAAAACTCTATGATCGATGTAGGAAAAAGGGTTAATATTATATGTTCTATATTATTATTTTAAAATAGGATTCCTAAATTACAGGAATTCCTAAATCATAGTCATTAAATTAAAGTAATTTTCTTATTTGTTACAATTTCTAATTTTTTGTTAGAGTCCTACGTGTATATAAATAGGGTTGTAACTATTATTAATTAATAATATTGAGATTATTTCTCTCATATTTTTTCACATAGTATGGAACCTAAGGTTTTCTAGGACTTCCAAAAAAAAAAAAAAAAAGTTATGGCCTTCATAGCCGCCTTTTTCTTTCTTCTTCGACCTGCATTGCTGCTTTTTGGCCTCCATTGCCCTTTTTCTGGCCTTTATTGACTATTTTTTTGTGGCCTTTATCACCCCTTTTTTTTTTTTTTTTTTTTTTCTGGCCTTTATTGTTGGTTGTTGTTCGGGCATTGCCGAGTTGTCTTTCCTAATTTACTGGTTTGCTCTTTGTTTTTGGTTAAACCAGCAAAGGAAGCAACAACCGTTTGACACGTTCTGGAGTCTTTGTTTATTACTTTGATAATGAAAATTTATGGTTTCTTGAGAGTGGTCTTGCCTTCTTAGCGTTGAAGGATATGCAGTTTTTGGTGGATAACGTAAAGCAAAATAAACGCTCTTTACTATGCATATTGATTAAGCATCTTGATAGCAAAAAATATCCTTAAACAGCCTAACATGGAACTTGACATCCCTTGCTCAGCAGGCAAAGGTGGAGCCTTTGGCAGCAAAAGCATACACTCTTCGCTTGATGATGAAAATCTGGGAGTTGCACTAATTGGATCATCTCATTGGCAAGCTGAGAATGGATAACACCCATTCATTAGCTTGAGGGGGAGAGTTTAGGAAAATATATCTTAATATTTATTCTATATTACCATATTAGAATATGATCCTTATGTTATAGGAATTTCTAAATCATAATGATTAGATGTTATCCTCGGATGGAAGTGTAGAAAAATATGCGTTAATATTCTCTGCACTATATTACCATATTAAAATATGTGTCAACTCGAAAGAGGTGTTTCGTTCGGTTTTGGGTACAACTCTGGTCATGTTCGATTTATTTTGTGAAAACTAATTAATTTCGGTTTTGATTCGGTTTTAGGTATCCAAACTGAAACCGAACCGACCCGCCATATATAAACGAAAAATAACCTAGATATAAGCATTTTCAGATTTTTTTTCCTCTCACTACCTCTCTTTCTCTCTCAAATTCTTTCGTCTGCGCCTCTCCTCCCGCACAAACCAATCTCCTTCTTTGTCTCTCACTCTCATCCGATCGCCCCGTCTCTTTGCCGCCTCCCCTAGCCATTCACCAACCAGTTTTGGTTCGCTACCATGAGTTGTTTTCTTGATCTATTTGCAGTCGCTCCTCGCCCCCGATCTTCGTGTCTCTCCTCACAGTGGTTTGTGGTTTTTCTACCAGTCGATTTTGGGTCTTCACGTTGTCTCTTGCGTTTCATCTTGTTTGTGATGATTTTTGTTTTTTTTTTTTTTTTTTATATTGAATCTTGATGATTTATGGTTATGCAAAAATTTTGAGGTTCAAAATCGACTGAATCGAACCGAACCGAACTGTCGGTTTTGAGCCTCAACATTATCATGTTTAGTTTTAAATTTTAAAAACCGAACTACCGACCTTTACCCACCCCAAGTCCTATATGTATATAAATAAGTTGTAACTCTTATTAATTAATAATTTTGAGATTATTTCTCTTATATTTTTTCGCAGTTAAAATCAATGTACTAAACAACCAATTTACTATCAATTTAAGAATATTAATAGGTTTTAGGATATATGATTGAAATAAAATTAGAAATGTATTACTTTTAGCATGATAGTCATGGGAATTTTTTTTTGTTTAATAAGTTAGTGATAAATGTTAAGTAATTAATTAATTTCAAAATTATTTTTTAAAATTGTTAACTACTTAAAATAATAATAAATAAATAACTTAATGAATCGATTTGTAACTGAATAAAACACTGAAATTTCACATATATTGTATCTTATCATTGGTTTTTCCATATCAAATCAGAACTACCCAGAATGATCATTATATAAACCAAGAGAATGCAAAGGGATAATATATGTTTATAATTGATAGGTTGACTAGTAGCAGCAGTGCTGTAAAATGGTAAGAAAATTATCCACTACCACTACCAGTGGCCATCAAAAACTCGCCCTCGCAGGCTACTTCACCACCAACATAAGCTTTGCCTTCCATCTTTGCTATTCCAAAGCGTTTCTGTAGCTTGATAAGAGTCATTCTCATGACTAAAGTGTCACCTGCAATTACTGGTTTCCGGAATCGTACTTTATCAATTCCTGCAAAGAAGAAATTTTCACGAGATCCTCCCACTTCTGGCTGCAGCATAACCAAACCACCAACCTGTGCCATTGCCTGGAACAACCAGTTGCAAGCATCATTACTTATATGGAATAACATATTGTACATATAAAACGAAAAACAGCTAGGGAAAAAAGTTTGAAATGCAGCAACTTAAATGACCATTGATCTCTTCTTCCTTAGGAGCTGCAGCAAGTGCCTTGGTATTCAAATACTCATGTTAACCCCTATATGTAGAATGATACCACATTTCCCAAACAAATTGATCCATTAAATCTGGGTCGTGATAATAAATTCCTTAGCTAAATGACACTTACGTCCTACAAAGTGTTGTTCAAAGACGATAAAGTATAAACAGCATAGTTTAAAAACTGCGTTGCATGTTTTCTTTTGGCCCACCTTCAAATCACTAATCATATGTCTCGTGATAAAAACAAGCTCCAAACCACAATAGATTTTTAGTTAGACATATCTCTTTACTGAATCTTTAATATGCTACTAAAATGCAAACAATAGTTTCCATTATTCTTCATTTTGGTTGCACTGACCTGATTACTGATTATCAAATCTTAGTTTTACCCAATTCATCCATTTCTCTCAATCTAAACAATGGAATTTGGTTTGTTTTTTAATGTTATATTACTCTTCCTTTTACTTTTAGAAATAGAATGCTTTGATGACCCATTTTTGGTTTCTTTTGAGACTTGTTCAAAAAAAATTTGTTCTTTCTTATAAAGTAATTTTCAAAAATTGAAAACGATATAAATGTGTTTGGTATTTAATATCCATGCCTCAAGACTGAGTAATGATGTTAGTTATGAAATGGTTGAAAATGGTTATTGAAACCGTGGTTTTGACACTGATATAGAATAGATCCAAATAAGATAGGAATGAGGCTGATGTGGTTGGCCAAAGTACAGAAATATTATGATTTTAAGTTTCGATTTTTGCATAGAAATAGTCAAGTTAGATTGCACTTATTACGATAGATCACCAAAGACAAGAAGAAATCTGGAGGTAGTTTCTTGAGAAAAATTGAAAGGAGAAGAAGCAGGAGCTTTTTCTTTGAGAGTGGAAAGTGTTGGTGCCTCTTGGATAGCCTGATGTTTATTGGGTGAAGAACATGATTAAAGGAATATCATTTTTTCAAATATGGCTGGAAAATTTCAGTAACAGGGATTGCGAGTTCATCGAAGTAACTCAAAATGAAGGAGGCTCATTGAGGATTTGATCATTCCTAAAGGACAAATAGTCAAAGGATGGAAGAACTACACAAAAACCACCCTAAAACTGTTTGAGAAAGGGTCAACTACTGCTGAGTCTCTACTAATAACCTAAAAATAACCGAGCTAATAATTAACAAGAAGGTTCTAGTTATTCAGAATATGTTTCTTATGTATAGTGGAGCAGCGCTATGACTTGTATAAGAGATAAAGCTTATGATTCTCAGAGTGACATTCAATCATGTTTTGCCAGAAGATTTCAAAGACATTTTTCCTTGGTGGTTTTTCACTAGGGCAGAAGTCTTCTTCTGTAAGAATGTAAAGGAAGCTGTTATGTATGTAAGGTGGAAAAAGTGTCCTCGATCTAAAGATTGGTATCCTAGATGTAACATGCTGAGGTATAGATTGCATGCAAAGGAGGCTAGTTGAGTATTGAAGAGCTTCCTTTCTTCTTATGCATATATGAGGCTCTCGAGACAACACGAGAATGGTGTGGAGGGCTTATTAAAGTGATCAGTAAAACTAAATCAGGCTCATCCCTCCCAGAATCCATAATTAAGTTAAGCAAGGAGCATCTCGTCTTAGCTTAATTGGATGTCTTTGGTAAGGGAGTTTGCTACAAAATCTAAAATTCAAATCAGTTTATGGCTAAGAAAGAATAGACAATAGCAGGATAGCTTGGTGTACCAAGTCAAGGAAAAAATAGAAGGATAAGAAGCTTCCTCCACATGGCAGCAGGTGATTGGGTTTGATCAGCCACCAGCAGTCATTATAGAGAGTCCAGGCTTAAAGGTTCTGGTTGCATTTAACGCAAGGTTGCATGCTAATAGGGATGGAACAGTGATCAATTACCAAGGAAAAAAGGCAATGAGTTTGTGTGAATGTGCAGTGATGGCTTTCTCTCAATTGAAATGAGAGGAATAAGAGAATTTTTTTAAAATTAGAGTGGATGTTCATCCAGCTGGTGAAGATAAAGTTCCAGGTTTCTTTGTGAGTGTCGATTTCTACCGAGTGACTGAGTTCAAACATATTCAATTGTTCTTTATTCACAGAATTAGGCACCAGTTGCAGTGGAGTAAAAAGGAGGTTCAACTTCATTCAGATTTGTTTCTAGTTTTGTTGGGATTTTTTCTTTGTACGTTGAAGGGGACAAGTTGTATCTATAGGTTCCTACCTAATCTTTTGAAATTAGCTTGTTCACTTTCCTTGCAGACAAATTCCTTGTACTTTTTTCTCTCTAATACACTTTTCGGTTCCTAATAAAAGAAAAACATGGCACTGACAAAGCATCTTATGTAGTGGTCGGGTATTCTACACCTCCAAATATTTAAACAGTCATCAGTATCTTCAAAGTTGGCTCAAGTTAACACCCAATCATGAACCCTACAAAATTACTAGCTTTTTGGGTTCTCTAACATTACCCATAATTTCTATTGGTTCGAACCAATGAAGCAATGAAGAATATCAGCTCATTTTAGCAACTCAAAAAAAAAAAAAGTTGTAATGTATTAAATTTAATGAAGCAATTAAGAAAAAACAAATGATCAATGTTGCATAAGTTTTAAATTTCTAACCTAATAATCTCTTATTATAAAGAAAAAGAAAATTAAAAGACCACATAAGCACTTGATGTGGAGCTCTCATTCCAAAGAAGAAGAATAAAATAGTTGACCTCAACTATTTAACTGTCAAAGCATTATGCCTTCTTATTTTCTCTTTTCTAATTACTTGAAATTCATTTTTTTTCCCATATTGTCAAGCATACATTTGGTCACCCTAAGTATTGGAGAGAAAAAAGTATGATTGTGTTTGTATCCAAAATTTAGATGCTTAGTTGCTCACCATATCATATTTTGAATTTCAGATGAGTTGAAAGCCTGGATATCCGTATCAGAGACCTGCTTTTCTGGTATTTCTTCCAAGTTCTTATCTTGATTAACATGAATGAACATAACAGCAGGAAGATGCACCCATGCCCATTCTTGACTTTCTAAAAAGAATGCCCAAAACATAACAGCATCTCACTCATCCTTCCTAATGAGAGTCTTGAATATTTGTTGCCTACTCATTTGTCTCTCAATTATATTAGATGAGATGGAAAATGCCAGATCATTATAACTTTTGTCTCATCCAAACAATGCCTACTTTGGGCTTAGTTTTCTCTTGTTGTAACATCAATGACGATCCTCCATCACTTCCAACCTTGGTCTCGTCATTTCTTCTTCCTCTACTCTCTAATTCATCCTATCATTCTTGCAGTGAACAACTCTTCTATACTTACTATAAAGCCTTTACAATCATCCTCACGTTCAGTACTATGAAGGGGAATCACTGCAAAAATTCCTAAAATATCATCCTACTAGGGTATGTCAACAAAAGAAAACAACTTTATAAACTTATTCAAGGGCATTAACAACCAGGTTAGTTGCCAATTAAATTTAACAAAAAAAATATTTTACTGAATTGTATAGCATGGAAAAAACATAAGCGATTCAGTAATGTTGATAATTTAATCAACATATGTGCCCCACCACTCCTTACACTCATAGGCTATGATTTGTTGGACACTTATGCTACTGAAAATATAGTCTGCAGGACTCTTGAAGTTAAAATTCATGCCAACCCTTGTCTAATAAAGTCACACAGAGTCGGGAGTAAGCACCCACATTTTCTTAGAATAAATGTAACATATAGAAAGTGATATACAGATTTGTTATTTGACTTTCTCATGCCTGCAAGCGTAACAGTGTATTATTACAAGAAACATAAACCGAACCTCTCCCCACCCTAATCCGAGCTAGATTTAAACCTACGACCTCTTGTACACACGATAAGAGATTTTATGAGGCTATGAGCCAAGCTAGTTTGTGGTCACAATTACTATGATTCTTGTACAGGCAAACACACATACAATCATAGTTCAGCATGTATTCCTTAATATTACAAATGCACAAACATTTATAATTGTGTTCCCATGCCTATATTTTTTGAAGTAGTTCTGTCTTAATGCCTCATATCACTGTCAAAAGTAGAACACTCATGTCCATCTTGGAAGATCTTAGCTCCTTTATTTTGCATACTAGGACTATGGGACAAATTAATGCAAGTTATCATATTCATAAATTTGTAGCTTTTAAATTTAAAATTCACAAAGCAAACAAAAGTTCATTAACTATAATTCACAGTAAAGGAAACAACGAATTTGATTAATGTATCAATTCCATCAATGAAAGGCATTTTAAGATTAAAAAAAATCATAAAAAGCAAGAGAGTTCACCAATGACATTGAAAAAGGAATTACCTCAACCATGAGAACACCAGGCATAATTGGCCTCTCAGGAAAATGGCCAGGAAAGAAGTTATCATTTATTGTAACATTCTTAATAGCAACAGCTGATACTCCAGGAGTGCATTCAATAACTCTATCCACCAAAAGAAACGGGAACCTAAAATAGAAACAACCTCAATTTTCAGCTAATGATAATCATCTACAAACAAAAAAACACATAAAACCTGAATTAAAGCAAACTCACCTGTGTGGCAAAATCTCACGAATCTGGTTAATGTCCATCACTGTAGGAAATGCCTCGTACCCTGAAAAGAAAAAAAAGAAAAGAAAAACACATAATAATAAAAGAAATTAAATATATATATATATAAGAGAGAGAGAGAGAGAGAGAGAGAGAGAGAGAGAGAGAGAGAGAGCAGACTTAGTTCAATAGGAGCGCCATGTTTAGGATCTTTTGCAGCGTCCAAAGAACAAAATGTAGTGAAACGAGTAGATTTATGGTTTCGGGTGGATACGGTAGTGGGTTTGGAAAGAGAAAGACAAGTAGAAAAGGAATTTGGCGGACGAGTTTCGATAGACAAAATTGAATTGGCAAAAGAAGCAGAGACAGCCATTGTTGATTAAAATGGACAATGGAGAATCAGTGATGGTTTTTTCTTTTTATTTTGTTCAATTGAATGAGAAAATGTTATTTATGGTAAGAATGGCGACATTAACGAGGTAGAAGAAGAAGAGGGTTCGGAGATTTCTATGGGATCAAATAAATAACAACTTGTTTTGTTTTTGTCACCTTCATTTCCACTATTTGGCCACGTTTTTTAGAATGTTATTGGCAGATCCCCTGCTTTATGTACAATGCATGCAAGGGTTATTTTCTTTTAAAATTTCCATATAACCAAACAAATAAAAATTAATTAATTAATGAGTAAAATTTATTTTGACCCCCAATTTTTTTTAAAAAGATATTACTTTTTAATCAATTTTTTTCATCTATCTTGCTTGGTCTGTAATGTTTTAAAAATTATTCAATTTAGATTTTCAAAAAAATTTAAAGACTTATACTTTTTAAAAGTTTTGAAGATTTAGGGTTTCAAAACTTTTTTTCCCTTTTGAAAATATACTTTTCGGGTCAGAGATTTGTATATACGTGGATATAAAATAATAATAAAAAAAATAACTTAACAGTTTACCTGATTATTTTCTTAGGTCTTTGATTCTGATTCCACCACCAAACCTTCCGAACTATGTCTCGTGGTCTTATAACATGTGTGTGGACACGTCACGGATATAATTGGGAATAATCAGAGATTACACCAGTCGAGAACACAACTCCTTGTGTTCTTCTAGGTTCCGCCGCACCTGCAAGAATAAACAAAAAAAAAAAATTCTTTCTTTTTGCTTTGGTCGTACCTCTCTATGTGTATTAAGTTATTTTTTTAGTTCTTTTGTATCTTAATATAAATCTTTATTTATATCAGGATCTTAGGGTTTTAGTTGACCAAGTCAAAGTAGAATTCAAAATCATATTTTATTTTGGTCACCACTAGGACTTGAACCTGTGACTTCTAGGATAAAAATAATCTTAATTATTTTTAATCCTTTTGTATAAGTTCTGGTTCGAACCTGTGACTCGGGATGGGCACGGTTCGATTCGGTATGGTTTTGGATGAAAACGAACCAAATTGAAGTTTATACTATTTTTAAAAATTGAAACTGACTCGAACTGAATTGAAGGTGTAAACCAAATCGAACCGAACTGAATTAATACAGTTCGATTCGGTTAGGTTCAATACTGGTCTTCGGCCTAATGGGCTTTTTTCATGTATTTAAATTTTAGTAGGTTTTAAATGCTAATTTGGACTATAATTTTTAATTTTAGCCTTTAGGGGTATTAATTTTAGAATTTAAGCTGATTTGGACTATAATTTTATGTACTTATTTTTTTTTTTATAATTATCCATACATTTTTCCATTAGCTGCTGATCAATCCAAAATAACACGCCAAAATAGCTGCTGATCAGTCCTATATAATTTTTCATCCATTTTTCATTAGCTGCTAATCAATTCATTAACAAAATTATACATAACAAAGTTTAATAACAGTCCAAAATAATAAGTTCAAACTCCAAAAGTCTAAAATTCATTCCAAATTCAAATAGTCCAAATTACCTTAATAAATATAATCCAAATGGAGCTAAAATGCTAAAATCAATATGATTTTTTATTACCGTTCCTACCACCTACCCGTACACCCTTCTTAATAACCTTTCTTTTTCCAAAGTGGTTTTGTGAGAGCGGCGTTGGTGAGTGGTGATTTGAACTGTTCAAATCGGTTTTGGGCTGCCAAAACCGAACTAAACTGAATTCAATATAGTTTTTTGAAATTCAAAACCAAATCGAATCAAGTTCAAATTCAAAACCAACTCAAACTATAAATTACGATTCGAATCGGTTCGGATATGGTTTTTGTGCCCACCTCTACTTATGACCTCCTATGAATAATTCATTAATTAATAATTATTAATTATTAATATAATTCAATTATTAATGTATTAATCAAATAATTAAATTATTTAGGGAGATTATCATTTTGGCCCCTAACGTTTGGAGAATTATCAATTTTTTAAACCAGTTTCGTTTATTGGTATTATTGGACCCTAATGTTTTGAAAATGTATCATTTTGGTCCTTCTGTAAGTTAACCGTTAGTCAAACGTAACGGTTCCAGGGGTATTTCCGTCTTTAAACCTATCAATAGGTCAACAGTAAATTTTTTAGTGAAATGATATATCTACCCCTAATTAAAAATTTAAAATATTTCTTAAATTTTTTTTTATAAAATAAATTAAATTAAAAAATTAAAAAAAATTTAATTAAATCTCCAGCCATTGATCAAGATTATTGGACGGTGTAGATTATATTGGAATTTTTATAAAAAAAAATTGAAAATTAATTTTTTTTTTTTTATCTTTTGTTTTTTGTTCTTGGTGGAGATCTAGGTTACCCGATCTCTGGTTTTTTCTTTATTTTTTGTTTTTTGATGTTGGTGGAGATCTAGGTTGGATCTCCACCAACATCCAAAAAAAGAAAAAGAAAAAAAAAAGAGATTTGGGTCAAAGAACCCAGATCGGGTTCTTCGACGAAGAACCTATTTCTGGGTTCTTCGGCTTCGCCAATGAACCCAAATTTGGGTTCTTCGCTGTTCTTCGTTTCTTTCTTCTGGTTTTTTTTTTAATTTTATTTTGGTGGAGATCCAATCATCCAGAATTCCACTTTCAAGAATTCCAATATAATTTAACTTTGTTTTTTAATTTCACTTTCTATTTTTTTTTTAAAATTCCAATATAATTTAGGCAGAGATCAATTCTAAATATTTTTAGTTTTTAGTTTTTATTTTTAAAAAAATTCTAATATAATCTACATCGTCCATCAATTCTGATAGACGGTGGAGATTCATTTAAAAAAATTTGTTTTTATTTTTTAAATATTAATCTGCAATGACCATATTACTCTTCTAAATATTAATAATTTTTAAAAAATTTGAGGTTAAAATTGTAATTTTAATTCATTTAAATAGAGTTAAGGGCAAATTAGTCTTTTTACCAATTCTGTGAGGTTTCACCATTAGAAAATTAGTCAAAGGGACCCAAATGATACATTTTCAAAAAGTTAAGGTCCAATGATACTAATAAATGAAACTGGTTTAAAAAACTGATAATTCCCCAAAAGTTAGAAACCAAATTGATAATCCCCCAATTATTTAATTAATTCCCAGAATTTATTTGTGTTACTTTCGTAACACAATTAATTAGACTATCCAATTAATTAACCGTAACTCTTGTTACCAAAAACCAAATGGGATAGCAACGGGACCTAATGGACCTACAGTTTTAAGCTCCAACAATACTTAGAAATATCAATTAAACTATTTAATTAATATTTCATGATTATTAACCTCGGAGTTACTCTACTAAAAACCCGAGGCTGCACTCTCGAAACTGTAGAGGTATTACACAATCTAAAATTTCAGTGTCCATCGATATAGCTATTACATATGGTAAGATCCTCCAAGAGTAGTTCATGATTAAAGTTAGGTCGTAAAGTCCGTTATACTTCTCTAATTATATATTTTTCTTTGAGTACCATTGATTCTCTTAATGACCAATTATATCCTATTTTTCCATTACGAAAAAAAAAGAGCGCTTTTAATTGTTCAAGCCTCGAATCAACCCTTAAGGGGACTACTCCTCTACTTCTCATAAGAAGGTGTGGATTCTTCTATTGTGTGCAAACCTTCCCAACTACAAGCTAAACCGTAACTCTAAGATATAGAGTTACTGATCGGGAATGCTACTCCGATCTCACCCATAGTATGTTAAAAGTCATGATCTAACTTGATGGAGTCAATAAGACACTCAAGATTAAGATCACCCATATATAACCATCATTTGTCGACATCTCTTCACCTAACGGATCTTGGTGAGAGATTCATATAGATCGTGGCCCTGTCTTATATGATTTCATCATATAAGGTGCCTCCATTCCTATGTTACCACATGAGTAGTCTAGAATGTCACCACATAAGTAGTCTAGAATAAGACCACCGTACATTACAGAATGGACTGCAACTGTAGATTAACCATAAACAAAGTACTCAGCTTTGTTTTTTCTTTACGGACTCTTTATATTGCACGTCTCAAATTGAATCCTTCATATATGACACTTATATACTCATTTTCAGATTACATCCGGCAATCTTGGATGTTTGCACATATGATATAAGCATACAATTTAAATAAATGAATATTTATTGAACGGCAAACAAATCCTGTTTATTCAAGTTTATTATTAATTTTACATATTACAAGCTTTAGGGCATAAATCCCAATAATTTCCCACTTGCACTAACGCAGGCGGGACATCTCTCGTAATCCTAGACCCTCTAAGTAACCTTCAAACACTTTAGTCATTAAGGTCTTCGTAAATGGATCAGTCAGGTTGTCCTGCGACGCGATCTTTGTCAAGGTCACGTCCCCTCTCTCCATTATCACGTCTCTTCTTTGCTCTATCTCCCTGATAAGATGATATTTTATCTCTATATGCTTCCCTTTGTGGCTTCTTGGTTCTTTGGAATTAGCCACAACACCACTATTACCACAATAAAGTGTGATAGGCTTATCATATCTGGGAAAACTTCCAGATCACTCAAGAACTTACAAAGCCATACAACCGCTACATATTCGACATACATGGTGGAATCAGCAATACAAGATTGTTTGATACTCCTCCACATTATGGCTCCACCACAAAGGGTGAATACTGACCCAGATGTGGATTTCCTATCTAACTGAAAGTCAAAATCTGTATATCCTAACGAGATCAATTCCTGTCCTGAATATACAAGCATATAGTTTTTCGTTCTTCAAAGATACTTGAGAATAACCTTCACAGCAACCAAATGATCCAATCTTGGGTTGGACTGAAATCTGCTGGCTACTCCAACTGCAAAGCAAATGTCAAGTCTCGTACATAACACAGCATACATGAGACTACCTACTGCTGACACAAAGAGAACTCGTCTCATATCCTCAATTTCTTATGGTGTCTTAGTGATAGGCCCTTAACCTACTAATTTACGCTAGGCGACCTACTGGTAACCCCACGGTAGCTTTCCAGTCGAGGCTCGACCCGCTGAAAGGCTCCCGTGAAGTTAAGCCGTTACTTATCCTCTAAATGTGAGTAAAATTTTATATATATATATATATATATATATATATATATAAACTATTTTATTAAAACTTTGGCAGCATAACGGCTGCATTTTGAAATATTCCCATTACCTGTAAAACAATTTAAAAACACTTCTAAAAATTCAAATACTTTCTTCACTACCCTTAGAACTTCATGTCCATCATAAAAATATAACACAACTCAAACACAAATTCAAAGTAAGCGAAAGTGGACAAATCCAATTTTAAATAAAATATTTGTGCACTAAACAAATAATATTTATTTAAAGTATTCTTCAAAATATAATTTTACATAAGTGTTACAATAAAACATAATACATATTTTATCCTATAAATTTTCGAACACATATTTAAAATAGTCACAGCAATGTCTGACTAGTCTTGCTGATCCTAGGAGTCCTTGCAATATCTACACTGGTGCCTGGGAGGTTGGTTTATAAAACATAAAAATATAGTGAGCTAAACGAGCTTAGTGAGTGTTATTAGTTTCTAAACAATTTAATCTTTCTAATTTAACCTCCTGAAAAACTGTACTGAAAAGAATAGAAATCTGTTTTCTGATAACTATACTGAAATGCACAATAATAAAACTTTTCCTATTTTCTGAAAATTCTGAAATGAATAACAATAATACTTTTCTTGTTTCCTGAAAAACTGTACTGAATTGCATATTAATAAAACTTATTCTGTTTCCTGAAAAACAACGTACTAAAATCTGTATCTTGAAAACAATGTACTGAAATTCATAATAATGAAACTTTCACTGCTTTCTGAAAACTGTACTGAGATACATCGCATAACAATAAAACTTTTTATGTTCACTGAAAACTGTGTTAAAATCTGTTTTCCTGGAAACTGTACTCAGTGGTGGTTATAAAATCATAGGAAATATCACTATTAAAAATCACCAACCACTGATGGCCTTTTTCCTGAGAATACCCTAGATAAGGTAAGAGGAACCTCACGTTCATATTGTACTGGGGTCCGGGATTCGCCTATACTGAGCCTTGGTCCAGGTTTGCCCCACGAGCCCATTCTAGGGTCCGGGATTTGCCTATATTGGCCTCGGTCCAGGTTTGTCCCGCGCGCCCATCCTATAAATAAACCGATTTACGTAGCTAAATTCCTACATCGCCATGTAGAAGCTAGTGCGCTGACTCAATATATACCCCGAACGTGCAGAGGGCGATACACTGACAGACAATGACATGCATTAAGCCCAACTCCTAGACAATACTTATGGTTAGCATAACACCCAACCAAACCCTGACCTACCATGCACGTCCAGGATACCTCTAATCGGTTTCTGAATACTGATATCTGAATGCTGAATACTAGGGATTCATTGTAGGCCAAAACTTATCTTAAAATCTTTAGTTTATTTTCATTTCCAAAAATCATGGCTATATTTAGAGAATAAAATTATAAATTTCCATAAATTTACATAAAACATATTATGGAAATGAAATGTACTTTGCATAAAATAAGTTGAACACTTACTTAAAACATATTCTTAAAATAAAATACACTTTACTTAAAAATACTTATGGCATTATTTTGGCCATAACTTGATCATTTTATTTTAGATTCTTTTCCTTCAAGTTCCTACATTTAAATGTGATGTTTAGGCACATTCCTAGGCATAAAATTAATCCAATTACATTACATATCATTTTCAACCTTTCACAACAACCCATGTCATCGTTCTTTTCTACACTTATCACATTTTTCTTCTCTTTTTAATTTCCATCACTTCCTCCCACTTTACTACACTTGAATAACTATTACTACACATTAGCATGGAGAAACATTTAACTCAACCATCACACACATGGCTGCCCAAAACTTCATCATGAATTCACTAAAAATATTCTTTCAATTCTTAACATAAATTGCATAAAAATTACACCAATTTCTATACTAGTGCCCTAACATGCATAGATTAAAATTTTCAAATAAACTCACACCAAACCCTAGCTTGATCACATGCTAATCTTTGTCAACTTAACGTACATAATTTTCCTTTGCTTAGTAACATCAAATCCAACATCATCCAACTTGATTTAAATTAATTATAACATTAATTCAAGTTTACTTCAAAATTTCCAACAAACTAGTAACTCACCTTACACCTCATGACCTTAAATCCTCTTGCTTGGCTTGGATATTTGTTTGATGTCAAAATCCCTCAATTCATGCATCAAAATTATCACCCAAACACCAAGAATAAAAAACCCAAGAATTTATTTCACAATTCACAAAATTAGTGCACTTACCACTTGATTTTACTTGATATGGTTGAACCTTGCTCCTAGACTTGTAAGGTAAGCTTGTATGACCTTAAGAACCCTTGAGAATGGCTTGAAAAATGCCTTGGATTTCTTTTTCTTCTTCTTCTCCCCTTGGTCGAATTGCTTCTCTTCCTCTCCTCTCTTGGCCGATTTTCTCTTCTCTCTTTCTCTTGAATTCTTTCAATTTCTTTCATGACTTATTCTATTTATAGTACTTGATTATCCTTAACTTTTGCCCTTAAACTATCTTGAAATTTACAAGAGTGCCATTGGTTAGGGATGTAGCACCCCCCGACCCGATCCGGCCGGACCGAACCGGGGTGCGCTACTCGGACATTCAAAACTTTCTAAATTCATTTTGTATTAAAAATCGTTTTCGAGTGAGCCCATTCAATACAAACTTTTTACAAAAATTAGGCAGAGTGCCATTTGTTTTTCGGACTTCCCAAAACCTGTTTCCACAAATCAAATCAAATTCATATTTTCACAAACACTTCTATAACACTTTCAAACAGTTGCGCACTCTGCCGTTTAGTGCGACTTATCAAAACAGTTTATAAAATAAAACAAAACAGACTTTAATAGTTACAAACATTTTTAATAATAAAGGACATAAATCATACAATAATTAATTACAAAACGTTTTACAAAACGTATTTACAAATTCCCTGTATATGCATGCTTTCAGAATATATATACACATAACAAAAATATAACTACCCAACTGTACAATCTCTGTGACTCGGTCTGCAACTCGTTCTTCCCTCAGTCCTTAGGCTCTTCTGGATTCCTGGTACCTACGCGTTAGACACAAAACTAACGCGCTAAGCATAAAGCTTAGTGGGTGTACTAAAAACTCAATGAAATAACTCACAATATAATTGTTCTTTAAAGAAGCAATAAACCACAATATGAATTTCATTTCTAAATCACTCTCAAAACAATTAAATTAATAATAAAATCAATATATAAATTCGATCCATCAAATCATTCAGTTCAGTTTCAATTCAAATCATTTCTGGCCCACTAGAATACTAAACATATACGGACTGGAATATGGGTCAAGCTCCCAACCCCCAGGACGAATCCTGAGGAGGTACGTGTCTCCCAACTCTAGGACCGTGGGTACGGAACCTAGAGAGGTACATAGCTCCCTATCCCAAGAACGAATCCTTGGGAAGGTACATTAACTCCCAACCCCCAGGACGAATCCTGAGGAGGTAGGTATCTCCCAGCCTCTGGACGAATCCAAGAGGAGGTACATCAGTATCATCAATATTAATCAATCAGTAGCGGCGCAGTACTGCTCAGTAAAACCCAGCTGGTATACCAACCTCCTATATCCATTTATATGTCTACGTATCTAGGGCCGTTTCGATAAACGATTTTCACAATCAGTTACAAATCAATATTTACTCAGTCAATCTAAAATATTACACGATATTCTTCAAACGCATCAACAATAATCATATAAATATCAAAATCAACTATTTTAAACGAAATCGGAATATTCAAACCACAAACGAATGCGATCTAGTATAAATTCTTTCCATAATCAACCATAAGTATATCAATCATCAATTTTTACACATCGAAAATCGAATCAAAAACATTTAACGAAACCGAAATCGAAAACATTTAACGAAATCGAAATCGAACACATTTAACGAAATCGAAATCGAAACGAAAACAAGAAACGAAAACGAAAACAATAACGTAAACGATAATGAAATGTTTTTCGTAAAGATTCCGAAACAAAAGTACACCAACCTCGGTACCATTTTTCGTTCGAGAAATCGCGGTTCCACGATCTCTTTTTCCTTTTCCTTTCTTTTCCTCTTCTCTTCTTCTTTCTTTTTCTTCTTTCTTCTCTTCTCTCCTTTCTCTCCTTTTTCTTCTTTCTCTTTCTTTTTCTCGGCTCTTTCTCTCTCTTTCTCACGCTGTTCTGTTTGCTGTGTGTTTTCTCGCTTTCGCGAGAAGCTTCTCTTATTTTTTATATTTTTTTCGCTACCGCGACCGCCGTCGCGACTTGTGGTCGCGCCACTAGGTCGCGATGCTCACTGGAGTGCGCGCACCGCCTTCCTCGCGAGCGCGCCTTGGTCGCGCGAGTGGTCGCGCTGCTCTCTGCCCGATTTTGACAATTTCATCGCGAGCAGTCCATCGCGACCTGTGGTCGCGGTGGCTGGTCGCGATGCTCACTGCCAGATTTTGCCATTTTCATCGCGAGCAAGCCATCGCGACCTGTGGTTGCGGTGACTGGTCGCGATGCTCACTGCCCGAAATTGCGTTTTTCACCGCGAGCGAGCCATCGCGACCTGTGGTCGCGGTGACCAGGTCGCGATGCTCTCTGGTCCAGTTTTCCAATTTTTCATTTTTTCACTATTCAATCTGATCCGCTGGAAATAGTAAAAATTCATTTTCACATATATAAAATTAATTACCCGAAATCTGGGATGTTACAAGGGATGATGAGATTTGATTGGTTAAACTGTAATTGAACTCTAATAGTTATTTGATTTTTAACTAGTTCCATAAAAATCCACTTACTTTTTTCACAAAAATCCATTTACTTTTAAAACACCAATCAATTTAATCCATCTCAAATTACTTTTCCATCAACCAATCAAATTACACCATCTCATTTAAAACACCAATTAAATTACACCATCTCATGTGTCGCCAAATATTTATTATTTAACTTCCAAAAATATCTCTAATACTCCGAATTTATGCGAAATTCTTACTAGGAATTTTGAAACTTATAATTGAATTCTGTATACACTATACGGAGCCTTACTAACCATTCGAAACTGTTCCGAACATTTTTCAAGCCTTTAATACCCGTCCGAACACATTTCGTAACTTTTTCGGGTCTCCGAACACCTTTTCGAAAATCTCCGGATCCGTCCAATAAATTCCATTATAGCACCATTAATACTTCTAACATTCAATTTATTCATAATAAGGGCATATTTATTCGCATATATACCGTACAATAAATTATGGGAAAATATATTATAATACCTATACATGTACAATATAAACTATTGGAAGGGTGTATTACATTTAGGTGAACTCCATTCCTGGAAAGTAGATTACCTTTCTTGGAGTTATGCATCGAAAATCGCACAAGTATCTTATCGATATATGATTCTTGAGACAGTGCTAACAGTTTATTCTTGTGATCCCTTATTAATTGGATCCCTATAACATAACTTACCTCTTCCAAATATTTCATTTGGAATTGGTTAGTAAGCCAGCCCTTTACTTCCGATAATATCCCTATGTTATTCCCAATGAGTAGGATATCATCTACGTAAAGGACCAGGAAAACTACTTTCTTGTCGATGATCTGCTTGTAGACACAAGGCTCATCAACGTTTTTCTCAAAACCTATAGTTTTGAGAGCAGTATCAAACCTAATGTTTTAAGATCTGGATGATTCCAAAAATAGACCTTCGCAACTTGCAAGCCTTTTGCTTTTGACCTTGGGACACGAATCCCTCTAGTTGCAACATGTAGATGCTCTCATCAAGATTGCCATTCAAGAATGCAGTCTTGACATCCATTTGTTAAATTTTGTAGTCGAAATAAGCTGCAATAGATAAGAGTATCCTAATAAACTTAAACATAGCCACTGGCGAGAAGGTCTCTTCCCTTCCCTGCCCCCCCTTCTCGCGCAGGTGTAACTCTTTATCACTAGTCTTATCTTGAAAGTCTCTACCTTCCTATCTATGAAGGGAGTTTTAGAAAAGATTTTGATTATTGTATAGTATGCGGAATTGGGTTTCAAAAATTTTTCTTATAATGAAAACCTTTTGCAATCAGGAACGAGTTCCTGTATATACGCAGAAAAAGACTTTAGAAACTACGTACATTTTTCTTAATTTTCTTTTTTCTGATTCCTCGATCTGCCACCATATCTTTCGAGCTATGACCCGCAGTCTAACAACGTGTATGTAGGCACGTCACGGCAAGAGATGGAAGTCACGTGAAAAGAACGTCGGCCGAATCCTGCAAAAGAGGGGAGTCAGAAAAACTTTTTTTTCTCTTTTCTTCTCTCTTTGGTGGCCAAATTCTTTTTCTTTTTCACTTGTGTGTTTGGTTAGGTTTTTCCTAACTATATAACACTTATATAGTAGTCCTTTAGGGTTTTAATTTGACAAAGTCAAAATAGGATTCTAAATCCTATTTATTTTTAGTCTCCCTAAAGACTTGAACCTGTGACCTTTTGGACTATTAAAATAATCTAATTATTTTAATTCTTTTGTCCTAGTCATTATTTAATCACATGACCTCATATTTAATAAATAGAATTAATAATTAATAATTAATAATTTCTATTATTTTATTAAATATTTAATTAATTAAATAATCACATTATTTAATTATTCTATTTTATTTAAATCGCATTACTTTCGTAACACTATTAATTGAACCATCCAATTAATCTACTGTGACCCTCGTTACCAACAACCATAAGGGCTAGCAAGGGAACCTAATGGACCCACAGTTTTGAGCTCCAATAATACTTAGTAATATTAATTAAAACTCTTTAATTAATATTTCACGATTATTAACCTCGGAGTTACTCCACTAAAAACCCGAGGCTGCACTCTCAGAACTGTAGACGTGTTTATACAATCTGAAGTCTCAGTGTCCATTGATATAGCTAATTGCATATAGTGTGATCCTTCACAAATAGTTCATAACTAGCGCTGGGTCATAAAGTCCGTTATACCCCTCTAGAAATATCTTTTCCTTTAAGTACTATTGATTCTCTAATGTACAATTAAATCCTGTCTTCCTCACGGAAGAAGGAGAGCGCTCATAATCGTTCAAGCCCCGAATCAACTCTTAAGGGAACTACTCATTTACTTCAATCAAGAAGGAGTGGATTCCACTATTATGTTCAAACCTTTCCAACCACAAGCCAAACCGCAGCTCTAAGATACGGAGGTATTGGTCGAGATTCTCATCAACCTCACTCATGGTAAATCAAAAGCCACGATCTAACCTGAAGGAGTCGATAAGACACTCAGGATTAAGATCATCTATAAATAGCCATCGTTTATTGAATATATATGAATCTCATCTACTAACGGATCTTGGTGAGAGATTCATATAAATCGTGGCCCAGTCCTATATGATCTCATTATATAAGGTGCCTCCATTCTCATGTCAACTACATGAGCAGTCTAGGATAAGACCACTGTACTTTACAGAATGGACCGCAGCAGTAGATCAATCACAAACAAAGTACCCAGCTTTGTTCGCTCTCTACGGACTCTTTAGATTGCACGTCTCAAAATGAATCATCTCTATATATGACCATCATAAACTCATTATGAGATTACATCTTGCAATCTAGGATATTCTTGCACAATACGAATGTATTACTGAATATAATACATTTATAAACTTGAATGATAATCTGAATAATTCTTATTATTGTCTTTAACCACTTACAATTACAAGCTTTAGGGCATAAATCCCAACAGTGTACTCTTTCTGTAGATCCACTTACACCCTTGGTTTTTATCCCATCAAGTAAGTTTAAAACTTTCCAGACTAAGTTGGAGTACATAAATTCCATCTCGAGATTCATGGCTTCAAGCCATTCCTCTTTAACATAATTTTTCATTGCATGTCTAAATGTCAATGGATCATTCACACTATCATCAGAGACGACACCCTATGCCTCTCCAATGCCTGAGTAGCGATCAGGTTGTCGTATAACTCTCTTACTAGGTCTAGGTGCAGTGTGTTCTGACTAAGAATTGTCTGACTCTCAGACCTTGATGGAACACCAACTTTGTCAACAAATTTTATTAACTGAGCACTGATCGTACTAGGTTCTAACTCATTTAATACAATCTTACTCCGAGGCTTATGATCGGTTCATATTTGTTCCTCTTTGTGAGCTCTTTATCCGTGTCTTTCATGCTTATTTTCAAGTGAATTTTGCGGTTTTGATGTGTTTGTTGAGCTTGCGCAGATTTTAGGTGTTTATAATGGTGTTGTACGAAAGATGGAAGTTTCGGGCTGAAACCGTGCAATTCTGGATCAGGAGGCTTCACTACATAAATCTTCGCTGCCATCGCGACCGAGCCATCGCGAGCGTTGATCGCGAAGATTTGCTCGCGGCGAGAGTGGCCAATTCCTCCAGAGAGTATGGCGACCGAGCCATCGCGATCGTTGGTCGCGAATATTTGCTCGCGGCGAGAGTGGCCAATTCCTCCAGAGAGTATGGCGACCGAGCCATCGCGAGCGTTGGTCGCGAAGAATGGGTCGCGGCGATAGTGACAATTCATCCAGAGAGTATCGCGACCGAGCCATAGCGAGCTTTGGTCGCGATAGCTCGATCGCGATGGCAGAAATACTGACCTAAAGTCAGCACCTATAAATAGAAGAGTCTAAAAACCTAAGAATGGGGATCATCAATTTCCAGCAGCACGAAAATTACTTTGAAGGGGTCCAGAGCTCATCTCCTTCAACACTTGCTTGTTCTTGGGTGGCATCACAATGGGTTTCATCAATCTTTTCTCTTTTCTTGTTGTAGTATTGATTATTATGTTGAACTAATTTCCTAGTTATGTGGTCAATGGACCAAGATTGAGATTTAATGGTGTAGTTGACTGAACATTTCTATATATATATATATATATATATATATATATATATTTCGAGATTTGTTGCTAGAGGATTTAATCTATTAGTACATAAATCTTATTGTTTGCATTACGAAAGTGTCTGCATGAATTTTGGTTTATTATTGATATGGAAATTATTATCTCTATGAGAAATCATTAGGGCATGAATGAGTTTAGTGATAGTCTAGCAATAATAGTTAAGTTGATTGAGCCACGAAAGTGTTAATTGACCTAAAGAAGTGCAACTATATTGGGTGTTTGATTGCATCACTCAATGGCTATTGGGTGAAGTTATTGAATTCGAATCATCAATGCATGACAATAATTTGATGAGCCAATGTTAGGAAATACTTCCATCTTAAATATATATTAAACTTCAATAAGTTGATTACACCAGTAACTCTCATGAATGGTTCCATTCGACCGCCTAACACTTCCTCACATTTGAATACATTCCTTCATTAGATCATAGCCTCTGTTGAATTTAATTTCACCAACATCATTCTCAAAATCATTGACTTAATTTTCTGAATTTTTAATACAACCTTGGTTTAGTAGTAGTAACCACCTCTTCCTTGTGGACTCGACCCCGTACTCACGGGAATATATTACTTCGACACATCCTGCACTTGGGATATTATTCCCACGCAAGCGTGTCAAGTTTTTGGCACCGTTGCCGGGGAAGTAGTTACGGTTGCTAGTACTACGCTAACGATTGTTGTTTTTATTTGTTTCATTTCTCTCTTACCCTTGTTTTGGTTTTGTTTTGTTTTCAAGTACTTGTGCATAACTGTATGCGAGGTCGTCGTTCTCAAAAAGGAGAGTTGTTGCCACTAAACGATAATATCAACCGCGTCAGCAGAATCGCATATAAATCAGCTGATTCTAATTCTTCCACTTCAGAATCTGAGATGATGGAAGAAAGAGTAGATGAGGCCGAAATGAGACAAATGCATAATCAACACTAGGAGCCAGTCATGCCTCCAGTCATGCGAGATTATGCACTACCAGTCATTGAGTCTTCTCCATCGTGCATTTTACTGGATGAAATGTCTAGGAACTATGAGTTGAAGAATATCCACTTCAACATGCTGCCATTTTTCCACGGAGCAGCTAGTGAAGATCCCTTAACATTTATGCGGGAGTTCTATAGCATAATCACAACTTTCCCTCTGCAGAGGTTGTCTGAAGAGCAGCTCCGGATGCGATGCTTCCCATACATAATGAAAGATGTAGCCAAGCAATGGCTTATGACTCTACCAGTAGGGTCTCTTTGCACATGGTCAGTAGTTTACAAGAAGTTCATGGGGAAGTTCTATTCACATTAGAAGACCGCAGAGATAAGAAACAAGATAGCTTGTTTCACTCAGGCAGAAGGAGAGTCATTTCATGAAGCTTGGGATCGCTACAAGTTGTTGTTAAATCATTGTCCTCACCATAGGTACCCTTTGGAGTTACATAATCAGTTTTTCTATGATGGATTGACTTTGAATTGTCAGGCCACAGTCGATAATGCTGCAGGAGGAGCCATTGCAGAAAAGACTATGGAAGAGACCTTCCAGCTCTTTGAAAAATTGGGTGCAAATTCACAGCAAAAGAGTGTTAGGGGGAAGAAACCAGGAGTTTACGAGATGAAAACCACTCCAGGAATGGTTCAGCAAATGGCAGAACTTAGCTGGCAAGTGCAGAGTCTAGTATCTTTTAGAGGAAAGAGACCTGATGTTGCATGCTCCATCTGTGGAGTTAATGGGCACGAGTTTGATGAGTGCTCATCTAAGGAGTCTTGTCAAGAGTTTGAACAGGAGCAAGTCCAGGCACTTAATGACTATCCACAGCGACAAAGGAACGATCCATACTCCAATAATTATAATCCAGGATGGAGAAATCATCCAAACTTTTCCTGGAGAGATAATCAGCAACAACAGGGGCAATATCAAGCTAATCCTCCCCAGAGGTTTCAACCATTTCAACAGAACCAGTACCAGTCAAATGCTCAGAATTCTTATAATCAACGGGCTGGTCCTTCATTTCAACAAGTCAAACCATCGCTTGAGGATAAGTATGACAAGCTGATACAAATGTTTCAGCAACAAGAGGCATCCACCAGGAATATTGAGGTACAAGTTGGACAACTCGCTGAAGCCCTACAACAACAAGTACCAGGGAAGTTCCCAAGTCAACCAGAGCAATCAAAGGCAGTGACAGTATTATGTAGTGGTAAGGAGGTTAATAATAAAGTGGGGGTTGAACTATCTAATGAATTTGTTAATGATGCAGGTGTAGGTGCAATTCCAGATTCTCCTGTGACAAAAGAAAAGGAAGCCATTCCCCCTGTAAAGGAATCTCTTCTTCCAAAAACTGCAGATCCATTTGTCCCTCGTGTTCCATTTCCGGGTCGCCTCCAGAAGAGCAAGAATGATTTGGCATTTAAAGACATATATGACATTCTCTCAAAGGTCAACGTCAACTTGCCATTGCTGGAAATGATTCAGAAAATGCCAGCACACGCTAAGTTTTTTAAGGAGCTTAATACACGGAAAAGGCAGTATGGGCACAACGAGTGGGTCATGATTTCAGAAACCGTGAGTGCAGTTCTGCAGCAGAAACTTCCACCCAAATTGAAAGATCCTGGGAGTTTCAACATAGACATCACGGTGGGAAATACCAAAAAAGAGAGGGCAATGCTAGATCTTGGGGCTAGTACCAATTTGATGCCATATTCAGTCTACACGCAGTTGGGTTTGCATGATTTGAAACCCACGTCTATGTCATTACTACTAGCGGATCGTTCTACACGACATTCGCTGGGGATTATTGAAGATATACTCATTCAGGTCGATAAACTGATTATTCCTGCTGACTTCGTTGTCCTCGACATGGATGATGAGAGGGCAACAGAGAAGGATCTTCCAATTCTCTTGGGGAGACCATTCATGGCGATTGCCAAAACAATTATCGACGTGCAAAATGGAAAATTGTCTATGACAGTCCTTGATGAGACAGTCGAATTTAAGGTATTTGATTCTTTACCTTATCCTGTGGGTTCTCATGATTGTTTTCAAATTGATATTATAGATTCAATGGTCGATGAGGAATTCACTCAAGAGGAGCTAGAGGAGCTTATGGAATTAGAGAGAGAGTTGGAAGCAGAGGAAAATTGGGAGGAAGCGGATGAAACAGAACTTGAAGCAGATTTGGGCATAGAAATGGGAAACTGCTGTACTGCCTTCAACTATCAATCCACCCAAATTGGAGCTAAAACAACTACCATCCAATCTCAAATACACCTTTTTGGGCGAGAAGGAGACTCTTCCAGTTATCATTGCCTCAGACCTGAATGACTTTGAAGAGAGCAGACTGACAGATGTGCTCAAGAAATATAAAGCAGCTATTGGATGGTCAATAGCAGATATTAAGGGAATCAACCCTACAGTTTGCATGCACAAAATCCTTCTGGAAGATGATGCCAAGTCATTCAGAGACTCCCAGAGGAGACTCAACCCCAACTTGAAAGAGGTGGTGAGAGAGGAGATACTAACGTTGCTAAATGTTGGTATCATATACCCAATCTCTGACAGCAAATGGGTAAGTCCGATTCACTTGGTTTCGAAGAAATCAGGTATCACGGTGGTCGAGAATGATAAAAATGAATTGATACCAACTAGAATGACCACTGGGTAGCGAGTTTGCATAGACTACAGGAAGGTCAACAAAGCAACAAGGAAGGATCACTTTCCTTTGCCTTTCATTGATCAGATGCTTGAGCGACTTGCAGGTCATGCTTATTATTGTTTGCTAGATGGTTTCTCGGGGTACAATCAAATACCTATAGCCCCAGAAGATCAAAAGAAGACCACCTTTACTTGTCCATTTGGGACATATGCTTACCGTCGGATGCCATTCGGACTATGCAATGCACCTGCCACATTCCAACGGTGCATGATGTCCATCTTCTCCGATATGATAGAGAGGTACATTGAGGTATTTATGGATGATTTCTCTGTTTTTGGTAATTCTTTTGACTCATGTTTAATGCATTTATCATCTGTGTTAGAGCGATGTGTAGAGACTAATTTGACATTGAGTTGGGAGAAAAGCCATTTCATGGTTAAGCAGGGCATTGTTTTAGGACATGTTATCTCTAATAGGGGTATAGAGGTAGATAAAGCAAAGACCGATGTGATTGAGAAACTTCCCCCACCCACTTCGGTGAAGGGAATTAGGAGCTTCCTTGGGCACACAGGGTTTTACAGGCGATTTATTAAAGATTTTTCAAAAATTAGCAAACCCATGTGTGATTTGTTGTCCAAGGATGTTGTTTTCAATTTTGATCGGTCATGTTTAGTTGCTTTTAATACATTGAAAGCCAAACTAACTACTGTCCCCATTCTCATGGCCCATGATTGGTCTTTACCTTTTGAGATCATGTGTGATGCATCAGATTATGCGGTAGGGGCTGTTCTAGGACAGCGTGTTGACAAACTTCCACATGTCATTTACTACACTAGTCGCACTTTGAATGCCGCCCAAATGAATTATTCCACTACTGAAAAAGAGTTATTAGCGGTTGTGCATGCATTAGAAAAATTTAGATCATATCTCATTGGGTCTGTAGTCATCATATACTCTGATCATAGTGCATTAAAGTATTTACTGACAAAGAAGGAAGCGAAACCGAGATTAATCCGGTGGATCCTTTTGTTGCAAGAGTTTAATATAGAAATCAGGGACAAGAAGGGAAGCGAGAATGTGGTTGCAGACCATTTGTCTCGACTTCTGGACTATGATGACAACCAAGCAAGAGATGCTGCTATTCCAATACAAGAGAGTTTTCCAGACGAGCAGCTATACGAAGTGCACACTGAGGAACCGTGGTATGCCGATCTCGTTAATTATATATCTGACCGTATTTTGCCCGCAGATATGTCATCACAGCAAAAGAAGCGTCTATATGCATCTGCCCGGTATTACTATTGGGACGATCCATACCTTTTCAGACTTGGAGCCGATCAGATTATGCGGCGATGTGTTCCAGAGTCTGAGCAGACAAGTGTGCTACAATTCTGTCACGATGGGCACTGCGGAGGGCATTTTGGAGCTAAGAAGACGGCTCTGAAAATTCTGCAGTCTGGATTTTATTGGCCCACGTTGTTCAAAAATGCCTACATTTATTGTTTAACATGTGATAGGTGTCAACGTCTGGGAGGAATTGGCAAGAAGGATGAGATGGCACTTACCAGCAACTTGGTAGTGGAATTGTTTGATGTATGAAGGATAGACTTCATGGGACCGTTCCCCACCTCATTTGGGTACAACTACATCTTGGTAGCGGTTGATTATGTCTCCAAATGGGTGGAGGCATTGGCGACACGGACAAATGATAGCGCCACGGTTGTCAGTTTTCTGAGGGAGATAATATTTGCTAGGTTTGGCACTCCTAGAGCTATTATTAGTGATGGGGGGAGTCATTTCTGCAATAGATCCTTTGCGGCATTACTAAAAAAATACAACATCTCTCACAAGGTGGCAACTCTATATCATCCGCAGACATCAGGTCAAGTTGAGGTGAGTAATCGTCAAATTAAGCAGATACTTGAGAAGATGGTGAATTCAACACGCAAGGACTGGGCCAGCAAGTTGAATGATGCTTTATGGGCTTACCGAACTGCATTCAAAACACCAATTGGAATGAGTCCTTACAGGCTAGTCTTTGGTAAAGCGTGTCACCTGCCAGTTGAGTTGGAACATCGAGCGTATTGGGCTATTAAGAAGTTCAATTTTGATACGGATAAAATGGGTGAGGAGCGGAAACTACAACTAACTGAGTTAGAAGAATTGAGGCTGCATGCGTATGAGAACGCAAAGCTATACAAGGAGCAAACGAAAGCTTACCATGATCGGAGGATTCACCTCAGAGTGTTTGAGATTGGTATGAGAGTGCTCTTGTTCAATTCCCGTCTCCGATTGTTTCCTAGCAAGCTTAAGTCCAGATGGTCCGAACCATTTCGAATAAAAGAAATTTTTCCGCAAGGAGCTATGGAAGTGGAAGATAAGAAGACTGGAACCTCATTCAAAGTTAATGGACAACGTTTAAAACAATACCGTGGAGAGATTCCTCCGAGGACCATTGTCCATTTCATTGAGCCAGTCGATGTCCCTTAAGGGAACGCACCGTCTTGCCTACACGTTAAATCGTGCACTTTGTGGGAGGTAACCCACCCATGTAAGTTTTATTTATCGCAAGTTTGATTGTTTCTAGTTTTGGATTTCAGGTTGTTTGGTCTTTAAATTGCTTTTGTGTAAATTTTTTATTTGAGGTCAGGTAGTTTGATGTATTTTTGTGTTTTTGTGGTGCACCAGGGCAGGGCGGCAGTTTTAAAAAAAAAAAAAAATTTAAAAACCTTCCCAGTGAGCATCGCGATCACTCTTCGCGACCTTTGGTCGCGATGAGCAATCGCAATATTCACTGCCACCAAAATAAAAATTTTGTAAACTCTTCCAGTGAGTATGGCGATCACGCTTCGCGACCGTTGGTCGCGATGATTAATCGCGATACTCACTGCCAGCCATGAACAACATGCATCGCGAGCAAGACCTCACGATCACTGTTCGCCATGGCGCCTCGCGATGCAGTCGCACTTAATCAAACGGCAGCGTTTCAACCCAGGAGGAGGTCTCGCGATCAACCATCGCGACCGTTGGTCGCGATAGAGAGATCGCGATGACAAATTGGGATTAAATCCCTAGCTTGCGCGACAGCCTACCAATTGTACCTGTAGCGCTCGCGATTGCAAATTGCCCGACTCTCTTCAACTTCTTCATCTACAACTCGGGTTTTTGAGACTCATTGCAAGGTAATTGCTTTCCACTCTTCCCTAGTTTAGTTTTTGTTAAAGCAATATGGACTTCAATGGTTGGATTTGGGAGTGATATAGTGCCTAGGAGTGTTTGTGGGTTGTGGAGTGTTAATTATATTCGGTGATGGTGTTTTGCGAAGTTGAGAAGTGATTATTGAAGTTAGTATGCTAGTGTAGTGCTTGTGTTCGTGTTGGTTTTGTGCATTTGTTTTTGGTGAATTGTTTTTCAAAGGATTTCGTGAATTGGTGGGTATGACAAGACTCAAAGGTTTCAATGAAGAGTACCCTCACCGCTTTGCTTCGTCGTCTTCCAAAGGGAAGGGTAAACAGAAACAGGGTGGTACCAAAAGCAAAAAGAAGGTCCCCGAACCACCAAAACCGCGGAATGTGGGTGATCCGAACCCAGAATTTCCAGCCCAGTTGAAGGCCCAGGTAGGGCGGCAGCTTCTCCTGGAGCGGGGCATTAATGTGGAAGATTTGTCCACCACCTTCGTCACCAACCATGTTGATCAGCAGGGGTGGGGCAACTTTGTGAGACTACCGAATCGGGCGAATGAGAATGTGATCCGCGAGTTTTATGCGGCCATGTACCCGCCTCATTTTCATGACCATGGTGTAGTGCCAGTTAGGGGGGTTCAGATTTGGATCATCCCAGAGATTATTAATCAACATTTTGGCACAGTCCCGCAGCCACATCTCCGCCTAGGTTATCCAGAGCTACCACTATTTTCGGATCACAACTTAGAGTTGGCCGCCAGTTTAAGGATGTCAGGAGAGGGGGTGTAGCACGAAGGCGATGGCTCTATCAGGCACCAGCAGCTGCACATTGATGCAGCATTTTGGCAGGTTTTCTCTGATTTTTCCCTAAGGCCAACCAAGCATCGCACGACACTGATCATGGAGATCGCTCAGTTGGTTCACTGTATCCGGGCTAGTCTAGCTTTAGATATAGGGGTCCTGATTCGAGATGAGATACTCCATGCGGGCCGACGCTTGCGGGGTGTATTGCCGTTTCCATGCTTAATTACTCATATTTGCGCTTCACATGGCCTCGATGTTTATGCTGAGGCAGAGCGTCAGCACCTCCACGTCCCACTCCCAAACATGAACAGGACGACTTATAATGATCTGGCAAGACGGAGAGGGCTGCCACTACTTGGAGTACCGAAACCCCAGCCTGTGGCAGAGGATAAGGATATGGATGATGTGCTTGCAGCTATTGTTGACTTTAACGATAGTGAGGACGATCTCCAGGATTCACCAGGATTAGCCACCAGGGCTAATAGACGGACCGGAGCAGGCAGTGCCCGAGCACGATCAGAGGGAACGGGGGAGAGCTCTCAGTGGGGCCAGGTTATGGGGGCCTTGCAGCACATTCAGAGTCGGTTGACCGATATGCAGCTGCACTTTGATCAGCGTATGGATCGACAGGATGCAGTCATCGATGACATTAGTAGTGGCCTCGAGACACTCACCTCAGATTTGAACAAGAAGGGTTTTATAGTGCAGAAATATCAGCGCAAGAGGGTGCGTTCAGAGTCTGAGTCCTCGAGTCAGCAGCCACAGCCACCCCCGCCACCACCGACAGCATGATTCTCCATTATTTTTCCATGTGACTGTTTTTATGAACTTTGTTTATGGTTTTTTTTTTTTTTATATTCTGTTTTGAACTCTTTCTTTGCTTTGCACATGGATAATCTTAATGTCAGTTTCCTTTGGTTTTAAACTCCATATATGCGCTGTTTTTCCTACTGTTTCCTTGTGCTATGATGTTAACCATTGAGGACAATGTTTCATTTAGGTTTGGGGGTGCATTTGTGTTCCTATTTTTGTTTTCTGTTTTAGAGTTGTTTTAGAGTTATTGTAGGTTGTCTTGAGCAATATTTACATTTCATATGGATATCTAAATAATAGTGCATTGTGTTGAACATGGATTCCACAAGGTTTTATCTAGTATGTTTCCAATCTGAGTTTTGTACATTAAAGTCATGTGAGTTCTGACATCTTAGCATTATAACATGTAAGCCTTTCAACTAGTGAGCTTAGATTAATAGTAGAGACTTCCATTGGTGAGAATCGATCCATATCATATTTTTCTGAGAGTTGTCGTTTCTATTCTTATATACGCACTCGTGGTTATTGAAATTAGATTGATCTATATAGATTTGCATTGGATGTTAATGAACTGCCATAATAAGAATCATGCATATTTGTGGAATGATGATTTGAATGAAATTTGGAGAGGTGATTTAAGGCATTGTGTTGAAAGTCCTAAAAAGTTAATGTTTTCCCACCCATGATTTATGTGCTCCATAACCTTGTTTCAGCCAAATACTTTAGCCCTTTGTCAAATCGAAAAAAAAAATTAAAAAAAAATAAAAAAAAATATTGAGAAAATAAAAATATTGAGAGCCGATTGAATCCCTATGTAAACAAGAGTGAGGTTTCTCTATCTATTTCCAAGTTGATTGAAGTCTGTTTTTCGCTCTTTGTGCAGCCAAGCCCTTTAAGCACTTTACAACCTAAAATGCTTTTTGATCTCCTAATAACACTCAATATTGTTGTTTGATACTATATGCAGTGATGCTTACGTTCGTAATGTTTAATATCGTTCATGAGATCCTTTGATTACAAATGTTGTTTCTTTCTGATTATTATATATACGACTTCTTTTTGTATTCTTTTGCTCATTAATTCCAGTCATATGTAATTGAGAGTGTGAAAAGTTAGGTTCTGAGCGTACTGAGGGAAAACTGGTTAGCTTAGAGTCTAAGCGAATTACATCCAAGGCTCACGAAATATGAAAGGATTGCGGTTTTTAATGTTTTGATTATCAGTGTCTTAATGAAATATTTGATGCACCGATTTGGTTGGAAATCGGTTAGTCTAACTTAGTGTCATTTTATGTTCTTTCACGATTATGCCTTTGTTTGGATTGACATGTAGGTGTGTATGTGGCTCCGGTATCGCGTTTGTAGGTATAGTTCGTCTACGACGATGGATATAGACTAGCCTTCTGTTAGTTGTGTTTTTATTTTATTTATTTTCTTCTTGTTCTGCCAATTTGCTTGAGGACAAACAAAAGATAGGTTTGGGGGTATTTGATCGGTTCATATTTGTTCCTCTTTGTGAGCTCTTTATCCGTGTCTTTCATGCTTATTTTCAAGTGAATTTTGCGGTTTTGATGTGTTTGTTGAGCTTGCGCAGATTTTAGGTGTTTATAATGGTGTTGTACGAAAGATGGAAGTTTCGGACTGAAACCATGCAATTATGGATCACAAGGCTTCACTACATAAATCTTCGCTGCCATCGCGACCGAGCCATCGCGAGTGTTGATCGCGAAGATTTGCTCGCGGCGAGAGTGGCCAATTCCTCCAGAGAGTATGGCGACCGAGCCATCGCGATCGTTGGTCGCGAATATTTGCTCGCGGCGAGAGTGGCCAATTCCTCCAGAGAGTATGGCGACCGAGCCATCGCGAGCGTTGGTCGCGAAGAATGGGTCGCGGCGATAGTGACAATTCATCCAGAGAGTATCGCGACCGAGCCATCGTGAGCTTTGGTCGCGATAGCTCGATCGCGATGGCAGAAATACTGACCTAAAGTCAGCACCTATAAATAGAAGAGTCTAAAAACCTAAGAATGGGGATCATCAATTTCCAGCAGCACGAAAATTACTTTAAAGGGGTCCAGATCTCATCTCCTTCAACACTTGCTTGTTCTTGGGTGGCATCACAATGGGTTTCATCAATCTTTTCTCTTTTCTTGTTGTAGTATTGATTATTATGTTGAACTAATTTCCTAGTTATGTGGTCAATGGACCAAGATTGAGATTTAATGGTGTAGTTGACTGAACATTTCTATATATATATATATATATATATATATATATATTTCGAGATTTGTTGCTAGAGGATTTAATCTATTAGTACATAAATCTTATTGTTTGCATTACGAAAGTGTCTGCATGAATTTTGGTTTATTATTCATATGGAAATTATTATCTCTATGAGAAATCATTAGGGCATGAATGAGTTTAGTGATAGTCTAGCAATAATAGTTAAGTTGATTGAGCCACGAAAGTGTTAATTGACCTAAAGAAGTGCAATTATATTGGGTGTTTGATTGCATCACTCAATGGCCATTGGGTGAAGTTATTGAATTCGAATCATCAATGCATGACAATAATTTGATGAGCCAATGTTAGGAAATACTTCTATCTTAAATATATATTAAACTTCAATAAGTTGATTACACCAGTGACTCTCATGAATGGTTCCATTCGACCGCCTAACACTTCCTCACATTTATATACATTCCTTCATTAGATCATAGCCTCTGTTGAATTTAATTTCACCAACATCATTCTCAAAATCATTGACTTAATTTTCTGAATTTTTAATACAACCTTGGTTTAGTAGTAGTAACCACCTCTTCCTTGTGGACTCGAGCCCGTACTCACGGGAATATATTACTTCGACACATCCTGCACTTGGGATATTATTCCCACGCGTTTGAGCGTGTCAGCTTATGATCACTAATATAGTTTTTTTCAAGAAACATTGCATTTGTTAATACAAACATTTTGTTATCTTGAGGACTATAAAAGTATCCTCTTCTAGTCTTTTTGGAATATCTTACAAACATGCATACCTGTGAATGAGGTTCCAACTTTCCACTTCTTTTTCAACACATGTACTGGAAACCCCCATATATGAAAATATCGTAAACTAGCTTTACTACCATTCCATAACTGTAGAGAGAGTCTTATGAATAGATTTGCATGGAACTACATTCAATATGTAGGCCGCTGTCTGTAGTACATAACCCTAAAAAGAGTTTGGTAATGATGAGAAACTAATCATATATCTCACCATTTCCATTAGGGTCCTGTTTCTCCTCTCTACAACACCATTCTACTGTAGTGTTCCAGGAGAAGTGAGTTGGGATACAATTTCATGCTCAACCACGTAGTTTTCAAACTCTTGGTTGATATACTCACCTCCATGATCTGATCGATGAGCTTTGATTATTTTGCCTAATTGGTTCTCAACTTCAGCTTGGAATTCTTTGAACTTTTCAAAAGTTTTTGACTTACGTTGCATTAGATAAACATATCCGTATATAGAGTAATCATCAATGAAGTGACATAATAATCATAATCACCCCTAGCTCTAACATTCATAGGTTCGCATATGTCTGAATGTATAAGCTCCAGTGGTTGTGTAGCTCTAAGCCTTTTTTCAGTAAAAGGTCTCTCAGTCATTTTACCTTTTAAACAATACTCACAGATATGTAAAGTGCCGATCTTTAACAGACTTAAAGATCCACCTTTTACTAGTCTGTTTATTCTGTTAAGGTTGATGTGGCCAAGTCTTAGATGCCACAGATATGTATTATTATCTAGAGAAACCTTTTGTCGTTTTGGTTTTGGTTTTTCAGCTTTAAACAATTCAGTTTTAAGTAGTGATATATGAAATAACGGTATTAAAATATACAAGTTGTTTTCAATCAAGCTAGAATAAATATTTAACCTGTTTCTTAAAACAATAACTAACTTATTATTAAAAGAAATTGAGTATAATTATTTTAATAATCTGGATACAGAAATCAAAATTTTGAAAAATCCAGGAATGTAATAAATATTATTCAATAACAAAAAACAACTTTTAAACTAAAATCTAACTTCTCCTTCTGCTCGTGCTGAAACGACATCCCTTGTTCTATCCAAGAATCAGTCAACTATAAAGAAGAACAAATATAGTTAGTTGGCCCTGAATCTATTATCAGAGGTGAAGAATCATCTTCCACTAAACAAGATTCAATGACAAGTAAATTTGATTTACCTTTCACTTTCTGCTTATTGGTCGGCTCCTCGAGGTACTGTGAATAGTTTTTCTTCCAATGACCAACTTTGTCGCAATAGAAACATTTTCCTTTTGCCTTGTCAGTCGTGGTGCTCTTCTTTTTCTTTTGAACTGTCTTATTCTTGGACATAGCCTTGGCTTTGCCAGTAGACCTATCTCTTCTTAAAACCTGAATAGGATGGCTCGCAACATTTGCCTCGCCCATCATTCCTTTATTGTCTTTTATCATGACTTAAAGGTCGTGAGTTCATTAAGCAACTAGGTCAGACTGAACCTCAACTTGTTCATTCCACTGTTGCTTTTGAACTGATCAAAACTCTTTAGAAGAGTTGTTAGTATGATGCTCACCTGGCTAGCCTTATCTATGGCTCTACCATTGACTTAAGCTGTGTTGAAATGGGACATCATGCCCAGGTCATGTTCCAGAACTGATGTTCCTTCCTTCATCCGAGCAAGCATTGCGGAACGAATAGCTTCGTGTCGCTTTTGCTCTGAAGATTGCCCAAACATGGCCTGCAATGACTTCATCATCTCAAGTGTTTTAGTCATTGTTTCGTGCTTTGAAACAAGCACATCGGTCATGCTAGCTAGCAAATAAATACGGGCCTTTTCATCAGCTTAAACCCATTTCTGGTGAGCCTCACGAACATTTCGTAGTGCATTGGTTGCAAACTTTGGAGGACATTCCTCCGTAAGCATAAATTTTGGGTCTTTGCAGACCAAGATTGCATTAGTGTTGTTTTTCCATTTTGTGAAGTTTTCTCGGGTTAATTTTTTATTAGCAAGGATTTGAAGTAGTCAGAAGACATTGATGAAATAAACATAAATAAAAAATTTCATTCATTCTGTACATTCATATCATATATAAAGCTTCGGCATAATATTAAACATGATGCATGAACATGTTTAATAAACAAGAAAATACTCTAAAAAATGTTACCACGCCACGACAATCCAACATTCCACAAGTGCCGCCTTATGGTCTGTCAAGTACTTGCATGTTGGATCGAGACATTCTCAATCGAATAATACATCAGAATAACTATTTATTCTTAAACCATTTCAATTAAATCCTCGTGAGTGTAACCCATCATTTCAGATCTCATAGACTTAACTTGAGAGTTGCTGCCTTGGGTCAGTCAATCCCAAAATACATTCAGAAATATTATCCGTTAGGAAGTCAACCTTGATATTGACTCTTGTGGACACCTTCCTTAGGGAGGACGAAAATAAAGCCGTCTCGAGGTGCTACTTAAATCTTATGGTGTTGAACTAACGATGGAGACTGCGAGATAAAATGTCATATATCCATCTCTCACTCATTATTTTAGAGTTAGGGTTTTCTAATGACCTCGAGTGTTGGAACTCTATGTCCTTAGATTCACCTAGATTATACGGCTAAGAAAAATCTAAGTTTCTAGGATATAAATGTTACTAGAATCTCATCCTATCAACATTTAATAAATTAACATATTTTTAACTATTAAAAATCTAATTTATTATTGGAATTCTAATCTATGTAAACTATTTAAATAAACTAAAATTAAATGTGAAATTACCAAGTTTAACTATTAAAACTAATTTCACATTATTCGGTCCAATTATTATTAAGACCTTAATCATATTAATCCTAATAACGTATTGAGCCAAACTAATCTAACTAATTAAAAATTTTAATTAAATCATTAGTTGTTAATGAGAATTACCAAGTTTTTTCTTCTAAAAACTAATCTCATTATTAATTGCCAAGTATGTGAAATCCTTATTTCAATATCATTAAAATTAAAGCACATAACACATGCCAATTATATATGTATGATATGTTATAATGCAAGTGTAGGCATACCTAATCTATATGGCGTTCATATGTATGACAATGCTTTAAAAATAAATCATCTCATGACATTAAAAATAAAGCATACATGAATTAACCGAGGATGATGAATTATCTAACTTAAACAATTCTAACTACAAAAATAATTCAAGGCATTCCTTTGTCTTCTTGTAATTCCATAACCTTCAATATTCTTCAAGTCCACCTCTTTGTATCTATGGGCTCCCAATAATTTGACTTATGCCAAGTGATCCATCTCATAGGTTAGACCCTAAGGCCCATCACTTTATTCCAATAGAATATTTTCTGCTCATGAAGCCTACAATATGACCTTTTCGCAAGCCTCAAGGCTGTATGCGTGCGAAGATGCACGTAGCAGCCTTGGACGCATCAGGCTGTCCATTTGGCTTCTATGGGCTGCCTTTTTGTACTCATCCTAGCACGTAACCAAGGTCCAAGAACAACCCAAAACAGCCCATGTGTTAGCAAACACGCAGCTACAACAGCGACAGCAGCGCACACACCTATTTGCGAGCATAAGGCAGCTTTTGGCTGCAATTTTTGGTCCATTTCGCTGTCGTTTATCTGGAATAAAATTCACCAATATTTTTTGAAAAAAACACAGCAAATAGGGCTCCGAAACACTGTCTAGATAGCCCTCAAACGTGCGCAGCAGCAGGCAGCACAAGCTGCGTGCTAGTGGTCACTGTAGCTTGTGCGCAGCCGCTGCTGCGCATCCGTAAGGGCTGTCCGCCCCTGCTGTTCCCTTTTTTTTTTTTTTATCCTTTTGTATATCACGATCTTCGCAGCATACAAAAAAATAATAATAAATTTTTTTTTCCAAAGAAAAGCCATTAAACTTGGCTTTCTTGATTACAAAGATGAACAATAAAAAAAAAACTATAATCCTTCGAAACATACAATTAATGATCAACGCATGATTATACAAATATATATATATATATATATATATATATATTTCATACAAGCCTAGATGATGCCTACACATATCATACATAACATAATCAAAAGAAAACAATCGTAGGTTTTTTTTTTCCGTATATATACAAACCAGACTCTGATACCAATTGTAGAGAAAAATAATTTTGATTGTGAAAAACGGAGCGGAAGATTTAGGATTCTTTTTGATAATGTGTGTGGGCGCACATCACGGATATAATTGGGAACAATTAGAGAGCACACCAGTTGAGAACACAGTTCCTTGTGTTCTTCTAGGTTCAGCCGCACCAGTAAGAATAAAAAAAAAAAAAACTTTTTCTTTCTTTTTGCTTTGGCCGCACCTCTCTATGTGTATTAGGTTTTCTTGGTTCTTTTGTATCCTGATATAAATCTTTATTTATATCAAGATTCTAGGATTTTAGTTGATCAAGTCAAAATAGGATTTAAAATCCTATTTTAATTTGGTCACCACTAGGACTCAAACCAATTGACCTCTAGGATAAAAATAATCTTAATTATTTTTAATCCTTTTGTATAAGTCAGGGTTCGAATGTAACATCCCGGATTTCGGGTAATTAATTTTATATGTGTGAAAATAAATTTTACTATTGAATAGTGAAAAATGAAAAATTGAAAACTGGACCAGAGAGCATCGCGACCTGGTCACCGCGACCACAGGTCGCGATAGCTCGCTCGCGGTGAAAAACGCAATTTTGGGCAGTGAGCATCGCGACCAGTCACCGCGACCACAGGTCGCGATGGTTTGCTCGCGATGAAATTGTCAAAGTTTGGCAGTGAGCAACGCGATCTCTCGCGCGACCAAGGCGCGCTGGCGATGAAGGTGGTGCGCGCACTCCAGTGAGCATCGCGACTTAGTGGCGCGACCACAGGTCGCGACGGCGGTCGCGGTAGCGAAAAAAATATAAAAAAAAAAAAGAGAAGCTTCTCGTGGAAGCTAGAAAACAGCTGAGAAAAGAGAAAGAGAGTGAGAGGTCGAGAGAAACAGCAAGAGAAGAGAGAGTGAGCGAGATAAGAAGAAGAAGGAAAAGAAAAGAAAAAGAAGAAGAAGAAGAAGGAGAGAGAAGAGAGAAGGAAGTGTAGGTGAAAAGGAGAGAGGAAATCGTAGAACCAACGAAAAACACGGATTTGAGGTAGGTGTACTCTCGTTTTCGAAATTGTTTCGAGAAGTAGTTCGTTTACTTTTTCGTTTTAGTTTTCGATTTCGTTTCTCGTTTATGTTTTCGTTTTCGATTTCGTTAAAAGTTTTCGATTTCGTTAAAAGATTTCGACTTCGATTTTTGTATGAAAAGTGTTTGCTTATAAGAAAAATTGATGATTGAAGCACCTATTGTTGATTTTGAACTGGTTTTATGTTAGATCGCGTTTTGATCGTATTTCGATTGTGTCGAATTTGTTAAAAATACATGACTTATATTTTTGTATGAATATTGTTGATATTCATGAAAAATATTGTGAGAAATGTATATTTATTGAGTACTGATTGTGAACATTGCTTATTGTAACGGCCCTAGGATACTTAGACATAGATATGGATATAGGAGGTTGGTATACCAGCTGGGTTTTCTGAGCAGTACTGCGCCGTTATTATTGTGTGATTGTTGTTGCGGGGCAATCTCGGACAATCACACCGATTTTAGTGATCGTTGTTGCGGGGCAATCTCGGACGATCACAATGATACTAGTGATTGTTGTTGCGGGGCAATCTCGGACAATCACGTTGATATCAGTGACTGTTGTTGCGGGGCAACCCCGGACGTCACATTGACCTATATTCCAGTCCTAGAATGTTTAGTATTCTAGTGGGCCAGTATTGACTGAATTGAATGATTTTAATTATTGATTTTTAAATGTTGATATTGTCACTGAAACCAAAGTGATCGAATCTGCTTTAAGGTTTGGTTTTGAGATTAACATGATTTCTGTCCATTATTGAGTTGATTTGAAATATATTGTGTGATATTATTCCGATTTAAAAGTTATATATATATATATATATGATTTGTTTTATATTGAGATTTTAGTACACCCACTAAGCTTTATGCTTAGCGCGTTAGTTTGTTTCTAACGCGTAGGTACCAGGGATCCGCAAGAGGCTAAGGACTGAAGAGATAAAGAGTTGCGGACAGAGTCTCAGAGATTTGTATAGTTGGGTAGCTATATTGTGTTATGTATTTATATATTCTGAAAGCATGCATATACAGGGACTTTGTAAAATGTTTTGTAATTAAGTATTTTGCGATTTCTGTCCTTTATTATTTCAATGTTTGTAAATAGTAAAGTCTGATTTGTTTTCTTTTATAAATTATGATAAACTGTTTTGATAAGTCGCACTAAACGGCAGAGTGCGCAACTGTTTGAAAGTGTGATAGAAGTGGTTGTGAAAAAGGTGAAATTGATTGGATTTGTGGAAAACAGGTTTTGGAAAGTCCGAAAAACAAACGGTACTCTGCCGAATTTTCGTGAAAAGTTTATTTATTGTTATGGGCTCACTTGAAAATGATTTCTATCTGTCTTAAGGATTTCTATCTGTTTTATGGGCTCACAATGATTTTGAAATGTAAAATTGAAGTTTGAAAAATTTAGAAAGTCCGAGTAGCGCTTCCCGGGTCGGTCCGGCCGGATCGGGTCGGGGGGTGTTACATCGAACCTATGACCTCCTATTAGTAATTAATTAATTCATAATTCATAATTATTAATATAATTTAATTATTAATCAATAATCACGTTATTTAATTAATTCTCTAAATTTATTCGTGTCACTTTCGTAATAGAATTAATTGGACTATCCAATTAATTAACCGTGACCCTTGTTACCAATAACCAAATGGGCTAGTTAAAGGACTTAATGGACCCACGGTTTTGAGCTCCAATAATACTTAGAAATATTAATTAAACTCTTTAATTAATATTCCATAATTATTAACCTCGGAGTTAATCCACTAAAAACCTGAGGCTGCATTCTCGAAACTGCAGATATATTATACTATCTGAAATCTCAGTGTTCATCGATATAGCTATTACATATCCTACATGAATAATTCATAATTAGAGCTAGGTCATAAAGTCCGTTATATCTCTCTAATTATATCTTTTCCTTAAGGTACTATTGATTCACTAAGGAACAATTATATCATATCTTTCCATTACGGAAGAATAAGAGCGCTCTTAATTGTTCAAGCCTCGAATCAATCCTTAAGAGAACTACTCCTCTACTTCTCACGAGAAAGAGTAGATTTTTCTATTGTGTGCAAATCTTCCCAGCCACAAGCTAAACCGTGATTTCAAGATACGGAGTTATTGATCGGGAATGCTAATCTGATCTTACCCATGGTATGTCAAAAGCCGCGATCCAACATGAATAAGTCAGTAAGACATTCAGGATTAAGATCACCGATATACAAGCATCATTTGTCGATATATATTAATCTCTTCATCTAACGGATCTTGATGAGAGGTTATATTGACCGTGGCCCTGTCCTATATGATTTCATCATATAAGGTGCCTTCATTCCCATGTTACCACATGAGTAGTCTAACATAAGACTATCGTACATTACAAAATAGACCGCAGCTGTAGATTAACCACAAAAAAGTACCCAGCTTTGTTTGCTTTCCATGGACTGTTTAGATTGCACGTCTCAAACTGAATCATTCTGTATATGAAACTCATATACTCAGTTTGAGATTACATCTGACAATCTTGGATGTTTTGCACATATGACATAAACGTCCAAATGTAAATAAATCAAAATTTATAGAATGAAAAACAACTTCTTTTTGTTCAAGTTTATTATTACATTTACATATTATAAGCTTTAGGGCATAAATCCCAACAAAATAAATTTCGCCCTTAATTAATTACAAAACCTAAATTGAAATAATTAAGGACCAGTTTGGTATTGTTGTAGCTTTTATCCTTGTTCGGTATGCTGAAAGAACAATCAGTTGTAAGATAATCAAGTAAACATTTGATTCATTGCATTTTAAAATTACTGTGAGACTCAAAAGCAGTGGACATATGTTTGATAATTTTATTTCAAAAGTATTGTAACTATGTATAATGACTGAAATAGACAAATTGTAAGAACACAAAAGTTTCGCATATTAATGAATCCTTCTGTTTACATATGGTATAATCCTCCACGAGTAGTTCATAATTGGAGCTAGGTCATAAAGTTCATTATATCTCTCTAATTATATATTTTCCTTTATGTACAATTGATTCTCTAATGAACAATTATATCATGTCTTCCATTGCAAGAATAAGGAGAGTACTCTTAATTGTTCAAGTCCCAAATTAACCGTTAAGGGAACTACTCCTCTACTTCTCGCAAGAAGGAGTGGATTCCTCTATTGTTTGCAAAACTTTTCAGCCACAAGCTAAAGTGTGACTACAAGATACAGAGTTATTGATCGGGAATCCTACTTCAATCTCACCCATGGTATGTCAAAAGTCACGATCCAACCTGAAGGAGTCAATAAGACACTCAGGATTAAGATCACCTATATACAAACATTATTTGTCAATATATATGAATCTCTTCATTTAACGGATCTTGGTGAGAGATTCATATAGATTATGGCCCTATCCTATATGATTTCATCTTATAAGGTACTTCCATTCTCATGTCACCACATGAGTAGTCTAGGATAAGACCACCGTACATTACCGAATGAACTGCAGTTGTAGATTAACCACAAACAAAGTCCCTAGTTTTGTTTGCTCTCTACAGACTCTTTAGGTTGCACGTCTCAAATTGAATCCTTCTATATATAACACTCATATACTTAGTTTGAGATTACATCCGGCAATCTTGGGTGTTTTGCACATATGATATAAACGTCCAAATGTAAATAAATCAATAATTGTAGAACGAAAAACAAATTCTTTTTGTTCAAGTTTATTATTATATTTATATATTATAAGTTTTAGGGTATAAATCCTAACAAAATAAATTTTGCTGTTAATTAATTAAAAAACCTAAATTAAAATAATTGAGGACCAGTGTGGTATTGTTATAGCTTTTATCATTGTTTGGTATGCTGAAAGAACAATCAATTGTTAAGATAATCAAGTAAACTTTTGATTCATTGTATTTTAAAATTACTGTGAGACTCAAAAGCAATGGACATATATTTGATAATTTTATTTCAAAAGTAGTGTAATTATGTATAATGACTGAAATAGACATATTGTAATATAATTTTTTACTTTTTTTTTTAATTCCAAATTGTATACTAAATTAATATTTAATCATAATTTTTTATTAAAAATAACTATAATTATACTAATTAAAAATAATTGTTTTTATTTTTTATTTTTGGATGATTTAGAGGATATTGCCCTCCTCTTCAAGGTCACTATCCCTCCTAGTTTAAGGAATTGACCTCTTGTGTGTTGTAAGTTTCAACTTTTTTTATAAAAAATTTATATTTATTTTAGGCAATAAAGTATTTTAATTTATTTAAGTTTTGATTTATTAAGAAGAAAAAATTGTATACATGTTAAATTAATAAGGATAATATGAACAATTTAAATATAAATTATTCAATAATTACTTTGAAAAGGTTACCTCTATCTGCTTCTCAAAATCCATTGTAGTGTAGAGAGCTAACATTATTTAATAATCACATTTAATGTTAAAAATCTAAAAGAAAAAAAAAATTTATTGTCCAAAAATAATAAAAAAAATTTATTGTCCAAAAATAATTTCAAACTTGCCCTAAAACGGAAGGAGGTGAGGCTTACCACATCATCTATCTAATTTTTTTAGGGCAAATTGCAACAGAATACACTGATATTTGATCATATTGTAATAAAACTTACTTTTACTTAAATTACAGCTAAGTGCCTCAAACAATTATCAATTTAATCCCTAACTTATTCAGAAAGATCACTTTTGATATGTTTTTACTTTTTTTAACTAACACAGTCCCTAGTATTTTCAAAATACATCAATTTAGTCCCTATGACCAAAATTTTGACCGTCAAATCTGACATAAAGTATAAATTGTTTATTTTACCCTCTTTTTTTAATTAAACTATTAAATTAGAATGATGCTTTTACCGTTTAATTTTTTAACAACTTTACATATTTGATAGTCCAATAAAAACTTCAAATATATTATAAAAATTTAAATATTTTTAATAAACACTTAAAAAGGATTAAATAAAAAAATAAATATGATAAAATTCATTAAAAAATAAATATGAAACTTAAAAATAACATCATTTATTAAAATATATATTCAAGAGTGAATACTTATAAAACTAAAAACAAATTCGTAATAAAAAAACTAAAATGTTAAAATATTATATATACATATTTTAGAGTATATTATATGTATGGTTATTATTTTGTTGGCTGTAATTCCGTAAGTAAAACGCATTTTTATGTAAGTCCTAGATAGCATAGTTAGAGCATGAGTTGGAAGTATTGAAGATTCAAAAAAATTATAAGAAGACGACGAGCGTTTGAGAACTCTCAAGAAAATGCGTAAAGGTAAGTTACGAGGAATTGAACACTTTTAGTTCTTGAACCCGCATAAGATTAACACACACATATGTTCAAGTATTTGCATTTGAGTGCTAACATATTGGTTTAAATGTTATATAAGTGTTGAGTCTTAATGGTTTTGTTTTGTCTAGTTTGGAATTTATTTTCAAACATTTTGTGCTTTTGAAAAACTGACCTTTGGATACTTGAAGTGGAATAACTTCTTATTAATACATCCAAATGGTGTTTTGATTTTTGGATATGAAACTACACATTAGTATCTTTCTAACGGTATAAAGAACAAATAATTCCAAGGTCGTTTGGATAGGTTTCGGTTGGCTTAAATTTGAGTAAAGTGAAGCTGGAAAAGTTGAAACAGGGTAGACGGGACAACAAGCTCACACCTCAGGCATCGGTGCACGCCTTAGGCTTGCGGGGTCTATCAAGCCCGAGCCCAACTTGGGTTTGTTTTATGTGTTTTTGTGTTTTGGTCTACTAGTTGTTAGAATTATGCTCAATAGCAAGAGTGTAATAGTATTTTTGACAATCTTTTTTATATTAATATGATGATTTCTGGTTTAACAAATCTTATAACATTTATAGTAATTGTCAAAAGTAGATAATCATAAGGTCAAGAGACTATGAAAAATAAAGAATTGTTCGTACATCTGGATATGTATGAGGTAGACACAATTCTTTAGTTGGGCGCCTTTACCTTGTTAAAATTGTAGATTCTTTTATTAGCATTTGAGCGGGATCAAATGTGATATGATGAGTCTAAAATCATTGAAGTACAGAGTCTTTGGACAAAAGAATCAAGTGCACTAAGTGCATTGAATAGGATCAATAAAGAAAACTTTATCCACAACCGTCAGTGGACAAAAGTATTCTTATGAGACAATCGGAGAGTCTATCTCAATCCTGAGATAAATGATAGACTTATGGTTGCAAGTGTTATCATTTGAGCTGTCAATGAGTACGATTATATATAGTCTATCCTCGATGGTTTTGTGGTATTCATTTGTTAATCAATAGAGGACTTCATTTATAGATATGGACTTCGTGACTGCATTTATTAAATGTATATTGAATACTATCATATGGATATTTTAAGGTATTGAATATTAAATCTTGATGTTAAGTTTTCAATAGTGTCTATTGAAACATGGCTTCTGGACAAGTCAAAATATCCAAGTTCAAAATGTGGTCATATGAGTTAATATGGTAACTAGGAGAGCTATAAACGGTCTATGAGCTCTTGGCAATTACTGGTATTTTTCACGAGGTTACATCATCTCCAATAAGTTTGTCTAGGGTATGAATGAGCAACACTAAACTTATTCTATCTTTATTTAAGAGTTCAATTTTAGTTCTTTAGTGGAATGAACTAAAATTAATAGATTGAACCTAAGTGAATCATTTATTGATTGTGATTAGGTTGTGTCTATTGGAGCTTAAATTTAGATAGCCCGTCAAGATCCCCAATCCACACGAATTTGAATGGATCACTTGTTATATTCTACCGGATCATTTAAGTGATACATCTTAAGAATTGTTTATGGATTTTTTTCCAAAAGGTTTGAGAGGTGCGATCTTGTGTTCGATCAAGATATACAGTAACTCGTCAAAGTACCTAAGATAGGCGGCCAAGGACGTGTGATCCCTTAGGCGGCCCTATTGGAATGTGTTTAGCATTCCATTAATATATTAATAATATAATTTGCACATTTAATATAAATGGGCTGTTGAAATTATATTAATATATTAAATAAAAGCATGTGGACTTGTTTTGTTTAGTATGAATGGGTCTAGATCACATGTGGACTTTTTGTGGAAGTTCAATGGGATTAATAAAATGAAAAAATAAAGTCTAGCCCATGGTTAAAGGGTTGGGCGGCATTAACTTAATTTATTAGCTAATTACTTTGTTTTATTTTATTATTTAATTAAATGAAAATTAATTAATTAATTAATTAATTAATTAATTAAAAAGTTAAACTACTTTTCTATTAGGAATTGGACTCCTAGTGTCATATTATTTAATATAGTATGATAAGTATTAAAGACCTTATTAGATAAGATAATAAATAAAAGGAATTATTTATCAAATCAAATTAGAAAGGTTTTTGATAATTATTAAAACTCTAAGTTGACTTTTGTATCAAATTAGGAAGTTTTGATGATCTCACAATTAACTTTATCCAATAGATTAATTATTGGATAATACACTTTAGAGTTGGATAAGGTTGAACTCTTGGATTGATAGGTTTTTGGTGAAACACAAATCCTCCTACCAAAAGGAGAATTCAGCCACCATAAGAAAGCCAAGCAAGAGAGTTCGGCCACTTAATGATTTGGTGAATTTTTGTGAGCTTTTAGAAGCCAAGAAAAAACCGTCCAACTCTAGCAAAGTGTATGAGTAATTCGCCCAAGAGAAAAGAGAGCAAGAACATTTAGTTTTAATAATGCACTACTAGCTTTTACATCAAAAGGCTTTGTGCACAACATCGAATTAAAATCATACGAGTTTCAATCGAGAGATTGTGAATTTAAAAGTGATTTAACGTTCTTCATTTTCTCATGAGGGTTTTGTGACTAACAAGAAAAGAAAAGTTTTAATTTTTCATCCTTAGGTACACAATTTAAAGAAAGGGAGCCCACACTCCAAGGTGATCCACGTTCGTGATTGGATTAGAAGATCTTGCGGTTCTATCTCGACACAACATCAATCTTCACGGTTTAAAAGGTGTGTGTATATATATATATATATATATATATTAATCAATCAAGGGTTAAGGTCCGCTCTCTTTTTAAGGAAATTTTTTGAAATATACCAAGTCCACCTTTTACGCTTCCGCCGTGTATTTTTCCTACACTAGTGACTTTCAAACAATCTTAAATGCACTCCTTATTTATATAGGGAAGTCTTTAATGTATTTGAAAGCAAGAACTTCTTATTCTTCAAAGTCTTATTCTTTTAGGAAGTTACTCTTTTGAGTTTTATTTGTTTTAGGAAGTATTTTCTTTCCTAAAGTCTTTTTATATATTTTATGATAGGAAACAAATTCTTTTATTTCCTAGAGTCCTTTTAGAAAACTTAATGGCATTCAATTTCCTACTCTTATTAGAATTAGGTTTTTCTATTGTTGCCTATAAATAGTGAAGTAAAATTCATTATTCAATTGGCTCAATAAGGCTCAATTATACTCTCTAAAAGATCTTAAGTTCTTTATTTTTTATTTCCTCTCACAAGTTTTTATTATTTTGATGCCCTGATGTTTTTATTTTCTATGTGAGAATAGAGAGTTTTATAGACTAGATTATGATTTGCTTTTGCGCTTAATTATTCTGGTCTATTCATAACATGTCTTTAATCATGCATGTTATTGATTGTTCATTCATTATTGAGCACTAGATCTGATCTCAATAAATTAGGGGTTGTTGTTTATTTGACCTGACAAAAGGAACACGAAGTCATGGAGCATGTGGAGTCTCTGAGCATTATTCACAAGGTTTGCTAGTAAAAAGCCTGCGGATAGATAGTATTGAATTATAAAAAGAGTCGTCCCCCTCAGGTTTGCCATAGCTACAAATCCACGTTTTTCATCCTATAGTATATATACATTATATATATTATAAAAATTTAATATTACAATATATACATTTATTATTATTATTATATTTTTTTTATTTTTCTAAGTATTTGATCTTGAATTTTATTTTATTTTTAATAAATTATATTACTTTTAAGATTTTTTAATTTTTATAATTATTTTTAATTTTTAAGAATTTTATCATATTTATTTTATTATTTAATCATTTTAAAGGATTTTTTATAAAAATTTAAATTTTTATAACATATGTCAATTTCTTATTGGACTATCCAAATAGATTAAGTTGTTAAAAGTTGAAGGGTAAAAACATCATTCTTATTTAATAATTTATTATAAAGGGTAAAATGAATAATTTATACTTTATGTCAGGTTCGACCGTTAAAATTTTGGCCATAGGTACTAAATTGATGTGCTTTGGAAAAATTAGGGACCTTATGAATTAAAAAAGTAAAAATAGATCAAAAAGTGATATTTCTAAATACAATAGGGATCAAATTTGATATTTTTTGATATACTTAGCTATAGTTTAAGTAAAAAAATGGTTTTATAATATGACCAAATGTCAGGCTATTTCACTACAATTATCTTTTTTTTAGAGCAATTAGTAAATTAGTTCAGACTTTTTTCTTAATTTCAAGTAGTTTGTAACTTTTTCATTTTTAATCAAACTAGTCCTTATCTTTTTCATAAGTACAAAAAAATTGTATTTTAATTTAAATATATTACAAAACTAACACACATCCTGCGTTTAATGTGCAAAAAGACAAAAATAACTAATGGATGTGGTTTGGCCTTTTTCTATTTAATGTTTTCAATTTTTTTAATAATTTTACTATTATTTAAAATCTTATTTTGTTATAATTTTAGATTAATTAATTATATATATTAATTGTATTTTTTAAAATTATTATTATTATTTTCTTATTAAATAATATTAATATTATTTTATTCTTTATTTTAATTAATTTTTATTGTAATTTTAATTAGTTTTAATTAAATAAGACAAATCAATGTATTAATATACTTTCACAACGTTTGTTAAAGTCAAACATTAGGTTTGACCGTGAGAGAGATCAATTTGGTCATTTCTAAAAATTCGAGGACTTATTTGATACTCATAAAAAATATGAGAACCAACTTAATCAAATATGGTACGTGCAACATTTTGAGTTCATTAAATAGTTGTCTTTTTCTCAGTTTCATATAAATACCAAAGTTGCTTCTCATGGTAATAAGGTTTGGAGGTTTACTGGCTTCTATGGGCACCCTAAGGTATCCCATCAGTTTCACGCTTGGAACCTTCTTCACCATTTGCATGGATTATCGACTCTACCTTGGTTGGTAGGGGGCAATTTTAATAAGGTCCTTTGTGATGGGGACAAGAATAGAGGTGGCCGTGTGCCTCAGGTTCAGATGGAGAATTTTAGAACAGCCTTAAATGATTGTTTCTTGGAGGTCATGGGGTTTTCATGACCTAGATTTACATGGAGCCAATGGCCGGCAATGTGACGGGTTAGTACAGGAACGTTTAGATAGATTTGTTTGTAATCATGAGTGGCACCATCTGTTTCATTCAATACTGGTCATCTTCCTTTTTGGAAGTCAGATCATAGGCTGATTATTTTGACAGTATCAAAGGATAAGTGGAATTTGGCTAATCATTCTCAACTGAATTCTAGCATTAAAGTTAAAAAAGAAGAGCTTAATAATATTAGTGAGAATGTAGCGCTGGGGAGTTGGTGTAATGCCTTTAATTTTTTTTAAATATGATAAATATCATTGAATTATTATTAATTATTATTAAGCATACAAAAGTTAAGCATGTGATTTAAATTAGTGGAAAATATATATATTTGATATATAGTGTATAAAGAATAGTGATTTTCACCGAGCTAAATCCTATTAGAAATATTATTTTCATGGTGCATTTGGAGAATAATGGGTCCAATTGAACATTGGTAAAGTCAATTTGGTAATTGGATAAGTGTGGAATATTTTTGGAATAATTACTGAGATGGAATGTGATTGGTGGGTTAGTTTGATAATTAAAGGATGATTGGTAAATCACATGTAATTAATTATGAATTTGTTGTCATTTTAGGATTTTAAGAAACTCAAGGGAACAATTTGCAATTAAGAAAATATAATATATATATATATATATATATATATAATATATATTTATTTATTTAATTGTTAGTGGTGAACAACTAACAAAACAAAAATCTAAAAGTCAAACTTGCAAAAATACAAACCGGAAACTAATAGAGAGTTCGGCGAAGGAGAGAAAGAGAGAAAAAAGAGAGAAAAAGAAAGAGAAGAGAAGAGAGAAGCCAAGAGAGAAAGGGAAGAAGAAGAAGAAGAAGAAGAAAAAGAAGGAGAAGGAGAAGAAGAGTAGGAAGAAAGGGTGATTCAAGTTTGGTATACATGAGTTTTAATTTTTCCAGAATATTTCGGAATTATCAAATTATATTGATTTTGAATTATTTGAATTATATTGATTAGAATTATAGTTTGAAACTGATTCTGAATTGATTTGAATTACGTATTATCAAAATGTAGTTTATATCAGAAATATTGATTGTGAATAATATTATGAATTGATTTTAATATGTTATGATATTATTATTGATATATAAAATATAATTGAAAGTGATTTGGAATATATTACTTTATGAAATGTATCGAAAAATAATTTTGGAGCATTTTGATTTAATATTGATTTATGAAATATGTACGGATATGATTTTGAATTGATTTGATGCAATTATTAGTTTCCGAAATATATTTGAACATGATTTTGTATATTTCTTTTGTATGAATATTGATGAAATTTGGATTTCGTAAATTTGTATATTGATTTGGATTAATTGAAAGTTGAATTTATTTATAAAAGAACGATTTGTAAATGTGTATTGTGGAATTGAAATTACAAAATCGAAATTAAATGATTTGAAAATTGAATTTGTTGATTCTGAAAGAAATGAAATGTGTTGATATTGACTTTAAAACATGATATTGTAAAATGACTCTGATATATATGAACATAGATATGGATATAGGAGGTTGACATGTAAATTAGGTTATATAGTAGTACTGCACCGAAATATTGTGATGTACCACCCTATGGATAATACAGGCCCCGAGTGCCGGTCCTAGGGTAGAGAGTTGATATGATACATTTCCGACAGAAGACACCGAGTGATCAATGTCGGAAATGGATATGTATATAATGTCATTCAACGGGTAGGCACCGTGTAGCACCCCCCGACCCGATCCAGGCGGACCGATCCGGGGCGCGCTACTCGGACTTTCACATCTTTTCAAAACTCATTTTACGTTTTAAAATCCTTGTGAGCCCATAAAACATTTTAAACTTTTTACGAAAATCCGGCAGAGTGCCGTTTGTTTTTCGGACTTTCCAAAAACCTGCTTTTACACAATCAATTCAAAAACAATTCTCATTTCACAAACACTTCTATCACTTTCAATCAGTTGCGCACTCTGCCGTTTAGTGCGACTTTCACAAATAGTTTATAAAATAATAACAAATCAAACTTTACTATTTACATTTAAATAATAAAAGACAGTAATCATAAAATAATTAATTACAAAACGTTTTACAAAACTTATTTACAAATTCCCTGTATATGCATGCTTTTCGAATCTATATACACATAACAAAAATATAGCTACCCAACTGTACAATCCTGTGACTCAGTCTGCAACTTGCTCCTCCTTCAATCTCTAGCCTCCTCTGGATTCCTGGTACCTACGCGTTAGACACAAAACTAACGCGCTAAGCATAAAGCTTAGTGGGTGTACTAAAATCTCAATATGGAAACATATATAACCTTTAATAATAACAAATCACATTATATATATATATATCAATTCAAATCATGTTCAAAACAATTAAATTGCAGAATCAATAATGAAGTCAATATATAATTTTCGATCAATAAAAGCATTCAATACACTTTTCAATTCCAATCAATTCTGGCCCGCTAGAATACTAAACATATACGGACTGGAATATGGGTCAAGCTCCCAACCCCCAGAACGAATTCTGAGGAGGTACGTGTCTCCCAACTCTAGGACCGTGGGTACGGAACCTAGAGAGGTACATAGCTCCCTATCCCAGGAACGAATCCTTGGGAAGGTACATTAACTCCCAACCCCCGGGACGAATCCCGAGGAGGTACGTATCTCCCAGCCTCTGGACGAATCCAAGAGGAGGTACATCAATATCATCAATATCAATCAATCAATATCGGCGCAGTACTGCTCAATAAAACCCAGCTGGTATACCAACCTCCTATATCCACTTCTATGTCTACGTATCCTAGGGCCGTTTCGATAAACGATTTTTCACAATAAACGTCGAAATAGGTACTCAATCACCATAAATTTTTCAATAAACATACAAATCACATAATATTCTTCAACAAGCATACTCAATTATTTTTAACGAAATCGAATTATTCGAAAACGAAATCGAAGTACAATCTATCACAAAATTAGTCCAAAATAGTCCAAAATAAAGATATCAACATCGATTTTTCATAAACTCAACAATAAAGACAATAAACAATGTTCATACGAAAATCAAATGCGAGAAATCTCTACAAAATCGAAAACGAACCGAAATCAATGACGGAAAACGAAAAATGAAAACGAAAACAAAACAATAACGAAAATATTTCATAACGATTTCGAAAACAAACGTACACCAACCTCGGTACCGTCTTTCGTTCGAGAAATTCGCGTTTCTACGATTTCGTTTCCTTCCCTTTCCCTTCTCTTTCTTTCTTCTTCTTCCTCTTTTTCTTTTCTTTTCTTTCTTCTTCTTCTTTCTTCTTCTTCTTCTTTTTCTTCTCTCTTTTTCTTTTCTTTTCTTTCTTCTTTTCTCTCGGTCACTCTCTCTTCTCTTTTCTGTTTCTGTTTTCTCTAGCTTCTGCGAGAAGCTTCTCTTTTTTTTATATTTTTTTCGCCATCGCGACCGCCGTCGCGACCTGTGGTCGCGGCACCAGGTCGCGCACTGGAGTGCGCGCACCGCCTTCGTCGCGAGCGCGTTCCTGGTCGCGCGACTGGTCGCGTTGCTCTCTGCCCGTTTTTGACAATTTCATCGCGAGCAGTCCATCGCGACCTGTGGTCGCGGTGGCTGGTCGCGTTGCTCACTGCCAGGTTTTGCCATTTTCATCGCGAGCAAGCCAGCGCGACCTGTGGTCGCGGTGACTGGTCGCGGTACTCACTGCCAGATTTTTTGCGTTTTTCACCGCGAGCGAGCTGTCGCGACCTGTGGTCGCGGTGACCAGGTCGCGATGCTCTCTGGTCCAGTTTTCCAATTTTTCATTTTTCATTCATTTTTCACTATTCAATTCGGTCCGCTGGAAATCATAAAATAACCATACATTTAATTACATTTACACCCCCTCAAATAGTAAAATTTTATTTTCACATATATCACATATATCAAAAATTCATCACCCGAAATCCGGGATGTTACACACCGAGTGTCCGATGTCGAAATGGATTTGGCGGGGAGGCACCGAGTGTCCGATGTCGAACAACCCGTAATCCAGTCCTGAAACTATATTATGTGTATCAGGAGCCCGAAATAAAAATTGAAATGTGATTTGAAATTATTTGAGATTGATATTGTTTATGCTTTGGTTTGATTATATTTGAGCCCCATATTTGAATATTTACTTGTTAGTTTTATTATTGATTAATCGATTAAAATATTATTATAGTATATTTGTAAATTCAGTTTTGTGTATACCTACTAAGCAATATGCTTAGCACGTTGATTTTTATCGCGCGTAGGTAAGGAAGATTTCAGAGGTGAAAAAGAAGTGAAGAGTTGAATCTGTAGGAGCAGGGATCAGAGTCACATCATTCCTGAGCTTTTGGGTAGCCTTTTTGTGTTTCATATATATATGTTTTTTATTAGCATATTTATACAGAAGGGTTTTGTAAATATTTGTAAAAGACATGTTGTCTTTATATATTTTCTTTAAATGTTCATGTTTTACGGAGATATGGATTTTATTTCTTTTAAATTGATATTGATTAAATGTTTTGATGAAATGATTGGATAAGTCACACTAAATATTTCCGGGTGCACAAAAGTGATTGATAATTTTAGAAGTATTGATTTTATGATTTTACTGAAAATAGGTTTTGGAAAGTCAGAAAAATAGAGGAAACTTTAACGAAATTTTCAGAAATTTAATTGGGTCATTATTAAAATTTACGTTTTAATTTTAAAAGTATGGATTTATAAAAGTGAAGTAGATATTTCAGTATATGGTAGCGTTCCCTTATTCGGTCTAAGCAAATTGGGTCAGGGGGTGTTACAGTTGGCAGCAGCTTCGAGAGGTTGAGAAGGAGCTGTATATTCTTCTCACCCAAGAGGAACTTTATTGGCAACAAAGGGCTAGGGTTGACTGGTTGAAGAGTGGGGATAGAAATATGAGGTTTTTCCAACAACGAGCATCTCATTGAAGATCACGAAATGCAATTCGAGGGTTATTTGATAGCAGTGGCTTGTGGTGTGAGGATAGACCTGCAGTTACATCGATTTTTGTTGATTATTTTTAGAATATTTTTAGATCTTCTTAACCTTCAGTGAACTCTCTTGACGCTGTGTTGAATACAGTTCAACAATGGCTTCTACGACATCAACAACGGTAGTTAGACGCAATATTTACAGTAGAAGAAGTTCGATTTGCGTTGTTACAAATGCCTCTATACAAAGCCCCTGGTATGGATGACTTTCCTATAGGTTTTTGTCAACCATATTGGTCGGTTGTAGGACCTTCGATCACCACGACAGTTCTTGATTGTTTGAATAATAATGCGTCCATTCGAAGTGTTAATAAAACCCTTATTGCTCTTATTCCAAAGAAACAGGGAGCAGGCTCACAACGGATTACCGAACGGCTTCTAGGACATCAACAACGGTAGTTGGACGCAATATTTACAGTAGAAGAAGTTCGATTTGCATTGTTACAAATGCCTCTATACAAAGCCCCTGGTATGGATGACTTTCCTATAGGTTTTTATCAACCATATTGGTCGATTGTAGGACCTTCAATCACTGCAGCAGTTCTTGATTGTTTGAATAATGGTGCGTCCATTCGAAGTGTCAATAAAACCCTTATTGCTCTTATTCCAAAGAAACAAGGAGCAGGCTCACAACGGATTACCGCCTATTAGCCTTTGTAACATCGTCTACAAAATAGTTTCTAAGGTACTTTCTAATCGTACTCGTAGGGTCCTGGGAGATGTTATTTCTGAATCCTATAATACTTTTATTCCAGAAAGGTTCATTACCGATAATGTTATGATAGGGTTTGAATGTCTTCAGGCTTTGAAGCGTAAGGTGAATGGGAAAAAAGGTTTTCTAGCCCTCAAGCTTGATATGTCTAAAGCTTATGATAGGGTAGAGAGGTTTTTTATGGAAAGAATGATGCAGAGAATGGGATTTTCGGAGAGATGGATTTCTTTAGTTATGGATTGTGTAATGTCTTTACCTATTCTTTAGTAATGGATTTTCGAAGAATGAGGTTTCTTTAGTTATGGATTTCTTTACCTATTCTTTTCTAATTGATGGGGTTCCTTAAGGTGCTGTTAAACCTACTCAAGGTCTTTGACAAGGTGATACCCTGTCTTCGTACCTATTTCTCCTATATGATGAGGGGTTGTCTGGTTTGATTCATGTGGCTAAATCTCAAAGGCTATTGTCTGGTTTCCGATGTAATAGGGCTAGTCCAAAAATAACACATTTATTTTTCGCTGATCAGAGCTTATTATTGTTGGAATTTATGCGCAAAAGCTTGTAAAATGTAAATGTATTTAAACATCAATAAAAGTTAGTTGTTATTCATTCAAATAAAAGTGTCTTTATTCAAGTACATACGTTTATATAATGTGCGCGTAACATCCAATATTGCAAAATGTAATCTCAATCTGAGTATATGAAAGTCTACAAGAGGATTCCTTTTGAAACTTGCAATATAAAGAGTCCGTAAAGAGCAAACAAAGTTAGGTACTTTGTTTGTGGTTGATCTACTGTTGCGGTTCATTTTATATTGTACGGTGGTCTTATCATAGACCACTCATGTAGTTGACACGAGAATGGAGGCACCGTATATGATGAGATAATATAGGACTGTGCCACGATTTATATGAATCTTTCACCAAGATCCATTAGTAGATGAGATTCATATATATTGACAAATTATGACTATTTATGGGTGATCTTAATCATGAGTGTCTTATCGACTCCTTCAGGTTAGATTGTGGTTTTTGATTTACCATGAGTGCAAAAGAAGAATTTGAGAACCAAAACTAACGAGTCAAAGGAAAGATGTTTCCATTGCGACAAGGTTTGTCACTGGAAGAGAAACTGCCCTAAGTACCTCGAGGAGCTCGCGACCAAAAAGAAAGTGAAAGGTAATCAGAGTTACTTATCATAGAATCTTATTTAGTGGAAGATGATTCTTCACCTTGGATAATAGATTCAAGGGCCACTGATCATGTTTATTCTTCTTTGTAGTGGACTGATGGCTGGACAAAGCTGGAGGAGGGGTCCTTCACTATGCACGTTGGAACAAATGATGCCATTTCAGTACGAGCAGTGAGAGTAGTTAGACTACAAATTAATAATCATTTTCTTTTATTGAACAATGTTTATTTCATTTTTGGATTTATAAGGAATTTGATTTCTATATCCAGATTACTTGAACAGTTTTATAAGGTTTCTTTTAATGATAAATAAGTTATTATTTCAAGAAATGGAATGAATGTTTGTTCTGGAATAATTGAAAATATCTTGTATGTTTTAAGACCATTAATTCATATAACACTGCTTAACACTGAGATGTTTAAGGTTGAAAACCTAAAACAAAACAACAGTAAGCTTCTCATAATTATGATACCTATCTATGGCATCTGAAACTTGGACACATTAACCCTTGATAGAATAGATAGACTAGTAAAAAGCGAACCGTTAAGTGAGTTAAAGATCGGCACTTTACCTATCTGCAAATCTTATCTAGAAGGTAAAATGACCAAGAGACCTTTTACTGGAAAAAGGATTAGAGCTACGCAACCACTAATGCTTATACACTCAAATGTCTACAGACTCATGAGTGTTAAACAGAGGTGGCTATGAATACTACGTTGCATTTATTGACGATTACTCAAGATATGGTTATGTTTACCTAATACAATGTAAGTTGGAAACATTTGAAATGTTCAAAGAATTTTGAACTGAAGTTGAAAATCAATAAGGCAAAACAATCAAAGCTCTACGATCAAATCTTGGAGGTGAGTATCTCGACCAAGAGTTTGAAGACTACATAGTTGAGCATGAGATAGTATCTCAACTTACATCTTCAGGAACACCACAGTAGAATAGTGTTGCGGAGAGGAGAAACGGGACCCTGATTGAAATGGTAAGATTTAGGATTAGCTTCTCATCATTACCATATTCCTTCTGGGGATATTCACTACAAATGACAATATACATCGTAAACGTAGTTCCATCCAAGTCTGTTCCATCCTTTTCTGATAGTTAGACCAATCCTAGTCAGGATACACTACCACCTAGACATAGTGGAAGGGTTGTACGACAACCTGAACGCTATTTAGGTATTGAAGAGGCACAAGGTGTCATTTTCGTTGATAGTGTGGATGATCCATTGTCATTTAAACATGCAATGAAAGATTCTAACAAAGAGGAATGGTTAAAAGCCATGCATCTCGAGACAAAGTCCATGTACTCCAACTCGGTTTGGGAACTTATTGTAACATTCCTAATTTCATATAAATATGAAAAGTATTGTTGAATTAATATTGAGTATGTGAATGTGATATTTATGATTTGAAGGGGTGGAAAATGTAATTAAATGTAAGGGGTGGAAAATATTGAGTATGTGATTTGAAGAGGTGATATTTATGATATTTATATTTTTAAGGTTTTCAAGTGGACCAATTGGAACGGTCGAAAACAATGTGTTCCAAAACAGTGCACGAAGAAAAGGGTGAAAAACTGGACAGTGTGCATCTTGACCAGGCTTGCGACCAGCGCTCGCGATAGCTGCTCGCGCTGAAGGTGGCAAATTCCACCAGTGAGTATCGCGATTAGAGTGACAAAACTAGACCAGTGAGTACCGTAACCTAGCAGAGTGACCATCGCTCGCGATACTCGGTCGCGATGGCCCAAAAATTTTAAAAACAATAAGCACCGAGTAATTGAAGCGGTGCAGTTTCATAAAAACAACAGAACAAAGGAATTAAGAAAAAACAGAAACAGACCAGAGAAGTGAGAGCTCGAAGAAGAGAGAAAAGATGAGAGAGAAAGAAGAGAGAGAAAGAAAAGAAAGAAGAAAAAAAAGGAAGAAGAAAAGAGAAGGAGAAGAAGGAAATGAGGAAAGAAATGGTATCCAGGTTCGGTGTACATTCGTTTTCAAATTTGCCATTTTCCGGAATATTTTGGATTGATTGAATTTAATTCATTTTGAGTTATTTGGATTATATTGATTATAGTTTATAGTTTGAAATTGATTTTGGAATGATTTGAATCGCGAATTCTCGAAATATAGATTATATCTGAAATTTTGATTGTAAATAATATTATGAATTGATTTTAATACGTTTTGATGCTAATATTGTTATGGAAATATATTGTTGAAAGTGTTTTTAATTATATAATATTTGTTAAATGTATCGGAAAAATAATTTTGGGGCATTTTGATTCGATATAGAATTATGAAATACGTTTGAATATATTTTGGGATTGATTTGATGTAATTATTGATTTAGAAATAAATTCGTATATTTCCGTTATATGATATTTGATGAAATTTGAATTTAAAAAATATAGATATATCGATATAAATTGAAATTGAATAAGTTGAAAGTTGAATTCGATGATTCTAAAAGAAATGAAATATATTGACATTGGATTTGAGAAAACGTTTTGTGAAATGGCTCTGATGTATATGAACATAGATATGGATATAGGAGGTTGACATGTCAATTGAGTTTCTGTCTGAACAGTACTGTGCCGATATACTCTGATGCACCACCCTATGGATAGTGCAGGCCCCAAGTGCCGGTCCTAGGGTAGGGAGCTTTGATCTGTTTGTGCCACCCTTTGGATGTACAGGCCCTAAGTGCCGGTACTAAGGTTCTGAATTCTGTTATGGGACATTTACAGCGGGTGATTCCGTTGGTGTTCCATCCTGATCTGATGTTCGGCGGGTAGTCCCGTTTGTGTGTCCAATGCCGAACAACCCGTAATCTAGTCCGATAACTTTTGTTATGTATGTCAGGAGCCCAGTATGAAAACTGATTTGTTATATGAAAGCATTTGGGAACTTATAAAGATTGTGTCTGTTGATTGATTTTGAATATTGTATTTATTAAGTATATGATTTGATTTGACATGAGCCCCATATATGATTTTTATATATGTTATTTATATTTTCGATAAATAGATAAAATTATTTGATTGTATATTTGTATATACAATTTTGTGTACATCCAATAAGCAATCTACTTAGCGTGTTGAGTTTTCTCACATGTAAGTAACAGATGTTCCAAGGGAGATAAAGACAAAGAAGAGTAGAGACTGCAGGATCAGAGTCCGGAGTCACATCGTTCCTACATATATTTTGGTAGTCCTTTTGTAATAAGTATATATGTTTTAATACAGCATGCATATACAGAAACTGTTTGTACATATTTGAAGAAGTTCCGCTGTGTAAATATTTTATTATATGTTTATATTATTTGAATGTTTATAAATGATATTGTGATAAATTGATTTGGCAAATCGAACTAAATTTGGAAGGGTGCACAAAAGTGATTTGAGAATTTAGGAGTTGATTTTATTGCATTTTAATTGTAAATAGGTTTTGGAAAGTCAGAAAAACAGAGGAAACTCTGATAAGATTTTCAGAAATTTATTTGGACCACTTTCAAATATTTTTAATATCGTTTTAAATCATGGTTATATAAAAGTAAAAGTTAGATTTCGGTATATAGTAGCGCTCCCTGATTCAGTCCGAGCGATTTGGGTCAGGGGGTGTTACATTTATAGACTTACCTAATGGGATAAAACCCATAGGGTGTAAGTGCATCTACAAGAGAAAAAAAGGAGTATACGGGAAAGTAGAGACCTTTAAGGCAAGACTAGTGGTAAAAGGTTATACCCAAAAGGAGGAGGTCGGTTATAAAGAGACCTTCTCGCCAGTAGCTATGTTTAAGTCTATTAGAATACTCTTCTCGATAACTGCCTATTTCGATAAAAAATTTGATAAATCGACGTCAAGACTGCATTCTTGAATGGCAATCTTGATGAGAGCATCTACATGATGCAACCATAGGGATTCATATCCCAAGATTAAGAGCAAAAGGTTTGCAAGTTGCAAAGGTCTATTTATGGACGTAAAGAAGCATATAGATCTTGTAATATTAAGTTTGATACTGCTATCAAAACTTATGGCTTTATGGCTTTGAGCAAAATGTTGATGAGCCTTGTATATATAAGCACATTATTGACAAGAAAGTCGTATTCCTGGTTCTTTGTGTAGATGACATCATACTCATTAGGAATGACATAGGAATGTTATCAGAAGTAAAAAGTTGGCTTGCTAACCAATTCCAAATGAAATATTTGGGAGAGGCAAGTTATGTTTTAGGGATCCAATTAATAAGGGATTGCAAGAACAAACTGTTAGCATTGACTCAAGCATCTTATATCGACAAGGTAGTTGTGCGATTTTTTATGGAAAACTCCAAGAAAGGTAATTTACCTTTCAAGCATGGAGTTTATTTGTCTAAGGAACATTGTTCTAAGACACTTGAAGAAATTGAGGATATGAGACGTATTCTCTATACATCAATAGTAAGTAGTCTTATGTATGTTATGTTATACTATGCACGAGACCCGACATCTGCTTCGCAGTGGGAGTAGCCAGCAGATATCAGTCCAACCCAAGATTAGATCATTGGGTTGTTGTAAAGACTATTCTCAAGTACCTTCGCAGAACGAGAAACTATATGCTAGTATATTTCGCACAGGATTTAATCCCGTTAGGATATATAGATTCTGACTTTCAGTCAGACAAGGATTCTAGGAAATCCACATCTAGATCAGTATTCACCCTTGGTTGTGGAGCCATAATGTGGAGGAGTATCAAGCAATCTCGATTGTTGATTCCACCATGTAAGTCGAGTATGTAGCGGCTTGTGAAGCTGCTAAGGAGGTTGTATGGCTCCGTAAGTTCTTAAATAATCTGGAAGTGGTTCTAGATCTGAATAAGCTCATGACACTTTATTGTGATAATAGTGGCACTGTGGCTAGTTCCAAGGAACCAAGAAGCCACAAAAGAGTGAACCATATAAAGAGAAAATATCATCTCATTAAAGAGATAGTGGAGAGAGGAGATGTGATCGTGACGAAGATCGCGTCACAGGACAACTTGGTTAATCCATTTACGAAGACTTTAACGGCTAAAGTGTTTGAAGGTTACCTAGAGAGTCTAGGTTTACGAGATATGTCTCACCTGTATTAATGCAAGTGGGAGATTGCTAAGGTTTATACCCAAAAGCTTGTAAAATGTAAATGTATTTAAACATCAATAAAAGTTAGTTGTTATTTATTTAAATAAAAGTGTCTCTATTCAAGTACATATATTTATATAATGTGCACGTAACATCTAAGATTGCAAAATGTAATCTCAATCTGAGTATATGAAAGCCATATACGAGAAGATTCATTTTGAGACTTGCAATCTAAAGAGTACGTAGAGAGCAAACAAAGCTGGGTACTTTGTTTGTAGTTGATCTACTGCTGTGGTTTATTCTGTATTGTATGGTGGTCTTATCCTCGACTGCTCGTGTAGTTGACATGAGAATAGAGGCACCTTATATGATGAGATTATATAGGACTGAACCACGATTTATATGAATCTTTCACCAATATCCGTTAGTTGATGAGATATATATATATATATATATATATCAACAAATGATGGCTATTTATATGTGATCTTAATCCTGAGTGTCTTCTTATTGACTCCTTCAGGTTAGATCGTGGCTTTTGATTTACCATAAGTGAGATCGAATGTAGTTTTCTCGATCAATACCTCCGTATCTTAGAGTTGTGGTTTGACTTGTGGCTGGAAAGGTCTGAACACAATGTTATAATCTGCTCCTTCTTAATCGAAGTAAATAAGTAGTTACCTTAAGGATTGATTCGGAGCTTGAACAATTATGAGATCTCTCATTCTTCCGTGAGGAAGACATGATTTAATTGTTCATTAGAGAATCAACGGTGCTTAAGGGAAAAAATATAATTAGAAAGGTATAATGGACTTTATGACCCAGCTCTAATTATGAACTACTCGTGGAGGGTCACACCATATGTAGCTATATCTATTGATGCTGAGATTTCAGATTGTATAAAACATCTGCAAGTTCAAGAGTTCAGCCTCAGGATTTTAGTGGAGCAACTCCGAGGTTAATAATCGTGTAATATTAATTAAAGAGTTTTAATTAATATTTCTAAGTATTATTGGAGCTCAAAACTGTAGGTCCATTAGGTTCCCTTCCTAGCCCTTATGGTTGTTGGTAACGAGGTTCACAGTAAATTAATTGGATAGTCCAGTTAATAGTATTACGAAAGTAACACAATTTATTAAAGAGAATTAATTAAATAATATGATTGTTTAATTAAAAATTTATTAATTAAATAAAGTTAATAATTTAGAATTATTAATTTAATTATTAAATAGGAGGTTATGATATCAAACTTGAGAAAAATAAAATTGAGGACTAAATAATTAAATTATTTAAAAGTCCTTACAGGTCAAGAGTTCAAATCACTCTAGGTGGCCGAATAAAATAGAATTGAAAATTCTATTTGACTTGGTCAAACCCTAAACCCTAGAGATGATATATAAATGTTATTATATCATAAAACATGCAAGCAAGAAAAATATAAACCCTAGGCAAAAAATAGGGTTCGACCAACAAAAAGAAAAGAAGAAAAAAAAATTGTTTCTCCCTTTTCTCTGTTGCAAGGTGCGGCTTACCATAGGGAGAAAAAGTATTGTTTTCTTCTTGGCTTGTGATCCTCATTTATGTCTACATCCGTGACGTGCCCACACACTTGTTGTCAGACCACGGGTCATAATTTAGAAGACTTGGTGGTGTCAAAGGAATCAAAGAATCAATCAAAACTACAAAGGTATTATATTAGTTTTCTATTCGCATTTTGAAAAAAGTTTCAAACAAACGGAAAAATTTTAAAACCCAAATCCTTCCGCTGTGCGTTTAATTGATTGCATTTTTCCCTGCAATTATTCACTCGAGCTTCTTATGAGGAATGTCTTACTGTGGAAGGGATTTTTGGATTGTTATGCGCAAGCCTCAGGGTAAGTAGTTAATTTCAGTAAGTAGGCTATATGTTTTAGTAAGCAAATTAGTAGTTAGGAAGGGTGTGATATGAGCCGGTTGTTGGGTGTCAAAGTAGTTGGTTGTCATGAGAGGTACGTGGGGCTTCCTAGTTTTGCTTTTTGTAATAAACAGCCCATTTCTCAGTCTATTAGGGATCGGGTTTGGGCAAAATTAAAAGGTTGGAGGAGCCGGCTGTTTTCAGCTGGAGGTAATAAGGTGTTGTTGAAAGTGGTAATTCAATCTACACCAGCTTTTGCAATGAATCTATTTAAACCATCGCAGCGTTTAATTGATGATCTTCATAGTTTGAGTGCCAGATTTTACTGGGATGAGGTGGGGATGACAAAACTCGCAAGATGCATTGGTGTAGATAGGATCGGCTTTGTTAAGATAAAAATGTTTGAGGGCTAGGCTTTCGTGATCTTAAGGTTTTTAATCAGGCCATGCTCGCAAAATAGTATTGGAAGGGTGTGATATGAGCCAGTTGTTGGGTGTCAAAGTAATTGGTTGTCATGAGAGGTACTTGAGGTTTCCTAGTTTTGCTTCTTATAATAAACAGTCCCTTTCTCGGTCTATTAGGGATCGGGTTTGGGCAAAATTAAAAGGTTGGAGGGGCCGACTGTTTTCAGCTGGGGGGTAATAAGGTGTTGTTGAAAGCGGTAATTCAATCTACACCAGCTTTTGCAATGAATCTATTTAAACTACCACAGCGTTTAATTGATGATCTTAATAGTTTGAGTGCCAGATTTTACTGGGATAAGGTGGGGATGACAAAACTCGCAAGATGCATTTGTGTATATAGGATCGGCTTTGTTCAGATAAAAATGTTGGAAGGCTAGGCTTTCGTGATCTTAAGGTTTTTAATCAGGCCATGCTCGCAAAATAGTATTGGAATATTCTTCAGAATGGAGGTTTGCTTGCAGTAAGAGTTCAGAAAGGTAACTATTTCCCAAGATCAAGTTTTCTTTGTGCTAAGCCTACTCAGTCTAGGTCATTGTTATGGAAAAGTCTCCTTTGGGGTAGAGAGCTATTGGGCAAAGGAATTCGGAGGGTTGGAAAGGGTTCTGATGTGTTTGTGTATAGGGATAAATGGATGCCTCGTCCTTATTCGTTTGTGGTGATCATATCTCCTTCTATTCTAGGGGAGCAATTGGTCAAGGATTTGAAAATGGATTCGGGGGGATGGGATGTTGATAAGCTGGTTGCTAATTTTTTTCATGATGATGTGGTTTAGATTCTTGGTTTGCCTCCTTGTTCACCTTCTTATTTGGATACTTTGGTTTGGCATTATAATAGCTCTAGCTCCTATACTATTAAGTTGGGTTACCGTTTAGGTGTTCTAGAAATCTTTATAGAGTTTAAATATTCCAGCTAAAGTCAAGTATTTTCTTTGGAGGGCCTGTCACGATTGGATTCCAACTTGTGCGAATCTACAGATTCATAAGGTCTCAGTTCATGATTTATGTCTGTTATGCAACTGGGGTACAAAATCAACTTTCCATGCACTGTGGGGATGCTCAACTTTGAAAGATATTCGTCATGTGTTTGATCTGGCGAAAGGTGAGGGTGCTGTTTTGAATTTTTCTTTTCTGGATTTAATGCTTTGGAATCAGCCTCAATTGAAGGTGGCTGATTTGTAGTTGCTTAGTATCATTTGGTGGAGGGTGTGGTTTCGTATGAACCGTTTTTTTTATGATGAGCAAATTCTGCCTTGTGGTGATATTGTCAAACCGGTCCTTTTCTTTTCTTCTTGACAGAATGCCAGTAAGGTAGTCCATGATTCTTCATCTGCATTCTAGCCTATTGTTTAGAAGCCTCCAAATGATGGTGTCTATAAGATAAACTGTGATGCTTCTATAGATGTGCTTGGGAATTGGACATGTATTGGCATTATTATACGCAAGTTTGCTAGCAACATTATGGCTTGTTGCTCGAAGGGTTTAGAGGTGGCTTACTCTCCTCCGATTGTAGAAGCTTTAGTTTTGTTGCGAGGTCTCGTGCTGTCTAAGGAAGCAAACCTTTTCCCTCTGTATCTGGAATCAGATGCTTTAGTGGTTGTGGAGTATATTGTGTCTAACAATCCTTCCCTTTTTGAGATTGGTTTGGTTATTAGTGAGATTTTAAGTGTGATTGAGAGGTTGAATGTTAGATTTGCTCATAAATTGGCTAATAAGGTTGCTCATGGCCAATCAAAGTTTGGTCTGTCTTTCGTTGACGACTTTGTTTGGTTAGAAGATTGTCTACTTTATGTGTGGAAAGTCAGATCATGGACGATGTTTCAGTGTAGTTAGTTTTGTTTGGGTTCACTTGAATGAAATCCATCTTTCTCAAAGAAAAAAAAAAAAAAAAAGACCCTTTTTTTTAAATACAATAAAACAATATCAAAAATATAATAACACTTGCTCCAAACATCAAAATATGACAAAAACCGTATTGATTCTCATTGAATTACTCGTTTCGCAACAATGTATCTATTTTATATTTTGCCCCACATTGAAATGTGCATATTTCTGGACGTTCTCGGAATAGTTCCAAATTCAAATTATAGACAGAATAGAGTATTTGTATTAGTTCTATACAAAATGGTTACATAAAGCGTTTTTTATTGAATTACATAAAAGTGCATATTTTTTCGACCTTTGCAAAATTGTCTTCAATTTCAAATCATATATAGAATAGTGTATTCACAGTAGTTCCGTACATAAAGTTTGGATAAAGTTGCCTACTGCATTGAATTATTTGCATGGCAAAAATGCATGCCTATTTTGTCGCGCACCAAAATATGCTGATTTTTTACGTTAACAAAATTATCTCAAATTCGATACATAGGTACAATGGTGTATTTTTAGTAGTTCTATGCATAAATGAGCATTTTGGATTAAATTATCCACCTCACAAAACTCGTGCCTATTTTGCCGCACAGTTAAAAGTGCAGAATTTTCGACGTTTGCAAAATTGTCCCAATTTCAATTCATAGTTATATTAGTGTACTTCTAATAGTTTTATGTAAAATATTTAGTTAAAATTACATTTTGTATTAAATTATGCACCTCCCATATTTACATATGAGGGAGATTGGAGCCTTCCCCCGTCGCATACAGGGTAGGCTTGACCTCCCCCTCCATAAATGGGGAGACTCACCTTTCCCTATTCACGGCGGTAAAAGTTGGAGATTGGATCCCCACTTTTAAAAAAAAAAATCTATTTTTTTTTTATGGGTGGATCCATTTTTTTAAACTTGAAAATTGAAATTTTTTTAAATTTTAAATTTTAGTTTGTTAATTGATCTCCAACATCCATATTTGAAATAGACAATAAATATTCATCTTTATTTATTTATTTATTTCTTTCTAATTTTATGAAATTAAGTATAATATGAATATTTAAGTCTTTTTATCCATTTAATACGATCAACCGTTAAAATTAACAATCAAACACTAATGGTAAAGGAGGTATTTGTCAGTTTTGTGGAAAAGTTGTTCTTGCCTTAGAATAAATAGATGGTTTTGATGAGTAATTAAACCATATAAAGGACTAAGTGTTTAAGTAGCATGCAACTTTTTGATTTGAGGATAATATGTTTTGTTGTTAATTCTGATTGTTAAGGTTGTTATTTTGTGCTCTCATTCATATATGTTTTGTTGATATTTCATTGTTTAAGAAAGAAAAAAAAAAATTGTCTTACAAAAGTTTTTTCATTAATGTGTTTTAAATAGGTCTGCACTAAAAGCTTTTCATTTTTAAAATTCCAACATTGTAACTATCTAGTATTCTATGAGCAGATTGTTTTGTGTTTCTTGAAAACCTAGAAAAAAAGGGTATAGTAACCTTACAGGATGTAGATTTAAGCTTACTCATACCAGACTGAAATAACAAACAGATACCAAATCCTAAGCATATCCTTTTCTATACATTACCACTCACAAGTCACAAACAAAATTCCAATACATTCATCACATTACTAAACTACCATTTAAGCTACTATTCTCATGTTTCAAAATCTACAACTACAACACCCACACAAGCTCCAAGTTCAATACAATCATGTTATATCAACGCATCATTAGAGGAACATTAAGCGGGTATATTCAATCTAGAGTTCATCTCTGTTTGACTAAAGGATGGAACAAGTATTGATGGCTATATCCTTTGATGAACTTACATTGCAGGGGAACACAATTTTGTATTTTTGTAATAGAATTCTCATTTTTTGTCAACAATACTTGAGGCCTTTAACAGAGTTCATACATCTCTTCATCAGAAATTTTATACTTTGATCCATTTAGTTCAGCAAACACCCCACTGACACTGAACTTCCAAAGACCTCAACCTCAATCACATTTTTCTCCAACTATTAACTTTGAAGCTACTTCAATAACTCAGTAACCAACTGATTACAAAACAGCATAAAAACCACAAGTTATATACATGAGAAATGTCTAATTTTCTATATTCCATGTTCACATTATGCACATACCTCTGAAAAATTGATATCTTCAGAGTCTTCTGAAACTAAACAGCACTGACAGAGATATGCATCAATGTACATATATGTGTATGGCATTTCCAAATAACCAAAATAAAGAAACAACAGAATTAGATATCACAAAGACAACACAAATAGAACACATGCGACACACAAATCCAATAGAGGCTGCAGAGGCCCAAATATCAAAGGAAATAGATTTCTACATACAAAATTAAGTATAAACTGAACAATAAGCCTTTCAACTGCCTCAAATTAACTATACATCATCCATTACCTGCAAAGCTAATCACTTGGAAACCAAAAGAATCTCAGGTTTTTTTGCCTTGCTAGGTGTGTTAGCATTCGAAGAAGCGTTTGCCACAGCAGCTGCATTGGCCTTCGCAGCAGCAGCAGCAGCACGTTCTCTCTTATCAAGCTGAATGAGACTCCGTGTACCTATAATCGCCTGTGGAATCAAATCATGAGAAGCCCTGGCATACAAACGCCTCACAGCAACTGAAGCCTTGTCCTTAACATCTTGAGAATTCAATGGCCCCAGCAAGCAATGCCCCAAAATCCTCAAAACAGGCTGCAAAAGCTCCCAAGGCAAAGGAATACGCACACCCTCTGTCTGGCCATTTTGTTCAATATCCGAATTGCCATCAATGTCAAGACCGTCAAAATCCAACTTGCTTTGACAATAACAATCCTGGCCAGCCCAGACGGCTGCGGATTTGCAAAATTCAAGCTTAGACCAGATGGGCATGTGAGAGATGTGTTTATAATAACAATCATAGGCAGTTCCGACAATGGATGCGCGTTTGGTTGACTTGACGGCGATCTGGGGCTCCAAAGGGGGAGAGAGAATACCAACAGATTTGTTCTCCCTAATTGGGGACTTATGACGAGGGGTGTGGTAGAGTGAAGGTTGAGAGAGGTCTGGGATGTGGATGAGGACTGCTTTACCTGCACGTGATTTGGCCTCAGCAGTGTAAATTGCTAGAATGACAGCTTCAAATCCTGAAAGTGAAGGAATAGAAGAGGTGTCGTTGGAGTGGACACGGGAGAGATAGATGGAAGAGAGAAGAGGAAGAAATGAGAGAACAATCAAACGGAGATGAGAATCGGAAGACAGATAGGTATCATAAAGCCAATGACAGAGAGGATCTGAGCCTGATCCAGAACAAGGACTTGTAAGACTTGTTGAGAGAAGAGAGTAGGCTTCAGGGGAAGAGAGGAGAGATAGAGCAGGACGGTCTGAATCAGCCAATGATGAGAGAGAGAAAGATGAGGTCGAACACACAATTGACGACAACGACAGGATTCGAGACCTCGCTTTTGATACAGATTCCCACCATGACTGCATAGGATCTTCATCACAACCGTTGCTTCTTGTGCCGGCAGAGGCAGTCATTGGATGGGGAGTCGAGGACGAACTCGACCAAGACGATGGAGAGTTGGTTGACTGCTGCTGGGTGGATAAGTCCATGCTTGTCTTTCTCCAATACTCCACGCACACTTCTCCTCTATTTCTTTACCAATTCCTCCTTTTAGGGCAAATTCTATTTAGGCCGAAAATCAATTCGGTCCCATATTTTTTTCAAAATATTACTTTTTGACCAATCCTTTATTTTATTTTTTTTTTATTTATATAATTCCCAACTTTTTAGATATCAATCAAGATAGTCTTATTGATAGTGTATGTTTAAAAGAGTTTATCTATTGACCGAAGAAGTTTATTTAATCCCAAAAACTTTTTTTGGATTTTTTTTTTTTTTTCGTTTGGTTGCTACTCCAGTAGAATGATTAAATAAGTTGCTTTATATCTATTCAGAAAAGTTTAAATTTTGAGTTTTTCCAAGTAGAGTGTTTTGAGCTTTTTAAAAAAATATTAAAATGTCTTCTATAATCTTCACTTTTACAGACTTTTTTAAGTGATAGACTTTACCGACTTTTATTGACTTTTATAGAGTTTACAGAATTCTAATAAACTTTTATAAACTTTTATGGACTTTCATTTTAAAAGACTTTCATTGACATTAATAGATTTTTATTGACTTTTATAGAGTTGAATGGAATTCTACAAATGACTTTTATAAACTTTCATTTTAAAACAAGTGCATATTATATCAAAATTTATTGAATGGTGTATTGAAACCAAGTATATTATGTAAAAAAAAATGATACATTATTTAAATAAATAATACATACCCGTTGATGACTTGATAATCAAAATAATAAGTTTTTTAAATAATTTAATTATTCATTAATCTAATATCTTTAATCCAAAATAAAACAAAAAAAAAAGTCTAATCCATATTATTATCAATATCCCCCACGTTGTCTCACATATTCCTAGCTATAGTAACCCTTCATTCATTAGCATTCTCTCTCTATTATTCTTGAGTCTCGAAAAATAGTTTAAAATCGTCCTCTTGATAACTTAGTGGTGACGATAAAGCTTCATTATCTGGTTCAACTGGGAATTCATCAGAACGGCACTCTTTGCGAAGAAAGTTATGTAATCCTGCACAAGCTAACACTAGTTCTGCTTGTTTTTTATACGGAAATGGAGGAGCTGTTTTGAAAATTGTGAATCACAATTTAAATATGTCAAATATCCTCTCAATTACATTTCTCAGTGACGCATGACAAAGATTAAACAACTCGTTTGCATTTTCAGGGTGACGACCTTGACCATTAAAATCTTGCAAATGGTAACGGACACCTTGAAAAGGTGCTAAGAATTGACGTCGATTTGGAAACCCACAGTCCACCAAAAACTATTTACCTGAACATACAATAATAAGTAAATCTTAAAACTTTTAGATGATAATGAAATAAAATAAATAAATAATTTTTTAAAAAAATATATATGATATATATATACACACACACACCCCTTGTGGCACTTTAAGCCCATTCCTTCTTGACAAAGCATCACTTAAAACTTTTGAATTATGTGCAGATCCCTCCCATCCACTTAACACATATATGAATTCCAAATCAAAGTTACAAGCTGCTAAAACATTTTGTGAAATTGTCCAATGACGATTACGATAACTGCTTATATCACGTCCGGTCACCATTACTGGAATATGGGTGCCATCAATAGCTCCAACACAATCCTGAAAAAAAAAATAATGATAATGATAATAATAATAATAATAATTTTCTACTTACTTTAAAGTAAGGGTAAAATCTTGTATTTTGCTGATATTTGTTTGGCAACTTGGATCCTGGTTTAACCATCATATCTACTGTGATTGCATTTAATGCCTTCAAAATCTTATTGAAACTCCGGCTAGTAGTATAATGCGATCGACCAAATGTTTTACGAGATAAACAATAATGAGCATTTTGACCAACAATGAGTAAAAATGTTGCCAGCATTTCTTCAACACAAATAAACCTTGTATCCTGCAAGAGTGTCTTTTCTCTAATTATACTGCATAACTTTACAAATACATCAGGATACATTCTAAAAACTTGTTGAAAGTGTGCTGGATCCTCTCTTAATATATTATGTATATAATTATACCCACATGTAGCTATTGATCACCTAGTCAAGGGACGTTGTACACATTCGTGATGCATGATTTATATAAGCTAGTTTAGCTCATCAAGAATTGCTTGAATTACTGACAGCAATGAATATCTAATGCTTTCATCTAATTCTTCTTCAATTTCTTCTTCCTCTACTTCATCGACTACGTGCATATCGGAATGAGACATTATAAATATAGAAATGCCTGAGAAAAGAAAATAAAAATAATAAAAGCAACTATGTAATAGGCTATAACAAGTTCATTGCAATATCGAAAAACAAAAACAAATAAGGAATAAATATAATCAGTTACTAATTGAGAATGGACAAAAATTTCACAATATCATAATAAGAAAGTGTCGTCTTCAAAGTAATCATCTCCAAAATAACAAAACCAAAAAGTTTCAAAACCAAATTGGTCATCTATAAAATAACACTCATTCTATCAATTCAAATAATATCCAATCAGAACGTTCTTCAGGTGTCATTTCCAAGAACTCCATCTTCTTTGCTCTAGTAGTAAGCAACTAAGTGCCTTGAAACGAGTATGATTATCCAAGTTTGGAATCTCTTTGAGAACTTTCCAACAACTTTGATCTCTAGAGGTTATTGAATTAATAGTTTGAATGAGTTTGTCAACAGTTTGATTAATTTTGTTTATAGCATCTGATTGAGTATTGTTAGTCTCAACTGAGCTATTCCTTGTAGGTCCTTCAAATTCAATTCTACTTCGTTTTTTGGTTATTGGGGGGATCTCTGAACTTATGGGTTGAGTGGGTAATGGTAAACTAAGGTGCCCAGGAGACAGAGGTTTATTTTCTTGTTGATCATTATGTATGAATGCCCCAGTATCCGTATCAAATGCTAAATCTTCTAACCCGCTACCTTGTCTTTCTTCTGCAACAAATGTTCTTGCATCAATGTCATCCCCTAAAGCAATTGAGTGCCTCCCAATTACAGTTCCATTTCCAATTGCAATTCTTAAATCTTCATAGTCCGCAAAAATGTTCGTACGATAATGTCTTTGAGTAGGATGTGACTAATAAAAAAAAATGTAATTAGTATTAATATATGACACATGTACGAGATATAATAATCAATTATAGGCTATATATGAAAATATAAATTAATAAAAGAAACGCACCTTCAAATAATCCTCCTATACTTCATCACTAGCAGTGAATTTCTTTATCGCATGGTCCCATCCAAATCCAGAGTTATGATGCATAATTTCAGAATAATTATTGTACCGTAGTTTAAACCACTTCAAACAACTTTGGTATTGGGCAAAAATTTTATGGCACCCAAGTTTTCTATTAAGAGTGGGGAGTATTTTTCTTTCCACAGTTACCTTGCTCAATAAACCATTACTATCACGCCATCCACGAATAGCGGTATCAACCATAAGACTTAGCAACTTGTTGCTCACTTCCAACGTCCATACATTGTATAATTTTTCCACACCTTTTCCTTTCCTATTCCCTTTGTCATTTCCTTAGTGTGAATCTCTTATTATAAATCTAACTACATTATAAATGTCATATGATAAACTATTAAAAAAACATAAAATTGTATTAAAGTGTGAAACATACGCTTCATATATATAAAAGCTAGTACTACAACATCCATCCAAGGCATCAAATCTTTCAGTCAAATTAAAGTTTTTTCAAAAAATAATTTTTGCAGACAAAGTAAAAATCTTTTGATAAACAAAAGAACTTATAATTGTATATGCTAAAAGATCTAACCAAACAAAATCCATGGTAATTAATTTCTTCAAGCTTGCAAAGGTTATAATATGCATCAGTTTACTAATAATATACAGGAGTAGTACTAAGTTGATGAGTGATATAAAGCAGAAAAGAAACAAAATAAGAAAAGAGAAAAAAGAAAAAGAATGAGTTCACATAGTTCTCACATTCCACTCATAAACCACAAACAACAAAAGGTTCTTGTTAAGTAACCCCACCCCGACCATGATCTTTTGAGTCAAAGAAAATCACAGGTCCTTAATTGCAATGGTTCTTCTACAGTTACACAGCATTTAACAAAATAGAAGAACCACACATATACGAGCACCACCGTAATAAATGAACAGTGAAGATTAATCATCCGACTAATAATAATATGCACAACTGATTTAGATCACAAAACAACCAAGCACAACATTAACCCATTAAAGATTCACAATTTGACAGCCAAAATTTGTAATTTTCCCAATATTTAACTCAATCGACAACGCCATACATTGAAAACATGAACTCCGTGACTTCTTTTAAGAAATAGAAACAGCTGAAAACGCCAAGCAAACCCTCAATTTCAATTTGAAAATACCTAAAATAGATGCAACTCTCTATTGTTTGATATGTAAATTTTTCTTCTTTTCATCAATCTGTCTTTCTCGAGCAATATATATATATATATATATATATATATATATATTATTATGGATTATCAATCTTACTGTTTACAAAACTCACTTCACCAATTGAACCTTTAACTCATAATAAATAATGATTAGATCTTACAAATTGTGATACTTGTAACACATTCTTGCACAAAAGGATAAAATAAAATCAACAAAATATCAATCCAATAACCGCTCTTCATTATGTAATTAGAGGGGAGAAGAAAATCTATAAAGATTACTTACAAGAGCGTCAATTTTTTTATTATGGTGTTTGAAGGATTTGGGATATATACGTATATACGTACGGGTAAATGCTTTTAACACCATTGTATTTCCATAACAAGAGGTGTGATTTTAATCAACAAAAGAAGAGAGCAGTATGAAAAAGCTATAAGATCAAAATCAACAAATCAAAAACAACTATTTTTTTTTAAAAAAAGAGTAATATAAAAATAAGAAAAACGATTTGCTTACCTAGAACTTGAACCGTACGTTATTGCTTCTCAAATTGAAAGTCTACAAAAGTTTGTGGGGTGAATGGTAGAGAAATTGTGAAATTAGGGTATTTATAATTTACAACAAAAGTCTAGGTTTTTGATAAGTCCATAAAAGTTATGAACTTTTTGAATGCCCCTAACTTTTTTATACTTCATAAAAGTCTATATTCAATACCTCATGACTTTTATGGACTTTAAAAAAGTCTATATTGAATACCTCAAAACTTTTGTAGACTTTTAAAAAGTATATAAAAATCCATATTGAATACCTATTGACTTTTATGGAGTCTTTAAAAATTCATATTGAATACACCTAAACTTTTAACTTTTAAATCCATATAAGTAATTAAAAATCATTAAAAGTCATTAAAAGTTAATATTGAATACACCCCCCACAGTTTTAAGTTATAATTCCACAATACCCACTTAGTTTTTTAATATATAAAACATAATTTTACTGCTATCAATATATTTGAGTTTTCGAAAATTTATCTTTAATCTGTGAGTTTCCTTCTATATTTCATCTTTCTAATTATTATTGTTTTATTTCTCTATTAGAGTAAGATTGTTCGTCTACATACACACAGGTATTACATATATATATATATATAATTCAATGTTGCCGCACAAATATACTGAATAATAAACGAGAACTTTTGTTAAAATCATAATATTTCATATGCTTGTGCATGCTACAATATGGTAATATATATATATATATATATATATATATATATATATATATATATTGCTGCACATATATGAGAATGTGAGTATGTCTGCATATTTGTATATTGCCTTCTTGAGTTTTTATTTTTTTATGCATGAATTTGTATTTGTGTATATATTTTTGTCTTTTGTAATGAGTTTATTTATTGTGCACTGTATTTTTTTTTTTTTTTTACAATTCCCATGATAATAATACCAATTGCAAAATTTTCAGTGTACTATTCAATATGTTTGTGCGGCAATGTTCAGATATGTATATATATATATATATATATATATGTATATGTATATATTGTTGCACATACATGTGTATGTGCATCTTTGTATATTGTCTTTGGAGATTTTTTTTTTAACGTGCATGAATTTGTATGTGTATATGTATATTCTGTTATGAGTTATTTTTACTATGCATTAAGGATTTTTTTTTTTTTTTTTTTGCATTTCACATGATAACAATACCAATTGCTTTGAGTCTAGCTCTGTATATATTATATTAGTTATATGAAATAAAAAATCATAGTTTTCCTCGTGAACATTTTAGGTATTACATTTAATAGTATCAATTTATGTATTATCATTTGTTTAGAATAGAAACATTTTTATAAGAAAATCAGAAAAAAAAAAAAAAAAAAACAAGGCAAAATGAAATGATTTTACTGTTGGTATTTTCATCAAAATTTGCATCAATGAGATTTTGGTAAGGAATCGACTTAACTGTCACTTCAATAGAACTGGTTGGAAAAATATTACAAGTAAGGTTGATTCTATTACCGGCAAACATATAATTACAAGCAATTCAAAAACAAGTGGGACGCACTCAAGAAGAATTGGTAAATTTGGACGAGTTTGAAAGGAAAAAAAAACCAGATTAGAAGAAGCCCTATAATGATGATGATGTTGATGATGATGAGCTACTCTTAGAAGGAGAGAGTGGAAGAGAAACAGTTGGTAAAGAGAATATCACAAATTCATTACGTCAATATGAGATGGATGATGAACGCGATCGAATTGTAATCTTTCTCATGCAGAAAAAATATTTAGTTTAGGTTATTTGTTTTGATATTCATCTTATTGGAATGATTTATTATTGCTATTTTAATGATTTTATTTAGAAAATTGTATTTTCATACTCTTTTATAATATTTTACAATTGTTTTTTTAATTACAAGGAAAAATATTTTTTTTTTGTTTTTTTTGTTATCAATTTATTTTATATGTCATTTTTGATAATTTTATCATTTAAAAGAGTTTTTAAAATTAATACAACCAAACAATCCATAGCTTAAAAATATTTTTTTAATTGACAACCAAACGGCCAACGACTTCTCCTTAAAAGCTCTACTTGTAAAAACTCCACTTCTAAAAGATTTATTCCTAAAAGCTCTACTTGGATAAGCTTTTCTAAATGAACCCTTAGTTAATAATTAGTCAATTTTAACGATTTTATGGGTGTTTTAGTTTTTACACATAAAAAATTACTATTTAAGTTTTTTTTAAATAAATAATAAATTAAATTAAATTTGGAATATAAAAAAGTATACAACTCAAAAAAAATATGATAAAAGTAAAAATTATTAAGAGAGAGATGGGGAGAGTGCCTACAGTTTTTGTTTCAATAGCAATTTCCATCAAAACCGGTGCTTTTGTTGTTTGAAATGACCAACTCTATTACAAGGTGAAACTTTTTCCAACTCTATATTGTTCAAACAGCCCTTTTCATTTTTTTGGGTTTGGTTTTGTGTTTAGGGTTGTGATTTTATTTATTTTTCTTATTTTTTATTTACTAATACTTATTTTCTTGCAGAATTTAATTGTTTTGATTTGGTTTGTCATTTGGGTTTGGGGTCAATCTCAATTCAGAGTTTTATAGTTTCTATGGAGGGGTGATTTTAGTATATTAGGGGGGTTGTTGATTGTGCAATATATATATATATATATATATATATATATATAAAACGAAAAATTGGAAGACACTGGGAAGGATAATTGTAACATTGATATGCTGCAAAGAATTCAATTTTCATTTGGTACTTTATCGCCTTCGATTCCAAAGTACCAAACTTTATCTTCAACAAACCAGTTAGATATACCTCAGTTGAACACTGTTGACTGTAAAAATCGAGTCAAGGGAAGTTAACGATTGTCAACCGTGCCACGTAAGATAACTAACTTTTAAATCGACAATTGTGAGTAGTTAAGTATCTTGGATTGTTTTGCTTAGGATAGAGTTCTTGGCCAAGTGAGAACTTGAAGGTAGTGATCGCCTCGGAATAATATTTGAAAATAAAAAAAGATCGGTAAGAAGTGTCGGACTTATGCCTACAATTAAACTTTGACGATCGAGTATGTTTCGTTAAAATGGTGAATGAACAATCAAAATGACAGAGTTTGGGTTCAAAGAATTAATAACAACAAACCTCAATCCTTCCTTTTGGCTTATATTTATAGACGTCCAACTTGTCTTCTTTGCTTTACTTGCGTGGGTATGGTCAGCTTTCGCACCAGTCACCCATCATCTGTCCATTCCCTTGGTGTTAGGTAATGAGATCTTTGGAGCGTGATTTAGGGACTTGACAGCTTAAGTAGTTGATTGGTGATTCAAGGATATATGTAATTAATGTACAGTGTTAGAATATTCAATCTTGGTTGCGTGTGTAATTAAAGTTGTAAGGCGCATTTTAATACATGCAGCATTTCTCCAAGCAAGACGCCATTAATTCTGATTTGATGGGTAATAAATACTTACAGGAGCATTTATTATGGTCGGAGAGTCTCTCTGCCTGCCGACCACTATCCTTGACAGATATCTTGGTTAGACCCATAATGTGGTATAAAAGGTGGCATCAAAAGCTTTTTCAACACTACAGGTTAACCAGCGACATGTTTACCTTATACTAAAGGGTTTTTTCCAGTATATTGTGACATGGTAGTTATTATTAAAAACGACCCTCAACAATACCCCTAAATTGCTGAAATAAAAAGTTACTCTCTTCTTATCCTTTTATTTTTTGAAAACAAATTTAATGTCCGTGTTCATCTGGAGGGTCTTGTCGAAATGTTCTGTCACCTGGTGTTAATTAATTTGAAATTTTGAACGGTTTGTTCTAGACGAACGGTCAGTGTATTCTTTGTTTACACGCGGCATCTCTCCATTAGTGCTCATCCACGTGTTTTCTAGGCAGTCAACCGATTCATCATTAGCTCATCTAACGATAGAATTCTTAAACCACATGAGCACTTGAAGATCAATGGTTAGGGCTTCTTTTGGGGTGGCCTTTATATATTCTGATGAGAATAAGGGAGCTGCACCAAGGGATCCATTGCATGTTCCAATTGGGCCAATAACAAGGGCAAGGGCTAAGAGATTCAAAGAAGCACTCAATGGCCTAATTCAAGATACATGGGCTGATTCTGAATTATTAAAGCCCAAGATGAACCCACATGAAGACCAAGGCTTGATTAACATCATCAAGGCAATTGAGTGGGCTGAATAAGAGAAAGCTTGGCATAATTTCGGTTTGGGCTTGATTTAATAGTTGTTTGTTTTAGTTTTGGTCCATTTGTAAGGCAATTATGGCCATTCTAGTTTTCTATTTGTAAGGCCTTAATGGCTATCTTGTTTTCTTTCCTTTGTTTTAGGGTTTCATTATATAAGGATATTGATGGATGTAAGAAGGGTAATTATTTATTTTGAATGAAATTTGAGAGAGTTTTCTCTTTGTTCTTTGAGAACTAACTGGAACTTATCAGAATTCTCTGTGGCGTTCCTCATTGACTTATCAATCGAGTATTTCATCCTTGATTGTGGCGTCCTCCTTTATACCAAGGTTCACATCTCGATATAGGTGTTGGGTCGCGGTTTCCATCCGAACCAGAGGTTAGAACGAATATTGGCATCAATCTTGATACAATCGACGAGGTTCATATCATTTGGTATCAGAGCTTAGGGCTCTAACATCAGGTTATTCTATCTTCTTCTTCTTTGATTTCGTTGATCATTGAATTATATCTTATTTCCAGAACTTCTTGTTAGTGTCCAGATCTAAGTTATCTATCTGTATTATTCTTGTTCTTGTTCTTGATTTCGTAGATCCAAATCTAAGTATCTGTCTGTGATATTCTTGTTCTTGATTTCGTAGATCCAAATCTAAGTATCTGTCTGTGTTATACTTGTTCTTGATTTCGTAGATCCAAATCTAAGTATCTATCTGTGATATTCTTGTTCTTGATTTCGTAGATCCAAATCTAAGTATCTGTCTGTGTTATACTTGTTCTTGATTTCGTAGATCCAAATCTAAGTATCTATCTGTGTTATTCTTGTTCTTGATTTCGTTGATCCAGAGCGAAGTTATATATTCTGTTATTCTTGTTCTTGATTTCGTTGATCCAGAGAGAAGTTATCTGTCTGTATTATTCTTGTTCTTGGTTTCGTTGAACCAGATCTAAGTCTGTGTTAGTCTTGTTCTTGATTTCATTGATCCAGATCGAAGTTGTATATTCTGTTATATTCTTGTTTGTGCGTTTCCACATCTAAGAGAAAAAAAGAAAAAAAAAAAGTACAAAATTTTATTTTTTGGCCGATCGTGTAGTTGAATATATATCAACTATTGTTATTTCTCTTCTTGATTCGTGCAGTGATTATAAAAAAAAAAAAAAATATCAGTTTTGTTGTGATTCGTTTCCTGTGAACCTAAGAATTTTGTTTCGTGTGAACGTGGCTAAGAAATCCTGATTATTGTTTGGTTAGTTTGAAAAGAACTTTTGAGAAAAAAAAAATTATTACGAGTGGAAAAAGGCAAGAGAGGTGAGGACATACTGAGGGTAAAAGCCGAATATATTGTGTGAAACAGGAGTGGAACTGAGTGAACTATTGTTTGAGGGAAACACGTGAGGGAGTGAAGTGAGGAGCTTCTTTTATTTATTTATTTTTTTTTTTTTACTAACGTTTTCTTTGCAGCGAATATGTCTAAAGAAAGTGCTTCGGATGAGGTGTTGGGAAAGGTAGATACAAAGTTTATAATGGAAGCATTGATGAGGGAGATGGGGAGATTGTTAAGGGCTGAAATGGAACCGATTCATGAACGATTAGATCGGGTAGAAAATACACGTGTGGAACAGCCACCACCCGTTCCCCAAGCACGTAGGAGAGAGAGGGTTCCGGTTAGAGAAGAAGTTCATGATTACTACGGGGATGATAATGACATAGAGGAGGATGATCGCATGTCCAGTGTGGGTGCGGGGAGATTTAGGCGTGGAATGGGAGGTAGAGGAGTTAGGTATGGGTATAGAGAAGATAGGTATGGGAATAGAGAAGATAGGTATGGGAACAGAGGAGATAGGAATGTAGAGAGGGTTGATAATAATTTGGGTAGTATAAAGGTGAAGATTCCAACCTTCCAAGGTAAAACTGATCCTGAAGCTTATTTGGAGTGGGAGAAAAGAATAGAGCTGGTGTTTGACTGCCATGAATATTCCGAAATGAAGAAGGTGAAATTGGCAGCCATAGAATTCACCGATTATGCTATTGTTTGGTGGGATCAACTGATTGTGAGTAGGAGACGGAATGGAGAAAGACCTATTGAGACATGGGAGGAGATGAAGACTGTTATGATGAGGAGATTCATTCCAAGTCACTATTATAGGGGTTTGTTTCAAAAATTGCAAACTCTTACTCAGGGGTCCAAGTGTGTTGAAGACTACTACAAAGAGATGGAAATAGCCATGATTCGAGCTGATGTACAGGAGGACAGAGAGGCGACTATGGCTAGGTTTCTCAATGGACTACACCGAGACATTGCAAATGTAGTGGAGTTGCAGCATTATGTTGAATTGACTGACATGGTACACATGGCCATTAAAGTGGAACAACAATTGAAGAGGAAGGGTTCCACACGGGTTGGGCAAAATTCGGGTTCTTCATCAACATGGAAACCGAATTGGAGCAAGAGGGAGGACCAGCCTAGTTTCAAGGCCAAGGCCGAACCTTCCAGAGATCATAAGGCCGGAGGCACAATAAACCAAGGTAAACCAGATTCTCAACCTACTAGAAATCGTGACATTAAGTGCTTTAAGTGTTTGGGAGCAGGTCATATTGCATCACAATGCCCAAACAAGAGAGTAATGGTTTTGAAGGATGATGGTGGTATCGAATCAGAGGGTGAATCTGATGGTGAGTCCATGCCACCATTGGAGGATGCCGGTGACTTTGAGTATCCGGTGGGTGGAGAGCTTTTGGTTGCAAGACGAGCTCTTAGTGCTCAAGCAAAGGAAGATGATGAGGTACAACGTGAAAACATTTTTCACACCCGCTGCCATGTTAATGACAAGGTATGTAGTGTGATTATTGATGGCGGGAGTTGTACTAATGTGGCGAGCACTACTTTGGTAAAAAAATTGAATTTGAAAACTTTGAAGCACCCAAAACCTTATAAGCTACAATGGTTGAATGATAGTGGGGAAGTTAGGGTGAATAAACAGGTGTTGGTGTCATTTTCAAATGGCAAATACAAAGATGAAGTTGTTTGTGATGTGGTACCAATGAATGCGGGTCATATCCTTTTGGGAAGACCGTGGCAGTTTGATAGGCATGTGACTCATGATGGATACACTAATAGATACTCCTTTGTGCTCCATAAAAGGCCAATCACCCTTGTACCTTTAACCCCAAGACAAGTATATGAAGATCAAGTGAGGTTAAAAGATGAGAGGGATGTTAAAAATGAGAGTGAGAGTTCAAAAGAAAAAGAGGTTGAAGAGAAAAAAAGAGAGACAAAACAAGTGAGCTTTTATGCAAGAGACAGTGAGATCAAAAGGGCTTTGTTTTCAAACCAGCCAATGATTGTACTTTTGTACAAAGAGGCTTGTTTTAGTACTAATGAAATTAACTCTTCTTTGCCTAGTGTTGTTGTTTCACTTTTGCAGGACTTTGATGAAGTGTTTCCCGAAGAGATGCCTATTGGTTTACCACCAATAAGGGGGATTGAACACCAAATTGACTTTGTCCCCGGAGCACCAATTCCAAATAGACCAGCATACCGAAGTAATCCCGAGGAGACAAAGGAACTTCAAAGGCAGGTTGATGAGCTCATGGAGAAGGGGTATGTTCGTGAGAGTATGAGTCCCTGTGCGGTTCCCGTATTGCTTGTGCCTAAGAAGGATGGAACATGGAGGATGTGTGTTGATTGTCGTGCCATCAACAATATCACTGTAAAGTATCGACATCCTATTCCTAGATTAGATGATATGCTTGATGAATTGCATGGTTCTATTGTTTTCACTAAAATTGATCTTAAAAGTGGATATCATCAAATTAGGATGAAAGAAGGTGATGAGTGGAAAACTGCTTTCAAAACAAAATATGGGTTATATGAGTGGTTAGTTATGCCCTTTGGGTTAACTAATGCACCAAGTACTTTCATGAGATTAATGAACCATGTTTTGCGTGCTTTTATTGGAAGATTTGTGGTTGTTTACTTTGATGACATTATGATTTATAGCAAAAACTTGGATGAGCATGTTGAACATTTAAAACTTGTTTTAGGTGTTTTAAGAACCGAAAAGTTGTTTGCTAATTTTAAAAAGTGTACCTTTTGCACGGATAGGTTGGTATTTTTGGGTTTTGTTGTTAGTGCTAAAGGAATTGGGGTTGATGAAGAAAAGGTTAAGGCAATTAAGGAGTGGCCGAAACCTACAACTGTGGGACAAGTGAGAAGTTTTCATGGGTTGGCTAGTTTCTATAGGAGGTTTGTGAAAGACTTTAGTAGTCTAGCTGCACCTTTAACTGAAGTTATCAAAAAGAATGTGGGTTTTAAGTGGGGTAATGAACAAGAAAATGCATTTAACTTGATTAAGGAAAAATTAACTAATGCACCTTTGCTTGCTTTGCCTAACTTTGCTAAAGCTTTTGAGATTGAGTGTGATGCTTCAGGAATAGGTATGGGAGCTGTTCTAATGCAAGAAGGACGTCCCATTGCATTTTTTAGTGAGAAAATAAGTGGAGCAGCCTTGAATTATCCTACCTATGACAAGGAGATGTATGCTTTGGTTAGGGCATTGGAAACTTGGCAACATTACCTTTGGCCGAAAGAATTTGTGATTCACACGGATCATGAGTCCTTGAAGCATCTAAAGGGGCAGCACAAGCTAAATAAGCGGCATGCCAAGTGGGTGGAGTTCATAGAAACATTTCCATACGTGATCAAGTACAAAAAAAGGTAAGGAAAACGTAGTCGCTGATGCTCTGTCCAGAAGGTACGTTTTACTTTCTACTTTGGATGCGAGGTTGTTTGGTTTTGACTACATTAAAGAATTGTATGTGGAAGATGCTGATTTTGGCAATGTATTCAATGCATGTGAAAAGGTTGCATTTGGCAAGTTTTATAGGCATGATCGATTTTTGTTTAGAGAGACTAAATTATGCGTGCCTAAGAGTTCTTTGCGTGAATTGCTTGTGAGGGAAGCTCATGGGGGCGGTTTGATGGGGCATTTTGGTATAGCCAAGACCCTAGATGTTTTGCATGAACACTTCTTTTGGCCTCATATGAAACGTGATGTAGAAAGAATTTGTGAGAAATGCATTACGTGTAGACAAGCTAAGTCTAGGATTAAGCCTCATGGTTTGTATACTCCTTTACCTATACCTAGTGGACCTTGGATTGATATTTCTATGGATTTTGTGCTGGGTTTGCCTAGGTCAAAGAGGGGTAGGGATTCTATATATGTGGTTGTTGATAGGTTTTCTAAAATGGCACATTTCATTCCTTGTCATAAAACTGATGATGCATCATATATTGCTGATTTGTTTTTCAAAGAAATTGTTAGATTGCACGGCATGCCTAAAACCATTGTTTCGGATAGAGACGCTAAGTTCTTAAGCTACTTTTGGAAAACTTTATGGGGCAAGTTAGGAACTAAACTTTTGTTTTCTACTACTTGTCATCCACAAACTGATGGTCAAACTGAAGTAGTTAATAGGACTTTATCTGCCTTGTTGCGTGCTATAATACAAAAGAACTTGAAAACATGGGAAGATTGTTTGCCGCATGTAGAGTTTGCTTATAATAGGAGTGTGCATTCTGCAACTCATTTTTCGCCTTTTGAAATTGTGTATGGTTTTAACCCGTTGACTCCTTTGGATTTACTTCCTTTACCTGTGACTGAGCATGTTAACTTGGATGGAAAGAAAAAGGCAGAGTTTGTTAAGCAAATCCATGAAAAGACTAGGCAAAACATCGAGAGGAGAACTGAGCAATATGCCAACCAAGCTAATAAAGGGCGCAAGAAAGTTTTGTTTGAACCCGGTGATTGGGTGTGGTTGCATATGAGGAAGGAACGGTTTCCAGTCCAGAGGCGTTCTAAACTACTTCCAAGGGGAGATGGCCCATTTCAAGTGATTGAAAGGATCAATGACAATGCCTACAAGTTAGATCTTCCAGGTGAGTATAATGTTAGTGCAAGCTTCAATGTTTCTGATTTGTCTCCTTTTGATGTAGGTGACGATTTGAGGACAAATCCTTTTCAAGAGGGAGGGAATGATGAGAATAAGGGAGCTGCACCAAGGGATCCATTGCATGTTCCAATTGGGCCAATAACAAGGGCAAGGGCTAAGAGATTCAAAGAAGCACTCAATGGCCTAATTCAAGATACATGGGCTGATTCTGAATTATTAAAGCCCAAGATGAACCCACATGAAGACCAAGGCTTGATTAACATCATCAAGGCAATTGAGTGGGCTGAATAAGAGAAAGCTTGGCATAATTTCGGTTTGGGCTTGATTTAATAGTTGTTTGTTTTAGTTTTGGTCCATTTGTAAGGCAATTATGGCCATTCTAGTTTTCTATTTGTAAGGCCTTAATGGCTATCTTGTTTTCTTTCCTTTGTTTTAGGGTTTCATTATATAAGGATATTGATGGATGTAAGAAGGGTAATTATTTATTTTGAATGAAATTTGAGAGAGTTTTCTCTTTGTTCTTTGAGAACTAACTGGAACTTATCAGAATTCTCTGTGGCGTTCCTCCTTGACTTATCAATCGAGTATTTCATCCTTGATTGTGGCGTCCTCCTTTATACCAAGGTTCACATCTCGATATAGGTGTTGGGTCGCGGTTTCCATCCGAACCAGAGGTTAGAACGAATATTGGCATCAATCTTGATACAATCGACGAGGTTCATATCATATTCACCCCCGGGGACTCTTCACTCTTTTACCTCTATCAGAATCATCTTCTTTAAGAGAAAAAGAGAGCTTTCGAGAGCATGCTTAGGACGACTATATTAGGCTCGGCTTCGTGACTTTTGGTTTGAGCACTCTCCCTTCGTTTTTTCTGGTGAGTCTTCTTGCTTCTCATTGTGCTTTTTTTCCTTTTATCATGGACATTAGTGCTTTGTTACGTATTCAACGCATGGTAGATGAGATTGATAAAGACAGTTTTAAGGTTTTTTGAGGCTCGGTGTTCCCACCAGCCTAAACCAATAAGTGTTAACTTTTCATATGTCCAAGTTATTGTCGTTGACATCGAAGTGTCTCCTAGATCTTCGCCGATGAATCATTCAGCTTCTAAAGATGTTATAATGGGGAAAGATCCTTCATTGATTGAGAAGCATCACACAAACGATTCTGACACTCCTTCGCATTCTCGGTGAAAAGTCAGATACTCGACGTCGAATCTTAGTTTTATAGATGATGAGATCAACATGGTCGAGATGGTAACTTGCATGTGTACACCCGGTAATATGAGCTTCCAGCATGTTGAGGCTCTTGGTTCCAGGCAAAAGGTTTGCTTGGAATCCTCGGGGAAGGGGGGAGGTAGCGGTCGCTATCTATGGGGTGAAGTTAAGTTGTGGGTCACCCTGCCGCTTCAACCTTTCATCTCTTTTCCTCAGTGACGTTCACTTGACACTAGCTCAACTGACTCCTAATGGCTATCGAGTGCTGATGGGGCTTTACTTCCTTTAACATTCTTTAGGTTTTCCAGCGCTAACGCCGAATGAGATAAGGCACTGCTGCTCTTTGTGACCATCTCCGAATGTGCCCAGATCGTATTAACTTTGCATCTTTCCCTTCAAGCAAGTGGTTTCCTATAAGGGAGGATGGCGAGAGGGTATTGGGCAAAGTGGCAGCCCCTACCGAGGACAAAATGAAAAGTGTTATATAGGGATTGCCCTATTCCAACAAATTTTCAAAAGAGGCGTGGTTTTTTGTCAAAAAGGGAATGAGAAAACAACGTTCCTGTTGAAGCAGCTAGCTCCATTACAACAGATTCTGTTCCTCGCAATTTCATAAAGTCAGGTTCGAGTTGTTTGTTGTTTTCCTTTATAATAATAAAAGATTTTTTCTTTTTATTTCTTTTACCCCTAATTGGGAGTACCATTTGGTTTTTGTTTTTGGCATATTCATAAAGTGAGGGATCTAATTTAAATGGTGAGGAAGTGAATAGGGTGCGCCGAGTGACTACTGCGAGCTTGGAAGCTCGTGGTGCCTCCTCGTTCTACTGCGACGAGATGTTAGTAGGTCACGCCTTTGCTGTCTTCGGGTTTGCCTCTTAATATTACTTCATTGACCGTGCTCATAATAAGATTTGTTTTAGCTGTTTGTGTCTTCTTTTGGCATTGTCAATTTTTATTGTTGATACTGAATACTTGTTTAATCTCTTTTAGTTCAGAAGAATGATATTGTGTGTAGTTGGCGGATGTGGGACCTCAAGAACGTCACTGCTGCCTCCCATAAAGAGGCTAAAAAGTGCGTCGAGTAGGGGATTACACCTCCTAATGAGAATTTCGTAGTCGTCAAATCCTCCACAGCTATTGCCAATCCTCCACAATGATCGCCAAATCTCCTACGGTGGGGAGTAGATTGATAGGTGGTGTAACATTCCTAATTTCAAATAAATATAAAAAGTATGGTCGAATTAATTTTGAATGTGTAAATATTATATTTATGATTTGAGGGGTGTAAAATGTAATTAAATGTAATTAAATATTATATTAATTAAATGTAGGTTTTCAAATGGACCAATTTGAACGGTCGAAAAACAATGCACGAAGAGAAGAGTGAAAAACTGGGCAGTGAGTACTGATCGGTCATTTATTTCATATATTTACGACCCCTAAACCGTATCTTTTAATTGTATTCTTAAGTATTTTTGGTGCTTTTGACGTGTTTTCCTCTAGTGTACAGGTAATAAGGTTTTGTGCGTAATTGAAGAGTTTTGGTGGATTAAATTGAATATTTGGGAGTGCACAGCTGTCATTGTTTGGAGGCTGCCATAAATTCTAGAAGATGAACTGGGTTGAGAACCTTATATTTCTGGTAAGGTCACAATATCTACTTTCCGGCAAATTTTACGGTTCATGATTCCGAGTTGTCTAGAGAAAGTTATGCTCATTTTCACAATAGTGTGCAGACTCACAACTTTCATGTCGGGAGTTAAGTCATGAGTCATGTTTCGGAGGCCGTCATATATTCCAGAGAATGAACTGGGTTTCGAGCTTTATATGTATGGAAAGATATAGATGTCTTCTTTCCAATACATTTTACGGTTCGTAATTTGGAGTTTTCTAGAGGAAGTTATGGTCATTTTCGTAACAGTGCGCAATCCTGAAATTTGGACCAGTGAGCACCGCGACCTAGTACCTGCGACCGTAGGTCGCGCTACAGTGGTCGCGATGAAACATCAATTTTTTGGCAGTGAGCACCGCGAGTACAGTGCCGCGACCGTAGGTCGCGCTACAGTGGTCGCGATGGCGACGCGAGAAACCTATTTTTCAATGCCTATAAGTAGAAAAAGGGCTCTAAAGAGAGGGGATTCGACTAGGGCTCTAAGGAGAGGACCAAGAGGAGACCAAGAGAGAAGAGAAGAGGCAAAGAGGGGAGAAGAAGATCATCTTGAAACCAAGAGGGATTGGATTCAATCCTTGAGCCAAAATCTCACCATCAAGCTTGGATTTGGAGAAAGTGGAAGCTAGACAAATTCCCAATGAGGAGGAGGACGAAAATTCATCACACCTAGAGTTTTTCTATCCCTTTCCTTCTTTATTTTCATGCTTGTAACTCTCTTTATTAATTGGAAAACATGTTTAGTTGTAAATCTTTGATTATGAACTAAACTTGTGAGTTGGGGTTTTGATGGATCCTATTCTATGATGATTGAATGAATTGATTGTTTAATTTGTTGCGGTTGATTATTGTGTTGTTGAGTGGTTTTATTGTGCTTAATGCTTTTAAATGTGAAGGCCTACATTTAGATGATAATTTGGTTGTGTGTTATGTACCGAGAGGAGACGCCCACCACGTGCTCGATATAATGTCCACCACAAGTAAAATTGGATAGAGATATACTAATTTACTTGTGTGATCACATAGGGTGTTTATAGTGACTAATGCATTTCCATGCACTTGGATATACCATCGAGAGATAGGATATTAGTGTGTGCGGAATAGGTCCGATTTACCTCGAGAGGGGACTTTGGATAAATTAGATAAACACGGTCATCTTCATGCATAATTAAACCTCAACAATGTGCTCTCATGAAATCCAATCGGATGGATTAGGTGAATTCAAATACCCTAACTAATCTCTCATATTGGTTGCTTGCTTTATTTTCATGTTTTTATATTTTTTATCATTCAATATCTTTCGATTATTCAAATAGAAATAGGCTTGGTTAATTTTAGTACTCAACGCCTAAATATCCCTGTGGAGACGATAATTTACTCATCATTTTATTACTTGTGCCGACCCCGTATACTTGCGGGTACAAAAAGTTGCATCAAGTTTTTGGCGCCGTTGCCGGGGATATTTTTAGTTGTGTTGATATTAATACCGATTAAGTCTATAGCTAATTTGGATTTGTATATATTTTATTTTTATTCTTATTAATTTGATTATTTTTTTTTGTTTTCTATGGAGGATATGTATCCTTGGTATGAGGCGCAGGAGCTTACAGAGGAAGTGGCGGCTAGAGACTACGAAGCACCTTTGGGTTGTTTCTTATGTGGGGGGGCCACATGTGAGTACTGATTGTCAGGTGGGCAATCCGTTTGCTGAGAACCATTCTGAGCAAATGCAGTACGAGGGCTATGTACATTATCAACAGAACAACCCCTACCTGAGCTCGTACAATCCTGGGTGGAGCAATCATTCCGAATCTCATTGGAGCAACCAGCAGGAAAATCAGGAAATTGATCCAGCATTGGAGGACATGATTTTAAAATTCATGTCTAAGATGGATGAAAGAATGGATTCCCAAGATGAGGCCCTGAAGAAGCTGGAAGCTAAACTTGATCAAGTTGCTCAACATACTCAAGCAGCTACCCAACGCTTGGAAATTCAAATCAGCAAATTAGCTATAGAGATCCAATGGCAAGAGCACGAACCATATCCTATGGTGCAATGCAATGAAATGGCCGTGGAAATCAAAGAGCAAAATGAGCATCAGATTTGGGTTGATCAAGTAGAGACGGAAGGGAGCCAGAACTTGTTTTATGGAGATGAGGCATCTACCCTTCCAGAGCCGCTTGAGTTATGTCTAGTCCATAGTGCCACTGCGAAAGAAGAAAGCCACCAAGATACATATGTTTCTGTAGACCTCGGAGAAGGGAAGCCCAAACCGCCTCCGCCTTTTGAGCAGAACCCGCACTTGGGCCGTAAAGAGATACCTTCGCATTCGAGGTATCCAGTGCTGGGAGAGTCGTCTTCTCTTCCAGTCATTTGGTTAGGTTGGTGCGGTAAGCTAATGAGGAGATACCAATTATGGGGCAGGTGGGCGAAAGCTCAAGCGATGAGGTAAAATCTGTATATATTTTCTTTTATTTTATTTTGATTTTTTAGTTTAAATTTTCTAGTGTTTCGTAATTCTTTCCCATGAACCTCTTGAAGTGTTGTGCCTTATGTTGAAAATTTTGAAGTTCGGGGGAAGTTTGGTTGGATGTACATATTTTTGAAGTGTTTGATTTCTTTGATTTTGTTTTTGTTTGTTTTTGTGTGTCTATTTAGATTTGTTAGTTGTGGATATCTAGGGTTGTTAGTTGTGGATATTAGGACTGTTGTTATGTATTCATTTGTTTTGTGCATTTTTGTTTTTATGTCGAGTTTGATTGTTTTTAGTTTTTATTTCTAGTTTTTTTGTTTTTATTTCTTTATAAGCCCCTTTTCTTCGTACGTAAGGTGTAAAACATTGAGGACAATGTTTATTTTAAGTTTGGGGGTATTGTTTGGTGTTTGTGTGTTTGTGCGTCTGATTGGTGTATATAGGCTGGAAACCTAGACTTTCCTCATACGCAATGCGTTTGGAAGACTTAGGTATAACAATGCCACGTACACCAGTTTTCGAGTCTTTTATTGTATTTTCGTATTTTGTTGTGTTTGTGTTAGGATAGCGAAACCATATGCATGCTTTACAAATAATTGAGTAATAATATGTAAATACTTAGGTCATTTGAGTGTACAAAGTTGTTATTTGGAATAATGCCGGTAGTGTCTTTGCATCTAAACATATAGGTCTGACGTCTTTGCATTGTAATATGTGACAACTTTCAATTAATAGCTCTGATTAATAGTGGAGACTACCTTTAGTGAGATTTTGAGATTATTGCGTATTTATTCTGAGGGAATTCTTGTTTCTACTCTTAAACACTTTCTTGAGCTTTATTGTCATTAGATTGATCTCTATAGGTTTGCATTGGATGTTAATGAACTGCATTATGAAAATCTTGTATATATGTTTCGAATGTTCGATTGAGTAGATTTTGGAGATATGATTCAGGCATTGTGTGTGAATTCCTAAATAGCTTGATTTTCTATTCGTAATTGTGTGCTCCTTATCCCATTCGCGGCCAAACACTCGCATATTAGCCTTTTATTGTATGGCCTACATATCCAAAAATCCTAGCCGAAATTGTAAGACGTTACCTTTAACGCTTGGAAACTGGAGACAATTAAAAGAAAAATGTGTAAGTGTTGAGTGAGAAAGAGGAGTGGAGTTAAAAATATGAAAAGGATGTGGAAATGTGCAGAAAAAGAGAATAGCCAATAAACAAAAAAAATATATATAAAAAGAGTTGGATAAAATGAGAAAAGAGGAGTGAAATGCACAAAGTAAAAATTGAAAAAGAGGTTGAAGGAGAAAGGTGTAGAAGAGGAAGGGAAGAAAGTTGAGCAAATTTGGTAGTCGTGAGAGAAGTTGCACGAATTGAAAATTTTATGAAGTCTCTCAATAGGTTTCCAAGTGAGTTGAGCCCGATTTCCGTCCTTTTTGAGCCAATCACCCCAAAGCCCCATTACAACCAGAAAAAGACCTGTTGATCTCCTTAGGAAACTCAATTGTAATATTTGACATGTATATACACGAATTTTTCTGTTCTTAGCATTTGATATCTTTCATGAGATCCTTTGTTAAATTTGTGCGTTCTTTCTAATTATTGATGCATACAACACATTTTGAAATTCTTTGCTCATAAATTCCAGTCGTATGCAGTTGAAAGTGTGATAACCTAGGTTCTGAGTGCTATTGAGTGAAAACTTGCGAGCTTAGAGTCAAGGCGAATTATATCAGCAGTCTATTGATATGGAAGGTGTCACGATTATAAATGCGTTGCATGTCAGTGTCCCGTATGATATAGGATGTATTAAACTTATTGACAGCATTTCGAATTTCTAATTTTGTGCTATTCTTATACCTTTGCATTTGTGTATATATTTAATTTGATGTTGAGGTATGTATGTGTTTAGCTTAGCACGTTTGTGGGTATCGTAGCTGGTAAACCCTCACGAGACTATAACTCGTCCACTAGGGCCACCTAGGGGTTTAAAGGCTTGTGGCACGTGCTAAGTGCCATCGTTGCATCCTACGAAAATGGATATAGCTTAGTTCGTTTTTTATTTTAGTTTTAGTTATTTTTGTCTTTATTTTTAATCGTGGTGTGTTTCGATTTGCTTGAGGACAAGCAAAAGATAAGTTTGGGGGTATTTGATCGGTCATTTATTTTCATATATTTACGACCCCTAAACCGTATCTTTTAATTGTATTCTTAAGTATTTTTGGTGCTTTTGACGTGTTTTCCTCTAGTGTACAGGTAATAAGGTTTTGTGCGTAATTGAAGAGTTTTGGTGGATTAAATTGAATATTTGGGAGTGCACAGCTGTCATTGTTTGGAGGCTGCCATAAATTCTAGAAGATGAACTGGGTTGAGAACCTTATATTTCTGGTAAGGTCACAATATCTACTTTCCGGCAAATTTTACGGTTCATGATTCCGAGTTGTCTAGAGAAAGTTATGCTCATTTTCACAATAGTGTGCAGACTCACAACTTTCATGTCGGGAGTTAAGTCATGAGTCATGTTTCGGAGGCCGTCATATATTCCAGAGAATGAACTGGGTTTCGAGCTTTATATGTATGGAAAGATATAGATGTCTTCTTTCCAATACATTTTACGGTTCGTAATTTGGAGTTTTCTAGAGGAAGTTATGGTCATTTTCGTAACAGTGCGCAATCCTGAAATTTGGACCAGTGAGCACCGCGACCTAGTACCGCGACCGTAGGTCGCGCTACAGTGGTCGCGATGAAACATCAATTTTTTGGCAGTGAGCACCGCGAGTACAGTGCCGCGACCGTAGGTCGCGCTACAGTGGTCGCGATGGCGACGCGAGAAACCTATTTTTCAATGCCTATAAGTAGAAAAAGGGCTCTAAAGAGAGGGGATTCGACTAGGGCTCTAAGGAGAGGACCAAGAGGAGACCAAGAGAGAAGAGAAGAGGCAAAGAGGGGAGAAGAAGATCATCTTGAAACCAAGAGGGATTGGATTCAATCCTTGAGCCAAAATCTCACCATCAAGCTTGGATTTGGAGAAAGTGGAAGCTAGACAAATTCCCAATGAGGAGGAGGACGAAAATTCATCACACCTAGAGTTTTTCTATCCCTTTCCTTCTTTATTTTCATGCTTGTAACTCTCTTTATTAATTGGAAAACATGTTTAGTTGTAAATCTTTGATTATGAACTAAACTTGTGAGTTGGGGTTTTGATGGATCCTATTCTATGATGATTGAATGAATTGATTGTTTAATTTGTTGCGGTTGATTATTGTGTTGTTGAGTGGTTTTATTGTGCTTAATGCTTTTAAATGTGAAGGCCTACATTTAGATGATAATTTGGTTGTGTGTTATGTACCGAGAGGAGACGCCCACCACGTGCTCGATATAATGTCCACCACAAGTAAAATTGGATAGAGATATACTAATTTACTTGTGTGATCACATAGGGTGTTTATAGTGACTAATGCATTTCCATGCACTTGGATATACCATCGAGAGATAGGATATTAGTGTGTGCGGAATAGGTCCGATTTACCTCGAGAGGGGACTTTGGATAAATTAGATAAACACGGTCATCTTCATGCATAATTAAACCTCAACAATGTGCTCTCATGAAATCCAATCGGATGGATTAGGTGAATTCAAATACCCTAACTAATCTCTCATATTGGTTGCTTGCTTTATTTTCATGTTTTTATATTTTTTATCATTCAATATCTTTCGATTATTCAAATAGAAATAGGCTTGGTTAATTTTAGTACTCAACGCCTAAATATCCCTGTGGAGACGATAATTTACTCATCATTTTATTACTTGTGCCGACCCCGTATACTTGCGGGTACAAAAAGTTGCATCAAGTACCGCGACTAGTCACCGCGATCACAGATCGCGCTGAGCAGCTTGCGGTGAAAGTATTGAATTTGGGCAGTGAGCAACGCGACCAGTGTCAAGACCAGATACCGCGATGGGTGATCACAATGAAAGCTGTGAAATCACTCCAGTGAGCAACGCGACCAGGTGGCGCGACCACATGTCGCGATGACTGAATTTTTATAAAAAAAAATAAAGGTCGGTGGAAACTTCACAAGGAAGCAAACCAGAAAAAAAGAGAGAGAGACCGAGAGAAAAAGAAAGAAAGAAAGAAAAAGAAGAAGAAAAGAAGAGAAAGAAAAGAGAGAGAAAGGAAGAGAGAGGAAGAAGAAAAAGGAGAAGAAGAGAAGAGGAAGAAGAAGAAGAGGAAAGGAAGAAGAAGAAGAAAAAGGAAAAGATGAGGAAAAATAGAAAAAAAAAAAGGGAAAAAGAAATCTCAAAAAGAAATAGTCAGAAAAACGGTGTCCAGTTTGGTGTATACGTATTTCTGGAAACTTTGAATTTCATTATATTATTTGATTTGAATTTTTATGTTTTGATTAAATAATTTGAAATGAATTGAAACATTTGTTATTGATTTTGAAAATTAATATAGATTTGTGATATTATATGTTTTTTAATATTGTTTACGAATATTGTTTTGTGAAAATAATTGTTGTTGAAAATATATGAATGTTAATAGAAATGAAAATTGAATATATGGTATTGTGAAACGGCCCTAGGATACTTGGACATATTAAACTGATATAGGAGGTTGGTATACTAGCTGGGTTATTTCAGTAGTACTGCACCGTTATTGTTAATGATTGTTGGACCCTTGCGGGGCAAACCTAGCTTAGACCAGTATAGGCGAATCCCAGAGGTGGACATCACACCGATACTAGTGACCGTTGGACCCTCGCGGGGCAAACTTGACATAGACCAGTTTAGGCGAATCCCGGAGGTAGGACGTCACACCGATATTACAGACATTAGACCCATATTCTAGTCCATAAAATTATGTTGAGTATGCCAAAGGGCCAGGAATGTAACGAATTGAATAAAATGTTTATAAATGAATTTAGAAATGGATTTCATATGATTTATTTCATGAATTTAGTTAAATGATTATATGATTTTATAACATACTATGATTACATTTCATTTTTGCAATTTATTTTGTGATTTCGATAAATAAGTTTAGTGTACACCCACTAAGCGATATGCTTAGCGCGTTGATTTTGTCATGCGTAGGTAACCAGGATACAGAGGGAGAAAAAGACTGAAGAGGTGATAGCTGCAGACAGAGATTCAGAGTGACCACATTTTGGGATAGTTATATATGTTTGTATATTATATTCAGCTGTGCATGCATATACAGAAATTTGTAAATGTGACATATATATATATGTTGTAAATATTTGTTTTATGATTTATGTTTTCGTTTTTAAAAGGTTTGTAAATATTAAATTATGAATTATTTTATTTGAAAATGTTTGGAAAGTCGTATTATATGGCAGGGTGCACAATTGATTGATAAATGAATTTGAAGTGTTGATGTTTATATTATATGAGTTTTTATTTGAAACAGGATTTTTGGAAAATCAGAAATACAGAGGGAACTCTGCCAAAATTTTTTTAAAACAAGTTTTGAATGGGCTCACTAGAAACAAATTTTAAATATATAATTTATTTGGATTTTCAATAGTTTTCAAATTGTAAACCGAATTAAAAAAAGTTTTGAAACCGGTAGCGCTCTTTGGGTCGATCCAGTCGGGTCGGGTCAGGGGGTGTTACAGGTGGACCTTCAGACCCTGGTAGGTTACAGTCGACTTTGAAGCCTTGCCTATTCGGGCTCATCGTAAGTTAGTGAATGTGGCTCAATCGTGCCTTATTTGAGCTTTATCCCTCTAACTACCGAGGTTGCCCAAGGGTCCTTACCGTTGGCCCCTTTTAGGGCTAGAAAGCAGTTTCTCATTGATGATAAATCTGATGATCCGGTCGAGGATGGTCTTCGGCTACGCTTGGCTCGTAAGATTGTGACTCGGCGAGCGCCAACCTCAAACGTCCTACCAGTTCAGTTGATGTGATTGTTGCTGCTCTTTGAACTCCATAGTTGAAAGGGTAGGAAGTTCTTAGGAACACAACCTCTTTCAACCAATTCTCTTCTACCCCGACGATGTCTTGGGCAAGATTATGATAGGGGAGATTTCCTTTGGGGATCGATTTGAGGCTGAGCACTTCTTCGGGGACGTTCGAGAGGATTATATCTGGTCATTCTTGGGTCTCTCTACTCCGATAAGTTTCATTCTTTTACTCGAGCAGGCATATATAGAAAACTTGTTTGGCTGTCTAATTGTTTTTCCTTTATTGGACTTGTGTGCAATTTTTGACCAAATTTGGCGCTGATGCTACTGTTGTTGCTGCTACTGTAAGAGAGAGAGAGAGAGAGAGAAAGATGACCTTCAAGAAAGGGTCACAACCCTTAAGGCCCAGAAGGTTGCCCTTGTTGCTAAGAAGGTTGAAGCCATCGCTTCTCTAAATGCTTGCTCGATGCTTCTGTCGAGGCTCGGGTTAAGGCTGATGAGCGGTTAGTCTTGTCGGAGAAACAAAACAAAGAATTACCTTACAAGGTGGAGGCCTTTGAAGTCCTGATCGATGGGGTCAAGGTGAAGCTTAAAATACAGGCGGTAGACCGTTATAAGAAATCTCCAGCTTTCGATGCTTTCATGCAGTGAGAGTTAAGAAATGGGATAAAGGAGTGTCAGTTTTTTCTTGAGGGGATGGTGGATAAGGATTTCTTAGCGGAGCACGACGCTGTTATTTGAGAGAATAAGAAGTAGGGGGAAGAGATGTTGGCACTATTTCTTTACCTGAAATGAGCCCCTATCTCTGCCTATTTTTGTCCATTTTTAAGTGATTATTGGTTATTTTTAATATTTTTCTTGAGTGTGTAGGTAAACAGGGTCAATTTGGGCATTCGAAAGATTTCAGGGCAAAATTACGTCGTTTAGGCCTCCGCTACTTGTGGCGCGACATGCAGTGCCTACAACAAGTGGTGGAAATTACAATATCCTCTTCTGACTAATATGACCGCAAATTGGGGCGCGACATGCAGCGAGAGCCACAAGTTGCGGCAATACAAAGTTGTAGTTTATTTCAGTATGTCCCGCGACTTAGGGCGCGCGACATGCAGCGTGACCTACAAATCGCGACAATTGCAATATTCAGATTTGGCCAAAAACTTCCTCGACTTAGGGTGCGACTTGCAGCGCGACCTACAAGTCGCAACGAGAAACAAACGCCTTAATTCCAGCTCGTTATAAAAAGAAAAAGGAGAAAAAAAAAGAATTCGGCTGATAGAAAACACAAAGAAGAAAGAAAAGAGAAGAGAAGAGGAGCTGTTAGGAGACTTGACCTTCGATCGATTCTTCATTCCTCTACACCAAGCAAGGAATCCAGATTGTTTAAGGAGAAATTTACCCAAAACGGAATCAGACAAGAGTCATTCTGTTTAGAGTTTTTTTCTTCCATTCTTTATTCCTTATGATTGTATTCTTGTTCATGTCTTCATTACCGAATATCATGAATTATTTTGATTCTCTAGTTATGAACTAATTTGTGTATTAGGGATGATGATGGATCTTTGTATGAAATTATGATTGATTTTGTATATGTTCGATGATTGATTATCTATATGGTTGAAGGGTTATTTTATGCTTAGATGAATGTTAAGTGATTGATCACCCCTTAGCGTTATTGGTTGTTGTGAATTATGAACAGAGAGGAGACACTCATAACGTGTTCAATAAAATGCCCACCACAGTTTTAAAGTTAAATAGAGATATTTTAACTTACTCTGTGTGATCATTGATAGTGCTATTGTAATTTAATGTATTCGCATACATTGAGATATTCATTGAGAGATAGAATATTAGTGTATGTGGAAATAGATTTGATTTATCTTGAGAGAGAATATTGAATAATTTAGTTAGCACAATTATCAATCGGTAATAATTCAATCTCATTACATGTAATTTCATTCATAAGGACATATTTAGTGAAATCGGAATCTCTAGTTCTTTCTTATCTTGATAAAACACCTTTTTGTTATCTAGTTTCATAAGTTTATTGGTTTTTAATTAATCAATTTTTACACAACTCATTCAATTGTTCAAATAGAAGTAGGATGGGTTAATCTTAGTAATCAGTACCTAAAATATCCTCGTAGGAATAATACTTGTACTCTCATTATATTACTTGTGTCGACTCTGTATACTTATGGATTACGAATAGGCGTAACAAAAGACCCAGAGGATTCAAAAGAAGCTGAGGCGAGTGCATTGTCGAATGAAGAATTGGCCAGTTCTCGACAAGCACTTGGAGCTTCCTTCGAAGGACTATGCGAAAGATAAAGAAAGGTCTCTTATCCTCGGGGATCCTTTAGATGACGGTCCCCTTCCCGGCCATGATTACTTCTCACTCTTATCTAAAGGTGAGGAAGACATTGTCCTCAAAGAGGGAGATGAAGAGGATAAATTTTTGGATGATATTGAGGTACCGCTCAGAGGCCTCTTAAAGATGGGTTGTCCTCCGACATGAAGGCATACTAGTAAAAGTTCCAGTATCGCTGCTGAGGGCATGTCGGAGGCTCATGATCCTCCTTCTCTTTGATTATGTATTTATAACAGTCACATGTAATAGTCTTGTTTACATATAAATATTTCCTTATTTGGTAATTTTTCAATGGTTCTTCTTTGATTACGTGATTTTAATCTCTTGTGTGTGATTTTAGGCTGACTAAGTAATTAAATCGGTTTTTACAACTGAATCATTTCCACAATTAAATCATAATCACAGTTAAGTAATAACTAAATCACCTTTCAAGTTAAGCCATAATCACAATTAAGTAAAAATTAAATCACCTTTCACCCCCAAGTCATGAAAAGTGGTCGAAGGGGCAGTTTCAAAACTTGATGATGGAATTAAAAGTGTACAAACGACCAAAACTTTTGAATAAACTACTCGATTCTTAGTTGAAGGGTGCTCTCACCATCAGGTTATTTTGGGATAGTTTAGAATCTTCTTTATAAACCTGATTTTCAGATGAAGGGTGTCTTCGTCACCAAGTTTTAAGGAGACAGTTTAAGAACTAGTCTCTAAACTTAATTTTAGATTGGGGTGCTCTCACTATCAAGTTTTAAGGAGAAAGTTTAAGAATTGATCTTTAAATTTATTTTTGATTAAGGGGCGTTCTCGCCACCAAGTTTAAAGAAGATAGTTTAAGAACTCATCTCGAACTTGATTTTTGATTTAAGGTGTTCTCACTACCAAGTTTTAAGGAGATAGTTTAAGAGTTGGTCTTTGAACTTGATTTTTGATTGATGGGCGTTCTCGCTATCAAGTTTTAAGAAGATAGTTTAAGAACTCATCTCGAACTTGATTTTTAAATGAAGGACGTTGAAAAAAGTAGTTCCACTTGGATAATGAAATCTAATAACAGTATCAACTCAGAGAATTTTTTGTACAAAAGTTTTTCATTTCTTTTGGTCTGACAATAGTTCTACATTGTGTTTTGGGGCCAATTCATTTTGAAGGGTGGTACAACTTCAATTATTGTGCATTCCAAGAATGGCCTATGGTACCTCCCTCTAGCCAAGCAATTTCCTGTACACCTCGTGGCTGGCTTGACCTACGATCTTATATGGTCCTTTCCATTTGTATGCTAGGGAACCTGCCGATTTATCCTTAGTGTTCAGTGATACTCGTCGTAACATCGGATCATTGAGTTGAAATCTCATTTCTCTTACTTTGGAGTTGTAGTACCTGGCAACGCTTTGTTGGTTTGCTTGTTTTTATCTGAGCTTTATCGTGTTGACTTTTCAATTCATCAAGGCTCAACTCCAAAGTGGAGATGTTTTTTCTCGAAGTTGTATAGATGTACTCTCAGTGATTGGATCATTGTCTTGCTGAGGGTAACTGCTTCTACCCTAAATTCCATTGCAAAAGGAGTTTCTCCCATGGAGGTTCTCACATTGGTTTTGTATGCCCATAGAACTTCAGGATTTTTTAGCCCATTTTCCTTTTTTGGAATCTAGTTTTGTCTTGATGGTGTGCTTGATAATTCAATAGTGTGGCCACGCCTGGGGCACAGCCTTGCTGCCCTGTTTCCTATATCAGCTGTTTTCAACTGCACTTGACTCTATTTTGAGCCAAGCGAGCTCTAATCAAACGACATTGAATTTTTTCGTTCTTTATACCGTTAGAAAGATATGGATGTCTAGTTTCATTCTAAAAAAATCAAAGATAAATTTGATATCTAGATAAAAATATGCCCGTTGAAGCATCCAAAGGTCATTTTTTCAGAAATACAAAGCATATGAAATTAAATCCAAAACGCCAACCTACGAGCTTATTTGGAGGTTAAGACCCTAACTTTCAGTTGAAAGACAATGGTTCAAAGGTTGGCACATACAAAGAAAACCAAAAAAAAAAAAAAAAAATTAAATCCAAAACTAAACAAAATAAAAACAATAAGACTCAAACACTTATCAAACATTAAAACAAACATGTTAGCACTCAAATACAAATGCATGAATATGTTATAAGTGTATGTGTGAATCTTATCTGATCTCAAGAATTAAAGAGTATTGTTTCTTCGAAACTTACCTTGCACGTTCTTGAGACTTCTCAGAAGATTTTCGTCTTCGCATAATTTCTTCGAATCTTCATGACGCCCAAATCATACTCTAATAAAGATAACTAATAATTACATAAAAATGTGTTTACTCACGGAATCACAGCCAACAAAATAATGACCTTACATAGGTTAATTCAAATTTGGATATTACACTTTCCATTTATGGATCTTAATGAGGGTAGAGATCTCAGATCCATAGATGGACTTGGAGATCCTATATGGGAACACAGAATCAACATAACATTTGATTTTGCCTTGAAATTTAATTTAACCAACAAAATTACGATTTTACCCTAAAAGAAATAAATATTAAAGATAAAAAATACCTATAAAATACTCTAGTCTATACTATATAAAACTTAAAAAGGTTAAAAAAAGTCAATTTTAATTATTTTATTTAATTAAAAAAGTTTAAAAAACTATTAAAAAAGAGTAATTTTATGGTCGCAGGTATAACATGGTGGTAATCATACCTCTAAATGAAGTTGAGATCGCGAGTTCGAATCCCCCTCCTCAAATCATATATAAAAAATAGTAATTTTTTGTTTGTGTAACGGTGGTGGAGATCGAGATTGGATCTATATCTTTCATTTTTTTATTTTTTGTTTTCTTAATGTCGACATATGGTATTTTAAAAGGTTTGTACCTGATAAGACTAAACTATCTCTACATTTGATAAGTTTGACTAACAGTCGAGAGGGATCAAATTGAGTTATATTTGAAAATTTAGCATACTCTCGAGCTAAAATATAAATATAAATAAAATATTGTATTTTAAAGAAATGCTAGGGAGAAAAATGAAATTTGTAACTTAATTTAATTTAATTTAATTTTATGTTTATTATGAAGGGTCGAGGCAGCAGTCCGTAGTGAAGTAGAATAAACAGTTGGCAAAAGATGAAAACAGAAAACATTGTGAGTTTCAGACACAACGATTTCCTTTTTCTTTTCCTTTTTCTCTCATTCACCTCGTGATTCCTATACTAAATTTAGCTAGAAAAAAGAAACCCTAAAAAATCCCCTCAACATACAAAAAATGAGCATTCGATACTAAAAATCTCATTGAAAAATACAGAAATTTCATTGTTTGATGGCGGAAGAGACAAGTGGATCTGAAATCAATGGCGTGGGTTTGTCATCAATGGACTCGTTGGAGTCAAGGTGGGTGTTTCAAAACGACGACGAATCGGAGATCGATGAGGATATGGAGGACGAAGACTCCGGCCATCGTACTGGATTAGATTCTGAGGACGAGGACAGTGGAGAGCAACGCTTGATCCGCACTGGGCCCCGCATCGATTCTTTTGATGTTGAAGCTCTTGAAGTACCTGGCGCTCACAGAAATGACTACGAGGTACGCCTTTTGATTTGAATATAAATAATGTAATTTCTCAAAAAAGTAAAATAAAATAAAATTGCAGATAGATCTCTTATTATTTCAAAAATTGCAGGACTTCAGCGTTAGAAGGAAAATCATGCTTGCTTTTCAGACACTTGGTGTTGTCTTTGGTGACGTTGGAACTAGTCCACTGTATACTTTTGATGTGATTTTCACCAAAGCACCTATTAATGGCAATGAAGACATTCTTGGGGCATTATCTCTTGTCTTATATACCTTAATCTTGATTTCACTGGTCAAGTATGTCTTTGTTGTTCTTTGGGCCAATGATGATGGTGAAGGTATGCTTCTCTCTGTATTATTCATGTGTCTTGTGTTTTAATGTATAAAATCTTTCATGGTGTAACTTTACTGTTGCAGGTGGTACTTTTGCTTTGTATTCGTTGATTTGTCGCCATGCTAAGGTCAGTCTTCTCCCAAATCAGCTTCCCTCTGATGCCCGTATATCAAGTTTCAGACTAAAGGTGCCATCCCCTGAACTCGAGAGATCACTAAAAATCAAGGAAAGACTTGAGACTTCACTGACTCTGAAAAAGCTTCTTCTGATGTTAGTGCTTGCTGGTACATCTATGGTGATAGCTGATGGTGTTGTTACACCGGCAATGTCAGGTTCTTAAATGTTGATCTTTCATGCTTTGATTTCGGTTATGCCTCAGACCAATTGACATAAGCTGTTCTGGATGCATACTTTCTTCTGTTTTTTATGCCTTTATTTTTCCTTAGTGCAGTAATGTCGGCTGTTGGCGGTCTAAAGGTTGGAGTTGCTGCAATTGAGCAAGGTAATGTGATATCCTCTTGGTAAATTTTCACTCTTTTAAGTGTATAATATTTCTTGTTTTTGGATATGGAGTTATCAACTGACATACTAAAATTTTTCCAGTATTTACTTCCTTAGTTACAAGAACTAATAACAAAATATCTATTTGTCCCTGTGATATAGGATAAATGCAAGGGAATAAAGAGAGAATTAGGGTTAGGGAAGATCGAAGATTAGAGGAAAGGGGGGACGAGGAGAATTTAATATCACTTATGTTCACCAAATCATAGTCTGGAAAAAAAATACATAGAGAGGTCTATTTATAGGCCCCTATACTTATTCATATTGGAAACTAAATAACTTCTATAGGAAAGAAATAATATCCTAAGAAAATTATAAATTAAAGGAAATTGCTCATTGAAACCTCATTCAAATAAAGCTTAAATAACTGAAGTATATTATTTCCTATTCTCCATCATCCCGGTAGCTACTAAAGTGATGCAAGCATTAAAATTCATGGGAATTAATTTTGTTATTAAACAAAGAGTCAAACAAAATGCATTGTTGATGAAGAGTCAAAGTCAACCTTATTTTAGTAAAATATAAGTGAATACAGTCTAGAAAATAGCAGTTACTAAATATATTCTAGAAATCTTAAATGGTTAAAGGAAGTCGTTGAAGATTGATAATATAAAAGTGCTAAACACTATTCAGTGTAATTGATTCTCAGCTATAAGCTTCACTATTTTCTACAGACTCTAAGCTTTATCTCAAATTATTTCTTTTTAAGAAATCTTGGCTCAGATTGTATTTTTAAGAAACTAATTCTTATGTTTATAGAACATTATTATTCCCTATACACTTTTGATATTCACATGATTTCCTGTGAAGAAACCTGTCATCAAAATGAAGTGTTAAAAATTCAAGTCAAAAGCAATGGAAACTAGTCGATATTGTTAATGGGGGGTTAATTAATGAATCTATAAACCATTTATAATTGGACATAAGGCACTTGAAGTTTTGATATTATAGAAGGGGTAGATAGAATTTAGTCAGGGTCTTATCTGTAAACTTCCATATTTTCTTTTTTTATCAGAAACAGAAAATTGCAATTAACCATTAAATAATTTAGTTAGTGTCATCAATTCTTGGCTGGGAACCTTCTTTTTCTTTTAATCATACAAGGAACTTTTTATAAGCCATGAACTTCTATTTTTTTTTTTTCTGAAAACTCCAAAATTTCCCTTGATTTAAGGCTATTCCTGTATTTTTTCTTAAGAACTCTTGGCTCCACAAATTTTTGGAGGAAAAGTTTTCTTCTTGGGAGTATAGAATTGTTTTCCTCATTTGTGGAGTATACACAACTACAGGTTTTTGTGCAGTTTGTTTTTGCTGTTTGCTTTTGGGGGACCCGTGATTTGCCCATATTTTTGTATTTTGGTTATTCATCTCTATGAAAGTATTTTGTTTCCTATAAAAAGACTCATGTTTATGTCTATACTTTTCTTCTGTCTTCCAAAATGACGAGCTATATTGGTTTCACCATATCTCCATAGGATAATACAACTCCACTAATGGCAGACCAGAAAGCAAAATTCAACTCCTTAAAGGCAGACCAGAAAGCAAAATTCTACTCCTATCATTTTTTAAGAGAAGATTTTTATATGATGTAAACATGTATAAACAATTGCAAGAAGGGGAGTTGCCCATTGTAATTTAAAATTAGAAATTATATTTATTCCATAACTTCAATGCTACGTGACAGTTAAGAAACGATCAATCTTTCAACATTTTCCCAATGTACATTACACAACATTGAGGGCAGAGACAACTATTGGGTCTTCTTCATTGGATATTATCATTTGTGTTGATATTGTTGTGTGTAAACCATACTAGAAATTGAACTTTAGAGGGGACCTTTGCTCTCCTAGATGATAAAATGAGAGAATTTCTATTTCCTGTATAACATGACAAGGTACTATATGATTGTTTGAAGTGTGTATGAGTGAGGGGAGGGACCAATTGACTTTTAAAGAGATTGAGTTAATGTGGAGACCATCTTAGGTATTGGCTTAACATATTGATCACCAACAACTTTGTATTTATAGCCTAGTAGAACCTGAAAGCTAGGTTGTTAGAGAATCTCGGGGCATTACTATTTGATAGCAGTCTTTGATTTACAGGAAAGATGGTTGCTACAAATTAGGCTTCACTTAGTTCTCTTGCTCTTTCTCTCTCTCTAGGCATTCTCTATGAGTTGCTTTTAGTTGACCAAACGGTCTTCAAAAATGCTTTTACTTAGAGCCCAATGAACAAAATAGAGCCCAATGAGTTGCTTTTGTTTGAAATTTTTTTTTTTTTCTCTTTTTTTTCTTTCTTCTTCTTCCTCCGCCGCGCTGCCTTATTCTTCTTCTTTTTTTTTTTTTCCTCTTCTTTTTCTTCCTCCTTCGCCGCGTGCTGCCTTCTTCTTCTTCTTCTTCCTCCTCCGCCGACGTCGCCCTGTCGCTTAATGGACCACTTTGGTCCAAATCGCGGCGGTGAAGCTGGGATGCTGTAGTTGAGGAGGTTGCAGAAAGCGCTAGACACTAGACGGGCGGCGAACCACTGCCTAGCGCCTACACCGCTTAAGCGGTCTGTCGGATGTCGGCTGGTTGGCTGGCCAGAAACAGATCAGATAATATTTCAAGTAAGAAGAAGAATAAGAAGGGAAGAAGAAGATGAAATTCGAAGAAGAAGAAGTGAAGTTGCGCTGCAAGGAATGAAGGAGAAGGAAAAAAAAAATTAAAATGGAACTCCCCCCTACCCCTAAATGACGCCGTTTTGGGGGGGAGGTTAAAAAAAAAAAAAGAGTTTGGTTTAAAAAAAAAAAAAAAATTTTTTTTTTCTCTTTTTTTTCTTTCTTCTTCTTCCTCCGCCGCGCTGCCTTATTCTTCTTCTTTTTTTTTTTTTCCTCTTCTTTTTCTTCCTCCTTCGCCGCGTGCTGCCTTCTTCTTCTTCTTCTTCCTCCTCCGCCGACGTCGCCCTGTCGCTTAATGGACCACTTTGGTCCAAATCGCGGCGGTGAAGCTGGGATGCTGTAGTTGAGGAGGTTGCAGAAAGCGCTAGACACTAGACGGGCGGCGAACCACTGCCTAGCGCCTACACCGCTTAAGCGGTCTGTCGGATGTCGGCTGGTTGGCTGGCCAGAAACAGATCAGATAATATTTCAAGTAAGAAGAAGAATAAAAAGGGAAGAAGAAGATGAAATTCGAAGAAGAAGAAGTGAAGTTGCGCTGCAAGGAATGAAGGAGAAGGAAAAAAAAAAATTAAAATGGAACTCCCCCCTACCCCCAAATGACGCCGTTTTGGGGGGGAGGTTAAAAAAAAAAAAGAGTTTGGTTTAAAAAAAAAAAAAAATTTTTTTTTTTCTCTTTTTTTTCTTTCTTCTTCTTCCTCCGCCGCGCTGCCTTATTCTTCTTCTTTTTTTTTTTTTCCTCTTCTTTTTCTTCCTCCTTCGCCGCGTGCTGCCTTCTTCTTCTTCTTCTTCCTCCTCCGCCGACGTCGCCCTGTCGCTTAATGGACCACTTTGGTCCAAATCGCGGCGGCGAGGCGCCGCCTAGCGCCTCGTCGCCGCTTAATCGGTGTTAAGCGCCGCTTTCTGCAACCGTGGACTTGAGGTATGACGATAACTGGAATAAAAAAATAAGGACAAATGGGAAGGTAGACATCACTTTGACTGAGGCATGGCGCATGGGATAAACTTTTAAGATGGCTTGGTCATGTCCGGTGAACAGTTGCAATGTGCTTGTGAATTGAGATTTGTAAAAAGTTAGGAAGGCTCTAATAGACATGGACAGAGGCAAGGAAAAAATGTGCATTATTACCTAGACATGATGGAATTTTTGGTGAAATTAGTGCAAGTGTTTTGTGTTGCACTGGCAGCATTTAGTTGAATTAGCAAATAGTTTAGTGAGATTCTCAGATTTGTCACAAAATGCCTTATACTTGCACTATGCTGATAGAACACCAATATTTCCAATCTGATCACAGTGAATGATTTAATATCAGTGGTCCCTTATCTCTTGCTACATTTTGATTTCATCTTCTTAGATTTGTTAATCAGGTTGACCGATGACCTAGTGTGGAGTGTAGGATGAGTACGAAGGTTAATTTTCCTGTTGAAGTACATGCAGTTTTAGCTATTTGACATTGTGTTGTTTATAGATAAGAAGAATTGGAATTCGGGCTAAGGGTGGGTTTTGAGTTGAGGTTGCTTGTAACTTAATTATTTATTTCATAAGTTATAGCAATAAAGAAGTTTGTTTCTCATCCTAAAAATTTTGCTTCTCTTACAGATTACATCTTGAGAAGTTTGTTGAACATTGTTTTGAAAACTGATTACTAGAGAAGTTATTTAGTTACGTTTGGAATGTCTATAATGCTGTCATTAATTTGTTAGAAGACTAATATATCCATATTTTGATAATATTTTTGTACAAATTTATTATAATTTTAAAAGTTAAAATAAAAAAATGAAAAATTTGAGAAATTATAAATTAAAATGGAATAATATATGATAATATAATACAATAATGTAAAAATAAAATAAAAAATTATAGTTGCGACCCGTGATGGAGGAATATTGATGAGATGCAGGCTTGACTCTCCTACCTAGAGGAGTCGCAACTTTGCAAGCCTCCTTTGAGGAGATCACCTTTTTTGTGATGGAGGCGGCCCTCACCTCCTGCTGGATTGGAGGAGGACCTCCTCCAACGAGGTGTGTGCGCCTTCACTAATGGAGGAGGCAAGGGACACCAGTGATGGTTGGCTTCAATGGTTTTTGTTATTTGTAATATTTTTTTATTAATAAGATTTATTTTTGTTTAATTTTTTATTAATTTATATGAATTTAAATTTTTATCATTGTTTTGTTTTTCTTTAATTATAGAATAATAAAATAGATTTTACATTATGTCCTATTTGGTCATTAAACACATTAACAAAACATTTAAATCAAATTTTCTAGATACACATGCATTTTTAATATTAAATTTTACCAAACACTACATTTCCGTTCTAAAGCTAATTAAAGCAAAGGTAAAAGTTAGTGGCTACCTGATCCCATTATAGCCATGAGTCATGTTTTCCTTGTTTCTCTTTGGCAAATCTGATTTGCTCTGATATTTACTTTAATAGGTAATTAATATTGTTTTCACTTAGGGTCGAGTTTACTGTAGTTGCTAAATTACTTGTTACATCACTTTTGTAACTTTCTATAGTATGTATTTCAGGTTAAAAGTTAAAACAATATATTTAGAGAAAATATTTATAAAGGGGGAGGACAAGAAATCCTTAGGAAAAAAAAAACAAGAGCAATTGCTCAACATTAAGACTTAAAAAGATAACGGCAGTAAGGCAACGATTCGAGTGGCTGAAACACCAAAAACAAAAGAAAGCCCCTACAAGAACTAGAACAGAAAACAAAAACTAGATAGCCATCACTGCCTCGTAATATTGTTCTGAGCAAAAAAATATATTAAATGTAACTTAATAACTTGAAGGAGGTTGTAGAAATTTGAGGCTTGATTCCTCGGTCATTTGTCTCTTGTAAAAACTACGTAGATTGGTTCATTGATGATAATAAAGTTACTTCTTTTCAACCCGGTAGGATGATGTAAGAACTAAAATTTCTTATAAGATTCAAGTTCTTGGGTGGGCTTCATCTCATAGGAATTAAAGCAGGAGGTGAGGCCTATCTGTCTTCTAGCTGGTGTCATGTAAAAAGGAATGCAGAAAGTATTGATCTTTTATTGCTTCCATGTCTTATAGCCATAAACTTATGGCACAAGGGAAGCCATACTTTTGTGGATTGTTGTTTTCTTTCACTATTCATTCAGTGTTATTGCAAATTAAGAGACTGTTTTGTATGAGTTTTGAAGTCATACATATTTGTTATGTCTTTATGTTTATATGTTGCTTTGAGGTGGACTGTTGGTTTGCCATTATTGTAATGCAATTTTGTTAATTTAATAAAATTTATTCTTTTTTCTTAACTGAAAATCCCAAAGAAAAATCTGACACCTGCTGTAAATAGATTCTTCTGTAATTAATTTTCTCTTCCCTTTTTGTTTAATATGGAGCTACTCTGATCTTGTGTTTGCAAAATTTTGTTGAGGCAAAGTAACTGTGCTTTTGAGTTATAACTTTTGGTTTTTCTCTCTTTTTTTTTTTTTCGAGTGCAGATCAAGTGGTGATGATTTCAGTTGCCTTTCTTGTAATATTGTTTAGTGTACAAAAGTTTGGGACAAGCAAAGTGGGAATGGCTGTAGGCCCTGCTTTATTTATATGGTTTTGTTCTCTTGCGGGCATTGGGATTTACAACCTTATTAAATATGACAGCAGTGTATTGAGGGCTTTTAATCCTGTTCACATCTATTACTTCTTCAAGAGAAACTCTAGTAAGGCCTGGTATGCCCTTGGGGGTTGTCTTCTATGCGCAACAGGTAAACATATCAATCTATGAATAGTTTAGTGTTGGGAAGTGAAATACTAGCAACGTTTATATTAATTTGATTTAATATTGTATTGGGCAATTCCAAAGCGTACTGAGGTAAGGTTTGATGTCAAATCAATATTAATATGTTGCTTTGTAAATGCACAAAAATCCCTGTGATGTACCTAGAAATCAACAAAAGCCCCCTTCTGTTAAACTCCGTTTAGAAAAGCGTTGATCTGGTGTGATTAGTAAATGAAATTTTTGTCACAATTTTATCTTTATTTTGATAAATTATTCATTTTACCCGTAATAACTTGATATAATTACAAAATTTATTATTAATATTAAAAAATGTCAAACAATTTTATCGACATTCATTATGTGAGATTACAAACAAGTTCATTAATACCAACTATTAAATTAAAAAATCTTTATAAAGTATTATTTTTATTTAACAAAATGATTATAATTTCTATAAAAACTTAATTAATTATTATTTTAAAATTAAGTCATATATTTTATTAACTATTAATTTTAATTAGAAAAATAAACTAATTTAATTATCTATTAATCACCTTAAATAAAAAAAATAAAAAATGGAAGGAAAAAAACTTATGAATACATGGTGTTGGAATTTGACATTCAAGGTTGCATATTTGAGTGTAATGTCACCTTTCCCTTTAACTGTTCCCTGCTTGTTGATTTTTGTTTCAGGTTCTGAGGCGATGTTTGCTGACCTTTGTTATTTTTCAGTACGATCAGTCCAGGTAAAGACTGGAAATAGCAGTAATCTGGATTAGGAATTATTTCATTTTTGTTTGACATGTTCAGCAACATTTCTGGGATTCTTTTCTTCACTTGGTATTTTTTGACTGTTTCTATGCTGATGTATATGATAGTGGTTGTTTGCAGCTTACGTTTACATTTCTTGTTTTACCTTGCCTTCTGTTGGGTTATTTGGGTCAAGCAGCATATCTGATGGACAACCATGGGGGAGCAGATCAAGCTTTCTTTTCGTCAATTCCAAGTAAGCTTCACTTGTTATCTCCATGAATCAGCAGGGTCTAATGGTCCATGTGATGCTTCAAATGGACTAGTTTTGCAATTTGCTGATTATGTTTCTGACATGTTCCTTTAAATCTTAGATAATTTTGTTGTTTAGAGATCTGCTAATCCTGCCTTTCATTTTGGAATATTGCACATGCTTACTATTTTAATAAAGCAATAGATTTTAAGGTGTTAAGAATATATGTATATATATGTGTAATGTGTGTGTGTGTGCATTTGGTAGGAAAATGAAATGTCTTAGATCAAAAGAAACTAAGTACAGAGAGTATAATGAGGTGAACCGTGGTCCACAAAGGCAAAAGAAGGGGATTGACTAAGACTTAATGAAAAGCCAAAAACATAAGCAAAAATCAAAAGTGATAGTATTGTGTTAAGAAATTCTCTTGTGTCTGCAGGTGGTGCTTTCTGGCCTGTCTTCCTGATTGCTAACATAGCTGCACTTATTGCCAGTCGGGCAATGACAACAGCAACATTTTCATGTATAAAACAATCAACTGCACTTGGTTGTTTCCCTCGGCTTAAAATTATTCATACATCTAGAAAATTCATGGGTCAGATTTATATCCCGGTCCTTAATTGGTTTTTGCTGGTTGTCTGCCTGGTGTTTGTCTGCTCTATCTCAAGCATTACTGAGTTGGGAAATGCATACGGTAATACTTATTTCTATTTTAATTTGAATTTTTAGTGGCATTTCTGTTGTGATTTAGCATCATGACTGAAGTATTTTGATTAAATTTACTTGTAAATCCTTGCATTTATTTATTATTTATGTGGGATAATCCAGGAATGCCTTCAGTAAAGATGTATTAGTATATTTTTAGATGTTAGATAAATCAGATGACCAAGATGATGCTTTCCTTTTATTGGAAGTTAGCAATATATCCATTACTTGATTTACTACTGGCAGACGAACCTGTTGTTTATGCTTGATTCTGCATTGTTCCTGACATTGAATTATATTGAAATTCAGGTCCTTAACAAACTCTCTACGTTTTTTTTTACCTCAGAAATGCAATACTCTTTCTGTATTTTTAAAATATTTAAGGTATATCTTGGAGGTACTTTGGGTTTTGCCTCTACAGCTTATCCTTCAGCCCTCAATTTGGAGGATTAAGGGAAATATGAGAGGTAAAGTTTTATGAAGAGATGAAATGTAACATATAAGGTCATTTGGAGGGACAGAAATCATAATTTTTAAGAATAGAAGAACCTGAAATTCTACGGAGAAAATAATAGTTTTTTGCTTCACTATGGGCTGTGGTTTCAATTGTTTTTGTAGGAATTCTAGAAGTTATCTTATATATTAGTGGATAGCCCTACAATCTAAAAGACTAGCTTATTTGGGTTGCGGCTTCCATTGCTATCTCTAACTCTGATCTATTTTAGGAATTGGAAGTGTATTATTTAGGAGTTATTTTGTATCTCTTAATTTGCTGTTTGTTTCTTCATATTATATTAGTATAAGATGGACAACTTCTCTTCTTTTCACTACTTTGTACTTCTTTTCAATTTTCAATAAAATTGTGTTTCTTATTAAAAAAAACTAAATATAATAAAAAAGAAAGGTGATTTTAAGACATGGATTTTTTGTTCAGGTCGATGCTGTAGAAAGGAAATTAGGATTTTGTCCAGATACCATTACAATGATTTTATCTCGAAATCAATCCTAAAAGGGTTTCATTTCATAATATGGAAGTCTTAGAGTAAAAGCTATAAAAGAAAATGGAGTTATTTTGAATGTTTAGTGTTAAAACTAAAGTAGAAAACTCTAGTGTGTGCGAGTTGTCTGATTAAAGTTTCATTTTGGGTTTTTATTTTCTTTTTTATTTTGGCCTCAGTTCTATACATATCTTGTATTTTTCATAACCAAACTTCTTCTCTTCTTATCTCTAATTTTTTCACTATGTACATATTTCTCTTTCTTAACATTTAGAAGGTTAGCATATCTAAAATTGTGAACGTTCAAGAGACAATGAACTGATACCTTCAATTAAGCTGTTGTGACTTTTGACTCCTTGAAGCAGGATCCTGGATCCTCCTAGCTTCATATTTCCTATATTGTGACCTTCAAGTAAAATGATTAGATTCTGTCTTCCGTAGGTGCAGTTAATCTGGAACCTAGGTGACTATAAGTACTGTTTTTCTGGCCTAGCTCTAAACAGACTATTCTATTTTTCTGCTCCATATGTCCCCTGCATACGTCATATTTCAGGTTAAGTAGTTATATTTTTCATGTTGAGATCCTTCTAGCTTCATATTTCCTATATTGGGACCTTCAAGTAAAATGATTAGATTCTGTCTTCCGTAGGTGCAGTTAATCTGGAACCTAGGTGACTATAAGTACTGTTTTTCTGGCCTAGCTCTAAACAGACTATTCTATTTTTCTGCTCCATATACGTCATATTTCAGGTTAAGTGGTTATATTTTTCGTGTTGAAATTCCTTGAGGTTACCTACATGGGATATTATATCCCGTGAGTTTCATGGTAGGGAGATTTTCAGGTATTATATACATATGTAGACATACAAATTTAGTGCATAGCTGGCGCACTTTATTCTGAAGTTAAATCAAATCAATAACATGTTTCCTTTTTTTTGCATGGGTCGTTTTTAATATTGGTTTCTTCTTTGTTATACATATGAGAAAATGATCTTTTGATATTGATTCTTTCTACAGGCATTGCTGAGCTAGGGGTGATGATGATGACAACAATTCTGGTGACAATTGTTATGCTTCTTATATGGCAGATAAACATCATTATTGTGCTGAGTTTTGTGGTCTTTTTCCTAGGGGTGGAATTGACCTTTTTCTCATCAGTATTGTGGAGTGTGGGAGATGGAAGTTGGATAATATTGGTCTTTGCCATTGTTATGTTTTTTATTATGTACATATGGAACTATGGAAGCAAGCTTAGGTATGAGACTGAAGTCAAGCAAAAGTTGTCAATGGATTTGATGCGGGAATTGGGTTGCAACCTGGGGACAATTAGAGCTCCTGGAATTGGGTTGCTCTATAATGAGCTGGTGAAGGGAATACCAGCAATATTTGGCCATTTTCTGACCACTCTTCCGGCAATCCACTCCATGATCATATTTGTATGTATAAAGTATGTTCCAGTTCCTGTAGTGCCACAGAGTGAAAGGTTCCTTTTCCGGCGAGTCTGCCCAAAAAACTACCACATATTTCGATGTATTGCTCGGTAAATGCTTAATTCCTGCAAGTTAGGAAATTATTTTATTATATTGAGTGATGTTGATGTGTATTGCGCTCAATGGTTTAATGATCCTTGCAAAGGGAGTGTGCGGTTATAAATTAGAAAGCTAGTTCTACTCATTTATGTTCTACCTCCTTGATGTTTTGGGTATTTTTATTTTTTATTTTTTAAGTTTTATTATTTAGTACAAGTGAGCACCTGAGGAGATGTGTGGTTCATTCACATTATTTTCTTGTCCAAGACATTGGTGTTCTTAGCTTTTCTTTTGTTTTTATATTTTACAAATCTTTGCCTGACCATATTGCCTTATAACTTAAATTTAACTACTGTTGACAGTTATGGCTACAAGGATGTTCGCAAAGAAAATCACCAGACTTTTGAGCAGCTGCTGATAGAGAGCCTTGAGAAGTTCATTCGTAGGGAAGCCCAGGAAAGGTCATTAGAAAGTGACGGTGATGATGACAGTGATTCTGAGAACGAAGTTCTCATAGCTCCCAATGGAAGTGTCTACTCACTTGGCACTCCTCTACTGGCCGAGTACAAGGAGAAAAGCAAGCCCATTTCAGAACCAAGTACATCTGAAGCTGAAGTGCGCGCAGGCACAAACTCTGGAATTTGTGATGCAGAACAGAGTCTAGAGAGGGAACTGTCTTTTATACGTAAGGCTAAGGAATCTGGGGTGGTTTATCTTCTTGGTCATGGAGATATTAGGGCAAGGAAGGATTCTTGGTTTATAAAGAAACTAGTGATAAACTACTTTTATGCTTTCTTGAGAAAGAATTGCAGGAGGGGGATTGCAAATCTGAGTGTACCGCATTCGCATCTAATGCAGGTTGGAATGACTTACATGGTTTGACATTCCAGGTACCGAAAGAGGGAATTTTGTTTAGTAGTATTGTTTGTGGCATGTGGTGCTGCTGTTGACATTGAAACATGCCTTAGGTCTGCTGCCAAAACAGACTCCTTTTTCTTTTCCCCATTATAAATCAGCAAATTTTGTAGTGATTTCTCCTCTTGCTTTTCTTTGATTTTTGTTGTTACGAGAGTAGAGATGCATTTGTAATTAAATTACTATGTTGAAGTGATGTGAAGGGTGATTCAAGATAAATCTAATTCCACTTGAATATTCTTATATATAATGATGTGTTTGTTCCACTTGAATATATCAAAAGTTCATCTGTTCAGTTAATAGTAATATTTTATCCATCTATTGGAGTTTCTTCTTCAATTGTTGTTCCTATGTTCAACGTCTAAAATGTCTCACACCTAATCTCGACAATACCCGAGACCATGTATTAATAGCAATTGATTTTGCTCACGTGGTTATTGTTATGAGAACATAAATGTTTTGTTATATTTCAACATAAGAAAATACTGATTAATTCTTCCTTCTTGAATCTCAGGATGAACAGTGCAAGTTTTGTTAATTATAATTAATTTCATAAAACACAAATGGAGTTTCAAAACCGAAAGAAAAACTCTATCAAGTGTTAGAAACAATTGGATTTTAAAATTTTTCTAAAAAATAAATAAATCAAACTTATTAAGACCTATTTATAATGTCATGGAAGTAAACCAAAATATATGAGAAGAATTTCCTAAATCAAATAGAAAATCTTAACAATCCCTAAAAACTTGTGTCAGAGATGTAGTTAGAAACTTATTTTAGGGTGGATTAATATTTTTTTTTCAGGATAAATAATACTATTTGGCATTATGCAAATGTGTTTAGTCCCGCGGTTTTTATCTTATTAGATCTTCCATATAATAATCGTGTGTTCAATCTCTCTATTCCCTTATCTCTTTATTTATGTCTTTGTTCTAGAGTTTTGATTGTATTGCATTTCCACTGCCTACAAACCCGACAAATTGGATATAACTTATTCACCACCCTTTAGGTTATTTCATATAGACTTAGACTCACCCTTTCATTAATTAAATTTGATAGTTGCATTAGATTGAGAGTCGTGCATTGTGATGGATCATTTCTTGACTTTTCAGAAATTTGAAAATTGTCGATTGACGAGTTTCTAGATATCCTCAAAAATTTCTAAAGCAAACATCATAAGTGCGGATGGGTTTAGAAATTTCCGAAGCACCAACCTCTATCGCATCACGTGGATAAAGTGGTATCAAAGCCCGCAAGATTTGTATTATGGGATATTGTATGGTTTTTACCCGGGATCAATATAAGAAAACCGGTGAACAACTTTTCAGCTCCTCCAATCTGATCGAGAAACGAAGCCAAACATTTTGCATTGAACTACTAAAAATGCCCAATTCAAGAGTATTGCGTTGTGCGTAATCTGTTACAAAATGCGACTTGACCCGAACGTATTCCATAGAACTTGTAAATGTCTATCGTGGTGCGTAATTCAATGCAATTGACGATTTCATGCAAAAGTTTTGCATAGAACTAACACTAGTACTTAATTCATAAGTATAGTGTAACCCATAATTCAATGTAAACTGTATTCAGCCCAAACGTTTTGCATGGTACTCAATTTCAAGAGTATTGCGTGGTAGTATATTTCCAATTCCTATTAGAATTAGGGTTTTCTATTAAAGCTATAAATAGTTTAGTAAAATTCATTATTCATAAGCTATTAATTTTTTATTTTCTCTCATATTATTTTATTGCTTTGTTGCTATGGTGGTTTTATTTTCTGTGAGATAATAGAGAGTTTTTAGGCTAGATTATTTTTATGTTGAGCTCCATTGTTCTAGTCTATCCATAATATGTTTTGATAGTGCATGTTATTTAATTGTTCACTCATTCATAAGTACTTATATCTGATCTTAATAAATTGAGGGGTTTTGGTTCTTCGAGCTGACGAAAGAATCACGAAGTCTTACAGCGCGGGAGTCTGTGAGCAGTATCAGTAAGATTACTAGTAAAAGGCTTACGGGTAGGTAGGATTGAGTAATAGCAAGAGAGTTGTGTGATTGAGTAGTCAATCTACATGAGTTGTAAATAATATACTAACTAGTAAAATCGATATGTGATGTGTTTAGTGACTTACGAATTGGTCCCGTAGTTTTTACCCATTGGGGATTTTCCACGTAAAAATTATCGTGTGGATTTTTAATTAGGTTTACTTGTTTTTAAATTCTACAATATTTGTCTCTATATTGTTCCATAGTTATTTATCAGATTATCATGCATAGAACTAACAATAGGACTCAATTCGATTAATGTGTGGCACATAATTCAATACAAAATATGATTTAACCCGAATATTTTGCATAGTAAGCAATTTGAGAGTATTACGTGACGCGTAATCTATTATAAAATGCAATCTTATCAAAACAATTTGCATAAAACTACTGAAAAAACTTAATTAACGAGTATGACGTGGTGCGTAATGCAATACAAAATGGGATTTCACCCAAACATTTTGCATACAACTATTAAAAGTAGTCAATTCATATTGGTGTGACACATAATTCAATGCAAAATACGATTTCACCCAAACTTTTGTATAGAACTAGTAAAAGTACTTAATTCAAGAGGATTGTATGGTGCGTAATTCAATGCAAAATGCAATTTAAACCGATTATATTGCATATATGTAATAATAGTACTCAATTCATAAGTATTGTGTGATGCGTAATTCAATACAAAATGCAATTTAAACCCAATGTATTGCATATATGTAATAATAGTACTCAATTCACAAGTATTGTATGATGCGTAATTCAATACAAAATGCGATTTAACCCAAATATTTTGCAAGATATGAAGTTGCTCCTCTTTGTAACGTTAAGCAGTTATCGGGAATAATTTCAACTTGGGCTGAAACGTTAAGGGTGCGTTTGATGTGCGAGATTGAATTGAACTATTTTTATAAGATATAATTGGATTGAATATGGATTGAGCTAGACTAAGTAGTACTATGATGTGTTTGCTGCAGTATAGTTTACACTAAAAATAATATTATTCTTTATTTGATGTTGTATGGGATTGGAAAAAAATAATTGTATTTTATGTTTAATATAGTCGCGGACGTACCTAGTATTTTTTATCAGGGTGAGCTAAAACAAAACAAAACAATTATTTTTTTTATTTGGCGAACATCAACAATACAAATAATTTCATTTATTGAAATGTAAAAATATAGCTAAATCGCGGACATAATAAACTTTACTCCTTAAAGTGTTAAATTAAACAAAGTCCACAAAAACATAAACACAAGCGTAGACATACATCAAAGAGAGGCGAAGATAACATAACAACACCAAAACATTAGTCACAAAATGAAAGAAACTTGATATTTTTATGATATGGGAATAGACAAACTAGCAGTAGCACTTGGAATTTACTCTCTCCTTTTCTCCAAAAAGAGTTCAAGCTGTAAAACTTTTACAAGCATAGGAGGCAATGGGACGATACCCACCCAGTACAGCGACAAAGATTGCCAGCAATACCCTTCTCTGCTTCTGAAATTGTCAGCTTGGAAAGTACTTATGGGGGCTCAGGCCGATGAGTTTTTTAAGCATTAACAACAGCTGAAATCATAATAAAACACTACAAGTAACAAATTGCAGACCCTAAATAAATAGCATAATTTAATTGTAACAAAACACAAATTCAAAATTCTAACTTTTTGCACATCCACTTGTAATAAAGTGGTTAGTGTATCTCCCTCCCACCTTAGTGGTGAGGAGTTCTATTCCCACCATGTACATGTGTGGGTAGTTTTCTCCCTTTATTATGGGAGTAGTATTCTCCCGTTGTGGTAATAGATATCCGGGCCGTATGTTTAGTGGTTAATCTCGGCAGATCCCGACAGTTGTTGATATTGTAATTGTACCCCTTTCAAAAAAAAAATTCTAACTTTTTAATTTGAATGAATAAATTAAAAATTAAGAAATTTACTTGACTATAAGAATAAAGGAGAGTTAATTGTAAAAAAAAATATAATTTTTTTAATATTTTAAATTAAATTTGGTAAAAATTAATTAAATTATTATTATGAAATTATTTTATTTTTGAATAAAATAAAAAAATAAAAAATAAATAAAACTATTTAAAATTAAATAATAATATTTTTAATTAATATTGAAAATATTAAAATGTTTTAATTAAATATATTTAATTAACTTTTAAAATAGATTAAATAAATTTAATTTTATATATAAATAGTTCAAAAAAAAAAAATTTAAAAAAAAGAAAGCGAGGCACTGATTATTAAAAAAGTGAAGAGAAAAAAAAATAATTGAGGAGAGAGGAATGATAAATTAAATCCTTGTTTTTGGAGGGATTTATTTTGTTATAGTATGATGAGATAAAAAAATTCTTAGATTAAATAGTCAGTGTTACTTGGTGACTCAAAAAAAAGGATTGGACTATTTTTTATCAAATCCTAATCCTATCCCAAATAATAAACATACTCTAAAGTTGTTCTCACCAAAGTGGCACTTATTTTTGGAAACAACTTTAATATTTACAAAAATGTTGAAGTTATTCCAAAAAAAAATCTCAAAGCCCAAATTGAAGGCCCAAAACAAAGAATAAATTGGGTGAAAAAACAAGAAATATAAATAAAAGAAAAAGAACATCAGGGAGGAGAGGCCTGGTGCTTTGGAAGCAGAAGAAGAGACATGTGTTTATTGACAAAATTGTTTTTACTATTTAATTGTTATCTTAAATTTTATTTTTAATCATTGATCGATAAAATTAAGATTGTTTCACCAATAATATCAAGTAATTTTGATAGTTACATATTTATTTTATTAATCATTCTTTGTGCTGAAAAGTTTAATTATAAAACCTTTAAATGTATGTTTTTAAATTTTGTATATATTTAATATTTAGAGCTTATACATTAAGGGAGTGTATTTAATTTAGATTTTGGATGAATTTTAATGACTTTTATAGAATTATAAAGTTTAAGTATATTTATGATTTTGAAAGACTATAAAAGTCATCGATTACTCAATATAGACTTTTATAGTCATGATTTATTTAATATAGACTTTTATATACTTTTTAAAGTTCTATAAAAATTACGATGTATACAATTTTATATAGTTTTATTTTAACCGCGGTTCCTCCCCCGGTTTCGGAACTGAAATTGGAACCGGAACCCTACGGTTCCGGTTCCGGTTCCGGTTCCAGTTCCCCTCCCCTCCTAGGGGGACCGGAACCCTCGGTTTTAGAACCGCAGCCAATCCTAGTTGTAGGTATAAATATCAGACCTAGCAAATTCTCTTTTATTCCTCTTAAAGACTTTGAATGACTTTCTGAGGAAAAAAAAAAAAAAAAAACAACTTACATTGCAACAGGAAGGAAACTCCGTTAAGAGGTTCGTTTTTGTTACTTGATTTTTTTTTTTTTGAAGAAATTTTATTTTTATGGTTTTTCGGATTGTGTCTTGCTTTTCTTTTCTTTTCTTTTTTTTTTTAAAAAAAATTATGCATGATTGATGGCCGCATAGTTTTTTTTTTTTCCATTGCTTTTGGTTAATGATTCTAGCAGCATGTTTCATTGCCTTGTTGATTATCGCATATATGATTGTTTTCTTTCATTGCTTTTGCATGATGATATCAGCCGCAATCCACCAATTGTTTCATTTTTTTTTTTGAGGGGAAAATAAATATATTCAACCAGAAGAAGCAGCTTCAAAAGAAGCAATACAAGCCAGCCAAGCTGGAAAAAGGGCATCCTAAAATTCGGACAGCTCAGCAGTAAGAGCTCTCTTAGCTAGACAATGAGCAGCGGAATTACAAGATCTGAGAATAAAAGACAAGAAAATATCATTCCTGTTTGCTACTCTTGTAACACCCCCTGACCCGACCCGGCCGGACCGACCCAAGGAGCGCTACACGGTTTTCAATACTTTCTAAATTCATATACATTTCAAAATCATTGTGAGCCCATAAAACAAATTTTCGACTCATTGGAAACCATAGAGTTTATTATTTTAAAAATCGTTTTCGAGTGAGCCCATTAAATAAACTTTTTACAAAAATTCGGCAGAGTTTCGTTTGTTTTTCGGATTTCCCAAAACCTGTTTTTCAACAAATCAATTCAAAAACAAATCTCAACAACACTTCAATATCTCATTTTCAAACACTTGCGCACTCTGCCGTTTAGTGCGACTTCCACAAACAGTTTATAAAATACTTCAAAAGTCATCATTTACAAATATTCTAAAATGAGGAACGGAAATCGATAAACAATTAGTTACAAAACATATTACAAAACATATTTACAAATCCTCTGTATATGCATGCCTATCAAACATAGTACACTTAAACATAAACATCTACCCAAAAGTTGTGATTCTACTCTTCTGTCTGCAGGAAGCTTCTCTTCAATCCTTTGCCTCTTCAGGATCCCTGGTACCTACGCGTTAGAAACAAAACTAACGCGCTAAGCATATAGCTTAGTGGGTGTACTATAAACTCAAATATGAAATATCATAAATAACTCTTAATGGGAAAACAACTCACAAAATATATGTCTTTTTCACTTCTAATCATTTTCAAAACGATTAAATTTCAAAATCAAAGCATAAAACAATTTTAATCACTTTAATTTCAATAATGAGGTCAATATATAAATTCGATCAATAAAATCATTCAATTCACTTTTCAGTCCACTTCAAATCTGGCCCGCTAGAATACTCAACATACTAGGACTGGAATATGGGTCAAACTCCCACCCTAGGACGAATCCTAAGAGTAGTACGTATCTTCCTACTCTAGGACCGTGGGTACGGAACCTAGAGAGGTACATAACTCCCTATCCCAGGAACGAATCCTTAGGAAGGTACGTGGCTCCCAACCCCCAGGACGAATCCTGAGGAGGTACGTGTCTCCCTGCCTCTGGACGAATCCATGAGGAGGTACATAATAATCATCAATAGCAATCAATAACGGCGCAGTACTGCTCAGTAAAACCCAGCTGGTATACCAACCTCCTATATCCATGTCTATGTCTAAGTATCCTAGGGCCGTTTCCGATAAACTAGGTTCACAATCAATTACAAATCAATATTTACTCAGTAATTCTGCAATTTTACACAATATTCTTCAAAAGCATCAACAATAGTCATATAAATATCTAAATCAACTATTTAAAACGAAATCGAAATATTCGAAATACAATCAACATGTAATCTATCATAAAATCTTTTCAAAATCAACAATAAGTGTATCATTCATCGATTTTACATATAAAGTAAACACCTTTCATACAAAAATCGAAAACGAAAACTTTCAACGAAATCGAAAACGAAATACTTAATACTTTTCGTAACGATTCCGAAAAACGAAAGTACACCTACCTGGAATCCGTTTTTCGTTCGAGAAATCGCGATTCTACGCTTTCTTTTTCCTTTCCCTTTTTCTTCACTTTCACCTACACTTTCCTTTTTCTCTCTTTCCTTCCTCTTCTTCTTCCTTCTCTTTCTTCTTCTTTCTTTCTTCTTCTTCTTCTTTCTCTTTCTTTTTTTTCTTTCTTTTCTTTTCTTTCTCGCTCTCTGCCTCTCTTTTCTCTGCTCTGTGTGTTTTCTGGCTTCTGCGAGAAGCCACTTCTTTTTTTTTTGTATATTTTTTTAGCCATCGCGACCGTCGTCGCGACCTGTGGTTGCGCCACCAGGTCGCGGTACTTACTGGAGCGTTTGCACCGCCTTCATCGCGAGCACACCTCGCGGTACCTTGGTCGCACTGGTGGTCGCGTTGCTCACTGCCAGATTTTGCCATTTTCATCGCGAGCAGTTCATCGCGATCTGTGGTCGCGGTGACTGGTCGCGATGCTCACTGCCAAAAATCACATTTTCCACCTGCGAGCAAGCCATCGCGACCTGTGGTCGCGGTGACTAGGTCGCGATGCTCTCTGCTTCAATTTTCCTTTTTCTTGCATCATTTTTGGACTGTTCCATCTGGTCCACCTAGAAATCATAAAAATAAACATACTTTTAATTACATTTACAACCCTTCCAATCACAAAATTTATTTCCACATATTTAAATTTAATAATTCGAAATCTGGGATGTTACAACTCTAGCATGAATATCATGAATTAAAACACCCACATCAGCTTTAGAGAGCAACTCTCCCTTGCAAAGATGAACAACACTAAGCGAGTCAGATTCTAAAAAAAGGGAGGACAGATTCAATTCAAGCCCCAAGAGAATTCCTTCAAGCACAGCCCTAGCTTCAGCCACAATAACAGAAACTGAACCAACACACACCATAGATTTGGCAGCCATAATCATACCAGAATTATCTCTACAAATAAGGCTAACACCAAAGCAATTCTTCCCATTCATGACAGAAGTATCAACATTAATTTTGAAGGAGTTTGGAGGGGGAGCAGACCAGACCTGTGCAGGTAAAGAAGGAGCTACTTGATGCGACAGATTAACCTGCGAAGAAAATGAATCTTGCTGGAACTCAGAGATGAAACCAGCAGCTCTAGACCAGCAATCAGTCAAGATAAGCTTTCCACCATGGACCATCTGATTTCTCCAACCCCACAGGAACCAAACAGCTACAAGAAATTGAAGAACATACATACTGCCAACCACTGGCTCAACCCAGAAAATCCTGGCAGCAAAGTCCCTTACCTGTAACCTGTTCAGAGCCACAAAGAAAGGAAAATCAAGCCAAAAATCTGCAATTTTACTGCAGCTCCACAGAATATGGTCAGAAGTCTCAATGGTCTTGCTGCAGAGAGGATAAAGATTAGAGGAAGTTATTTTTCTCCTCCATAAATTCTCTCTAGTAGGAAGAATGTTCCTGGATAATCTCCATCCAAAAAATTTTATTTTAGAAGGAATTTTCAAACTCCACAACTTCCTCCACCAAGGGTTGGGGCCTCCCGAAGATGAACCTTGCTGATATACCATATCTGCCACAGCAAGCTTATAAGCACTACGGACTGAAAAAATTCCATGTTTGTCATAATGCCATAGGAAGAAGTCCGGACAGGGGCTGCGACTCAAAGGGATACTCACAATGCAATCAGCCTCCTCGGCGGTAAAATAGGTTCGGATGACTTCTTCATTCCAATTACCATCTGCAGAAATAAGACCAGCCACACTAACTCCCGCTGGTAGCCACCGAGGAGAAATTACCCTGAAAGTAGAGGGCTTTGGGATCCATGGATCATCGTACACCGAAATATTCTTACCGTCACCCACTCTCCATTTGAGCCCCTTACACAATACATATCTACCCCAAAGGATGCTTCTCCAAATAAAGAAGGGATGGTTGCCAAGAGAGGAATTAAGAAAGGAGGACAAAGGAAAGTACCTTGCTTTCAAAACCCGGGCAGCCAACGACGAGGGAGAGTTCAACAACCTCCAACCTTACTTAGCAAGCATCGCACGGTTAAAGGCCTCTATATTCTTAAAGCCCAGCCCGCCAATCTCTTTGGGGGCACACAAATGGTTCCAACCCAACCAATGCATTTTACGTTTACCATCTTTCAACCCCCACCAAAAATCTGCAATCATTCATTGGATGTCCTTCATTAAGGATGACGGAAGCCGGAAACAGCTCATAGCATAAGTGAGTACAGCTTGCACCACTGCCTTTAACAGTACCTTTCGACTCCCAACAGAAAACAGTCTATGCTTCCAACTTTGAAGTTTGTTCCATACCTTCTCTTTGATATTAGCAAACACATTCTTTCGATTCCTACTAATGGCCGAGGGAAGGCCTAAGTATTTGTCATGACAAGACACCTCACCAATAGCAAAGAGACTACAAATCTGCTCGCGGATCCGCTGCTGGGTATTAGGACTGAAACTGATGGCTGATTTATCATAGTTCACTGATTGACCCGAGGCTCTCTCATAACAGTCCAGAATTTTCTTTAGCCCCACACACTCAACCTCTGCTGCTCGCAGGAAGATAAGACTATCATCTGCAAATAAAATGTGGGAGACTTGCAGTACACTCCTAGCCACCCGCTGACCATGCAAGGTACCGTTAAGTTCAGCCCTAGAAAGCATGGCTGAAAGGCCCTCGGCACAAAAAAGGAAGAGATACGGTGAAAGGGGGCAGCCCTGACGAAGCCCTCTTGAAGGTTTAATCGAACCCCTGGCCTGCCCATTTATAAGAAAGGAGTAGGAAGCCGAAGAAACACATCTCATGATCTTATCCACCCAGCCCGAATCAAAACCTATCTTAATCATCATACACCTCAAATACTCCTATTCAACACGATCATACGCTTTTCGCATATCAAGCTTAAGTGCAACCTGACCATTAGTCCCCAATCTCTTTCCCCTCAAAGAGTGAAGGCACTCAAACCCCACAACTACGTTGTCTGTGATCAGCCAACCTGAAACAAAAGCACTTTGCTGAGGAGCAATTACCTTATCTAGGATAGTTTTTGTAACACCCCCTGACCCGACCCGGCTGGATCGACCCAGGAAGTGCTACCGGGTTTTCAAAACTTTCTTATTTCTGTTTATAAACTGAAAACCATATAGTTTGTAATTTTAAAATCTTTTCGAGTGAGCCCATCAAAATTATTTTCAAAAATTTCGGTAGAGTTTCCTTTGTTTTTCTGATTTTCCAAAACCTGTTTTCAAATAAAACTCAAATCACAAACAATTCACAAAAACACTTCAAATCTCAATCCATTGAAATGCGCACTCTACCGTTTAGTGCGACTTTCAAACAGTTTATAAAACAATTCAGTAACTACAATTCTTTTGAAAAAAAAATACAAAACAGAAAGTATAAAATAATTAATTACAACACATAATTACAAAATCCTCTGTATATGCACGCATATCTAATTATAATATACAGAAATACTTATATAACAAACTACCCCAAAGATACTGTGACTCTGAGCTCTTCTCTGCAGCTGGTGCCTCTTCAGTCCTTTCCGTCCTCGGTATCTTTATTACCTACGCGTTAGAAACAAAACTAACGCGCTAAGCAAAGCTGCCTAGTGGGTGTACACTTAAAATAAATAGTAATATAATATAAAACAGTATATGTAAACTCAGAAATTCAAAAGTGTATATAAACAATAAAGTTTAAAACCAGTATTTTCAGAAATCGAAATATCTATAGCAAACGTTTTACAATTGCTGAAACTAAGTAAACAGACAAGATTTCAAAACTTTCTGGAATTCAGTTCCATATCATTTCTTTGTTTTCCATAATATTTTCTAATCATAATTTCTCAATTTGGCCCATGATACACATAGCAGGGTGTACAGGCCTGGATTACGGGTTTTACAGTCGGGTTTCCCATCTCATATGAAATGGTATCCCTATATAAACAGTCGGTTTTCCATTTCACGAGGAAATGGTATCCGGGTATTCTCACAGTCGGTTTCCCATTTCACAAGGAAATGGTATCCGTGGTAAACAGTCGGTTTCCCATTTCACGAGGAAATGGTATCCGTAATCAATAATCAGAGACATTATACATCACGGTGCAGTACTGCAATAAATTTCACCCAATTGACATGTCAATCTCCTATATCCATATCCCTATACATATATCAGGGCCAGAAAATGTAATTCATGAAATACAAATATACAGTCACTTTTCAACACTTTTACAATTATCAAATTTCAAACTTAATACTCATCAATAATTAGAAATAACAGAATACAGAAACGAAATCTATAGATTCAATATAAACTCAAGTTATGTATCTCAAAAGCAAGTTCAGACAGTTTTCACAAATCGAAAAATAACTATTGCAATCAAAATACGAAATACGACTAAACAAAAATCATAAATGTAAACTTAAATTCTTTAAATCAATAAACAATATGAAAAAGGTTTCAGAACTGTGTGTACACCAACCTGGAGACCGTTTTTCCGCTTCTACTCCTTTTTTCTTCTGGATTTTCCTTTTTCCCTCCTCTTTCCTTTCTCTTTCTCTTTCTCTTTTCTTTTTTTCTTTTCTTCTTCTTTCCCTTTTCTTCTTCTTCTTCTTCTCTTTTTCCCTCTCTCTCTCGGTCTCTCTTTTCTTTTTCTGTTTTCTGTGGCTTCTGCGAGAAGCCAAATTTTTTTTTTATATTTTTCGGTCGTCGCGACCTGTGGTCGCGCCACCAGGTCGCGGTACTCACTGGAGCGTTTCTACCGCCTTCATCGCGAGCACACCTCGCGGTACCATGGTCGCGCTGGTGGTCGCGTTGCTCACTGCCAGAATTTGACATTTTCATCGCGAGCAGTTCATCGCGATCTGTGGTCGCGGTGACTGGTCGCGATGCTCACTGCCAAGAATCACCATTTTTCATCGCGAGCGGCCCATCGCGAGCTGTGGTTGCGGTGACCAGGTCGCGATACTCACTGCCTCAGTTTTCAATTTTCATGCATCATTTTCGACCGTTCAATTTGATCCACCTGGAAATCATAAAAATAAACATACTTTTAATTACATTTACACCCCCTCCAATCACAAAATTTATTTTCACATATTCAAAATTAATTATCCAAAATCCGGGATGTTACAGTTTTCAGCCTATTAGCCAAAGTTTTCGCCGCTAGTTTGTACAGAACATTACAGAGGCTAATAGGTCTGAATTCATTGACGCACACCGAAGTCTTAACTTTGGGGATTAAAACCACTAAAGCCTCCCCCAAGGCCCCAAAATCAGCGTTATCATTAAGAATAGCAAGCGCAGCTCTCACCACTCCAGGCCCCACTTCTGACCAAAACTTCTGGAAGAACAGAACCGGCAGACCATCAGGTCCAGGAGCTTTGAGAGGTTCCATTTGATTAAGGGCCCTGTGTACCTCCTCCCCACTGAATGCCCTACACAAACTTCTATTCATATCAACTGAAACATTACTATCCACGCATGTGAGGACGTCAGAAATGGATTCCCTACAAGTAACATTGGCTTTGAACAGGTTCTGATAAAAGCCCACAATCTCATGTTCAATCTCATCTATCTTGTCCCTCCATCTCCCATCATCACCCATAAGACCCACGATTCTATTTCTTCGCTTCCGTTGAGCAGCTTTGGAGTGGAAGAATCTTGTATTGCGGTCCTCTGCTTTGAGCCACAGAGCTCTTGAGTGTTGCCGCTAAAACAATTCCATTTTAGCATTAATATCATCAATCAGGCCCTCAACAATCGAAATTCTCCTCGCAACCCCCCCTTTCACCACATCTCGCATACAATCTTTCCAGCTCATCTCGCAAACTCCTCACCTCCTCAACACTAGCCTTTCTTCTCTTTTTATTCCAATCACTAAGATTGACCGCCACCGCATCTAAGCTGTTTTGAAGGCAAGAAATATTATCCCTACCTACTCTCAAATCCCAAGCCCTTTTCACAATCACCCGACACTCCTCCTCATCCGCCCATGCCTGCTCAAAGTGAAATCTAGAGCCAACCCTATTCAAACCAGACCGTGCACCAGAACACTTCCGGATCCCATCGATTATCAAAGCTCTATGATCAGAACCCGAATAATCCCTATGAATGACAATCGCTTCAGGGAACATAACTCTCCACCTCAAATTACAGAGGCACCTATCCAGTCTCTCCCAAATAACAACCCCACTGAATTGCCGATTACACCAAGTATACTTGTTGCCCACAAAACCCAAATCCATCAAGCCACTACAATCAATTGCTTCCCTAAAATTATCCATCGCAGCACCATTCCTAGAAAGGCCCCCCATCTTCTCATTCCCCCACATAATTTCATTAAAATCCCCCCTGATAATCCAAGGAAGATTATCCATCCCTGCCAATCTACGTAACAAAATCCACGACTGCTCTCGAGAGACTTGTTTAGTGTCTCCGTAGAAACCCGTGAACCTCCACCGCAGCCCATCCTGATCCCTAACCACACAATCTATATGGCCACAATTATAGGAATGCACAGAAACATCCATACTACTATTCCATAACAACAACAAACCACCGCCAGTGCCAACTCTATCAACCGCAAAACAATTATCAAAACCCAATTTAATTCGAATGTCAGAGGCACCTGATTGTAACAAACGAGATTCTGAGATAAAAATTAAAGTAGGGGTATCCTCGTGCACTCGGGCACACAAGGCTCGGAATGTCCTAGGGTTCCCCATCCCACGGACATTCCAACATAGGATTTTCATAATTGGCAGCGGTGCTGATCATCAGCAACCGCCGCTATCTCAGAGACAAGAGATTCATATCGCACTTTTTTCCTCTCCTGAATGTTGTCCTCCTCAAAGATCAAACCCCGCTTTCCGCCACAATCAGAGACAGGATCAGTACTCTCTTGGAACTGCACCCTAGCACGTCTTTTCCATCTCTTCGTCGAAGGACTACTCACAACCACACTGTCTTCAGTAACCTAATCAGGCCTAGTAGTGGAGAAACCCTCAGAAGCAGTACCCACATCACTGTTAATAATAACAGTAGAACAGTCAATCACTGCCTCTTTTATTATGCCAGCAGCTACTGTTTTGGGATTAGACACAGGAACATCGGCCACCAGGTCAGCACCCATAACCGGAGTAACGTCCATATGAGCACACTGATCAATAGGGACTGAACTGTCAGCCACCGAAATTTCAGAAACTTCAAAAACCGCAGACACCAAAGGAGCTAGCACCGTAATATTAGGGACCGGGACAGAGTCGGTCACCACACCGTCATCCCCTTTCTTCTTCCCCGAGACTCCAGGATCAACCTCAACTGGAGCAGCACCTGCTCCATCAGGAACAGAAACAGAATCTGAAGCTACCGGGCCCGAAGAGCTATTCCTCGAAAACTTTGATTTACTAGCAGCTGGAGCACGCATCCATGCGCCAAATTTCAGAGACGAATGGTCAAGCAGCCCCTTATTATTGGACTGGCATTCTCTAAGTAAGTGCCCCACACACCCGCAGAAGAAACAGAAATTGGGGAGCCTCTCGTAGCACAGTAAAGCAGAACACATCTCACCATCACCAACTTCAAACCGAAGTCCCCTCTTCAACGGCTTAGTAACGTCAATTAACACTCGAACCCTAAAAAATTTTCCTACACAGTCACCGTTCTGCCCACTATCGATTTCTACGATAGTGCTCACCAGTCCACCCAAGAAAATCCCTGCATCCTTATTCATGCAAGATAGAGGCAGATTGTAAACTTGTACCCAAAAAGGAGTAAAAGTAAAATCGAGCTCGGCTACTCTACCAATGCCAGTCGCCTCTTTCAACACCAGCAGACTCCTATCAAAAGACCAGGGGCCTCCCTCCAGAACCCTCTTTCTATCCCAAGGACAACCGAAACAAAACACAAACAGGTTCAAGCCAATCGATCAACCTCAACTGGAGCAGCACCTGCTCCATCAGGAACAGAAACAGAATCTGAAGCTACCGGGCCCGAAGAGCTATTCCTCGAAAACTTTGATTTACTAGCAGCTGGAGACTCCAGGATCAACCTCAACTGGAGCAGCACCTGCTCCATCAGGAACAGAAACAGAATCTGAAGCTACCGGGCCCGAAGAGCTATTCCTCGAAAACTTTGATTTACTAGCAGCTGGAGCACGCATCCATGCGCCAAATTTCAGAGACGAATGGTCAAGCAGCCCCTTATTATTGGACTGGCATTCTCTAAGTAAGTGCCCCACACACCCGCAGAAGAAACAGAAATTGGGGAGCCTCTCGTAGCACAGTAAAGCAGAACACATCTCACCATCACCAACTTCAAACCGAAGTCCCCTCTTCAACGGCTTAGTAACGTCAATTAACACTCGAACCCTAAAAAATTTTCCTACACAGTCACCGTTCTGCCCACTATCGATTTCTACGATAGTGCTCACCAGTCCACCCAAGAAAATCCCTGCATCCTTATTCATGCAAGATAGAGGCAGATTGTAAACTTGTACCCAAAAAGGAGTAAAAGTAAAATCGAGCTCGGCTACTCTACCAATGCCAGTCGCCTCTTTCAACACCAGCAGACTCCTATCAAAAGACCAGGGGCCTCCCTCCAGAACCCTCTTTCTATCCCAAGGACAACCGAAACAAAACACAAACAGGTTCAAGCCAATCGATTCGATCTCTACATCTTGCTTCGTTCTCCAGATCGCAACCATTGTGTTTTTGAAAGCCTCTCTGTTAATATCTCTGTTGGAGATGACTTTACCCACTAAGCTCAGAGCCATCCTTCGGAGACCTTTCTCCTTTAGATCCTCATCAAGGCGGGCGATCGAGCCATCGTCTTCGGAGAGGGAGAGCTTTGCACACCTCGATGCAATCTCATCTGGTTCCATGACACAGCTCTCCACGGCTGAAAAAATAAGCAGAAAGAAAATACCCAAGAAGAAGATCCGAACGCACCAGGAGAGAAAAGTAAAAATGGCAAGAAAAACTGAGATCGCTGTAAAAAAATAGCATAAAAACACCCAAGAACAGAACAGATGAAATACCAATTGTTTCATTGACTTGTTGATTTATATATATAATTTTTTTTTTCATTGCTTTTGTATGATTATGTCAGTCACCATCCACCAATTGTTTCATTGACTTGTTGATATATATATATATATATATATATATATATATATATATATATATATATATATATAAACTAAATGCCTAATTTAGCTTCCTTGATGAAGATCTATGAGTGTGTTGATTTCAATTTTTTTTGTAGTTGATTTTTTTGGGGCTTGAAGAGTAAAATAAAATAGTTAAGTGAATTTTGTACAAAAGAGAAAATGGGTATTGGGTTAGTTACGTAATGCAAAAATCAATGTAATCATTTTGAAAATATTTGAATATATGAAGAATTTTAAAGAAGAAGCTGAGATTTAAACCACCCCTCAATCGTGCCTTAAAGCTTTTGGTGTGAATGCCATAGCTCCTCAGTCTTTGCTCATGTGGCAGTTAAGTGGTTGTGATTTTTTTTTTTATACTACAAAACTCTTATAACCAAAGCAAGATGCATTCTTTAATTAGAGTGGACAAATTAAAAATGAAAATTAATATAAATAAAAATTTGGAGTCTTTTTTCTTGTTGTGATATGTGAATCGAAAAGGTTTATCTCTTGTAATTTGTTTTTTTTTTCTTTAATTGATTATAACCAATTTAGGAATGAAAGATTATCACCAAGGAAATGATAAAGGAAAGGGAAGAGATTTAGAAAAATATAAAGTATGGATGGTGGAAGAGACCAATGAGTTGCTAAAACTCAAGGTGGATGCTGCCAATCGTGGATGATGTGATAGTAATGCTTATTGAGTAAGGTAATTGTGGAAAGAAAGATACGCCCCGCTATGAATAATAAACTCAGGTGTTAAAAGATTTATTCTCAATATCTAAGCCGTTTAAATGAGTTGCTAAAACTCAAGGTGGATGTTGCCAATCGTGGATGACGTGATAGTAATGGCTTATTGAGTAAGTTAACTGTGGAAAGAAAGATACTCCCCGTTATGAATAATAAACTCAGGTATTAAAAGATTAATTCTCAATATCTAAGCCGTTTAAAATAGTTTAAACAACAATATAACAACTATTCTGAGCTTATTGCATCGTAGCTCTGGGTTTGGATGAGACCCTGTAACAAAGATGATGAAGTATGAGAGAATTACTTTAAGGTGAGTTTATTTTATTTAATACAATATATATAGTTTAACAATAAAAGTTAATGTGTGTATGTTTCACATGTTAACACTTATTATATTTTCTTTTTAACTAGTTTCATACTACACATAAAAGTTATTGCACAGATACTATTGCAGATTATGAAGATTTGAGAATTGCAATTGGAAATGGAACTGCTGTTGGGAGACACTCGATCGGATTAGGGGATGGCAATGATGTGAGAACATTTGGGATAGAAGAAAGTAGAGGCGGTGGTTTAGATGACTTGATATATGATGCTAGTAATGGGGGATTCATACAAAGTAATCAACAAGAACCTTTATATCAACCTCCATCTCTTACCCTCTTAGCCTATAAGGTCGGAGGTTCCTTCTGTATCTAGAAAACAAAATAGAATATAATATGAAGGAAAATCTAACTTATCTGAGACCAGCAATACTTAATCAGATGCTATAGACAAGCTCACTGAAACCATTGACAAGCTCACTCATATTATTGATTCATTTACCACTAGAGAGCATAGTTGTTGGGATGTTATCAAAGAGACCACACACTTGGATAATCATGCTCATTTCAAGGCACTTAAATTGCTTAATACTAGAGCAAAAACGATTGAGTTCTTGAAAATGACAACCTGAAGAGCGTTCCAAGTGGATATTTTATGAATTGATGGGATGAGTGATTTTTTTTTTTGGAGACGATACTTTGTGGTTTTGGATATGTTTTTTTTCAAAATTAAACTTTATTAATTGGTGTTAAAGCTTTAATTGATTGGATATTTGAGTTGTTAATTGATTTTATTTATTTCTTTTCTTCTTTTCACGTTAAGACATTATTTCATTTTTTGGGTTGGTAATTAATTGGATTTTTTTGTGTGTGGATATTTTGACTAGTGCACTTGTCATCCATAAGATGCTTTATAGTAAAGGCTATACAGAGATGTAGAAATGTTTACTAGAGTGGGGAGAGTGTGTGTGTGTGTATATATACATATAAGAGATATATTTCCAGTGGTTACATTGTCACGAGTTATATTGCTTTTTTTTTTTTCCCTTAGGTAGTTCCATTTATATAATGTCTTATTCCAACATACATGGAGATGATGAAGTAGAGAAAGAAGAAATGGAAGAAGAAGAAGACGAGGAAGAAGAATTGTATGAAGCTTTTAGGTACTCATTGATAGCAATTCAAGCAGTTTTCCATGTGTTAAATGAGCTAATAGTTATCATGTGTCGTGAACATGTCCAACGTACCCTAACTAGGCGACCAAAAACTACAAGTGGATAAGATTATATACACAAAATATTAAATGAGGATCCGACATACTTTCGATAAATTTATAGAATGTATCCCGATGTGTTTCTAAAATTATGTAATATCATTAAAAACAAAACACTCTTACAAGATAAAAGGTATATTTGTGTTGAAAAAATGCTTGCAACATTTTTACTCATTGTCAGACAAAATTCTCAATATTGCTTAATTAGTAAAACATTTGGTCGATAATATTTCACTACTAGCCGAAGTTTCAATAAAATTTTGAAAGCACTAAAAACAATTGCAGTAGATATGATGGTCAAATTTGGAATGACAGTATAAGAAAGAACAAGGGAAAGTACAAGATTTTACCCTTACTTTAACTGGGTGTGATATATCACGTCCAGTTACAATTGTAATGGTAACTGAGCGTGATATAAGCAGCTATCGTAATTGTCACGGAATAATTTCACATAATGTTATAGCAGTTTGTAACTTTAATTTGAAATTTATGTACGTGCTTAGTGGGTAGGAGGGTTCTGCACACAATTCAAAATTGTTAAGTGATGTTTTATCAAGGAGGAACATATTTAAAGTGTCATAAGATAAGTGTCACAAGATATGTTTTTTTTTAAAAGAACATTTAGTGCCACAAAGTATGATTTTTTATTAAAAAAAAACTTATTGTAATTATTTCTTTTTGTTATTTAATTTTTTTTTTCTGATTATAAAGGTTGTACATTTTTTTAATTATAAAAATATTGTATATTCAGGTAAATATTTATTGGAGGACTTTGGATTTGCAAATCGACGTCAGTTCTTAGCTTCTTTTCGAGGTGTTCGCTATCATCTTGAATATTTTGTTGGCCAAGGTCGTGACCCTGAAAATGCAAACGAGTTATTCAATCTTCGTCATGCTTCCTGAACGTAATTGAGATGATATTTGGCATATTCAAATTGTGGTTCACAATTTTCAAAACAGCTCATCCATTCTCATTTAATACACAAGCAGAGCTAGTGTTAGCTTGTGCAGGACTGCACACCTTTCTTTGTAAAGATTGCCGTTCTGATGAATTTCCAATTGAACTAGATAAGATTGTTAAAGTCTACACAAATGCAAGCTGGGCAGGATCTGTTACAGATAGAAGGTCAACTATTGGGTATTGTACACTACTTTGGAGGAACTTGGTAACATGAAGAAGCAAAAAAAAAAAAAAAAAACAGTTGTGGCCAAGTCGAGTGCAGAAGCAGAATTCAGAGCCATAGCTCACGGTATCTGTGAACTTTTGTGGATAAAAAGTATCTTGAATGATCTTAAGATTAAATGGCAAGGACCGATGAGGCTTTACTGCCACAACAAGTTAAGCCATTGGTATCGCACACAATCCAGTTCAACATGACAGAACTAAGCACGTTGAAGTGGATTGACACTTTATAAAGGAGAAGTTGGAAAGTAGATTAATTTGCACACCCTATAGGCCTGTTTGTTGGATGGGTTTAACTTGGGATTTGACTATTTTTAGTCTAATCCCATGTTTGGCCCGTCCAACAACATTGCACAATATAATCTTGTTGACCTTTTAATCCTAGTCCGACATTATTAAATAAACCTCTCCATTTAGTTGGGTTAAATTATCCAGGTTCGTCTTTTATCCTCTCTTCTCACTTTCACACCTCTCCTACCAAATTTTCTCTGCTTCTCTTCATTTTGTTCTGATTGCTTCTAGTTCTCCCTTCTGGATCAAATACTGGAGATTTTGAGGTGAGTTGCCTTCTTGAATTTTGATTAATTACTGTTAATTATTGATGGTTTTGAATATTTGGGTTTAGGGTTTTTTTTATTTTTTTATTTTTGTATGACTTTAAGAGAAATAAATTGGTTGTGTTGTTGCAATTGCTTTATCTACACGGTTTTTGTGCAGATATGTAGAATCCCATCCATTTTTTTTAGGGAATTTAGCTAAATTGCTCAAGCTCCACTAACAGTTGCAACACTACCCAAGCTCTATTAATTTTTGCAACATCTACCCAAAGCCATTTTTTGGACAAAATTGCCCTTACTTTTACATTTGACCACTGCACTGTCTTCTTCTTCTTCTTCATCTAGACAACTTCTTCACCTCAGCCGGTTCTCTCGTCGTCGCTTCTTCTCTTCTCTTCTTCACATTTTCTTATTTTTCCTCTCTTCTCTTCTCCATAAATCTCTTACCCAACCTAAGCCAAGAAATTCTCAAGTTATCTCTTGCAAATAAACCATCGATCCATCTCACAAAGTCTTCTTCTCCATCAAAAATTCCAAGGTTAGTGTTAAACTTTTTTTTTTTTTAGTGAATGCAGACCTTTATGGGTTTTGAATCAGTTGTAGGCATTTCACATTTGTTAATACTCCATCAAAAAAATGAAGAACGAATTTTTATAAAATTTTTTTTTTCATCATGCCGACCCGATGGTTTTGGCCCGATGCGTTTGGCCTGATGGTTTTTCTTTATGTTTTTTCATTGTTTTTATGGTTTTATCATGTCGGCCCGATGGTCTTGGCCCGATGGTTTTTATCATGTATTTTGACATGGCGGCCCGATGGCATTGGCCCGATGGTTTTGTTTCATTATGTATTTTCACATGGCGGCCCGATGGCCTTGGCCCGATAGTTTTATCATGTCGGCCCGATGGTTTTGTTTCATCGTGTATTTTCACATGGCGGCCCGATGGCCTTGGCCCGATGGTTTTCTTTCATAATGTATTTTCATATGGCGGCCCGATGGTTTTTTTCATCATGTATTTTCACATGGCGGCCCGATGGTTTTATCATGGCGGCCCGATGGTTTTATCATGTCGGCCCGATGGCCTTGGCCCGATGGTTTTATCATGTCGGGCCGATGGCTTTGGCCCGATGGTTTTATCATGTCGGCCCGATGGCCTTGCCCCGATGGTTTTCTTTCATAATGTATTTTCATATGGCGGCCCGATGGCCTTGCCCCGATGGTTTTCTTTCATAATGTATTTTCATATGGCGGCTCGATGGCCTTGGCCCGATGGTTTTCTTTCATCACGTATTTTCACATGTCGGCCCGAAGGCCTTGGCCCGATGGTTTTATCATGTCGGCCCGATGGCCTTGGCCCGATGGTTTTATCATGTGCCTTGGCCCGATGGTTTTATCATGTCGGCCCGATGGCCTTGGCCCGATGATTTTTGTTCATGCCAGGCTGGGAGTTTTGATACTTTAATTGAATCAATGTTTTATTTACATTTTTTATTTGAATGCAGGAAGGAGCATGGATGATGTGCAGTTGATAATCAACTGGGATGGACATTGGGTATGTGAACAAGGGGTTTATTGGTATGATGGCCAGAGATCAAAATGGGTGTTATTTCCAAGAGAAGCAACTTATGCTCAACTATTAGATAAAGTGTATGCCGTCACTGGGATTGACAGAAAGTGCTTTCAAGTCATTATAAAGACGGTTGCTCATACCATCCGCCCAAGCATGCCTGTTGAGATAAGTGATGATGATGATGTTGTAATATTATTACGTCAAAAGAATGTTGACCCTTTAGTTTGTATAACCGTGTCTGAGATTGGCCATAGTGACCGACAATTGCAGCAGCAATGTTTTCCAGAGTCATATAATCAACAACACCATCCCATCAATCTTCAATTTCCTTCATCGAAGGAAAGTAACTACATTCGGGAAGGCTACACACCAAATTTAAATGATGCTACGGTTGAAGAAGAATTTCAAGTTGTTGATGATTTCAGTAACGAAGTCAGAGATAATGAGAAGTCCGAAGATGTTCCGGGTGCTGGAAACAGTAATGAAGGGTTAGTTCGAGCCACGTCTGTAATGTGTTCAATTAATGATGTTGAAGTAGCTTCGAGAGCTATGCCGATTCTGATTGCAAATGGGGAAGTCCTTGACAGTAAGAAAGAGTTGCACTCCCAACTAAGAAAGTACGCTACTGCAAATCGTTTCAATTTGAAAGTGTGGAAGTCCGATACTTCACGTTTTGAGGTACGTTGTGCTGTTGGAGAATGCAAATGGCGGCTACATGCATTCAAGGTTACAAACACTGATTTTTTTCGGATTACCAGATTTGACGACAAATACAGTTGCTCAATGGAGAAAAGGTTTTCATGGAATAGAAAGGCTAGTGCACAGTTTATTGGCGAACATATCAAGGAGAAATTTCGTGATGGTCGTATCTACAGACCAAAGCAAATCATAAGAGATATCCAAAATGAATTGGGCATTACAGTAAATTACCACAAAGGATATCGGGCTAAACATATTGCTATAGAGGAGGTACACGGATCATTTGAAGTTTCTTTCAGTATGTTACCTTATTATTGTCACATGTTAGAGGAAACAAACCCAGGGACGATCACGAACATTAAGACTGATGATGAAAATAGGTTCATGTATCTGTTCTTCTCCATTAAAGCGTGCATAGATGGTTTCAATGCTGCCATTAGACCGGTTATTGCAATTGATGCCACGTTTCTGAAGGGTTCATATGGGGGCATTTTGTTTGTCGCTGTATGTCAAGACGGGAACGACCAAATATTTCCTTTGGCATTTGGTGTTGCGGATTCCGAGAATGATGCTTCATGGAGTTGGTTTCTATCTCGTCTGCATGATACCATTGGAGATGTTAAAGATCTTGTTTTTGTATCTGATAGGAAAAACAGTATTGTCAAAGCTATTGCAACGGTTTTTCCAAATGCATACCACGGTGCTTGTTTCATGCATTTAGAACGAAATATGATTTCCATTTATAAGAACAAAGATCTTTCCATACCATTTCGGAAGGCAGCCAAGGCCTACAGAGTTAATGATCACTCATTTTACATGCTACAGTTGTCCAGCATTAGTGTTGGAGCTCATCAGTATGTCGTTGATGCTGGAGAAGAGAGGTGGTCCCGAGCATTTTGTCCGAGAAAAAGGTACAACATTATGACTACTAATATTGCTGAGTCGATGAATAATGCAGTGAAAGATTTTCGAGAGTTACCCATTGTTGCTATGATTGACCGTATTCGAGATATGATGCAACGCTGGTTTCATGATCGGCGTACAGTGGCTGCTTCTTACGATACGCAGTTGACAGAAAGGGTTGAGGCACTTATTGGGGTTAGTGATGAATCTGCGCAACATATGAAGGTGTCCCCAACTGCAGTGTACCAGTTTGAGGTGCACGATGGAAAACAGAATGGCATTGTTGATTTAGAAAACCGTACATGCAGTTGTAGGGAATTCGATCTTGATCAGATTCCATATGCACATGCTTTAGCTGCCATAAAATATAGAGGATTGCATTACACAACATTCACCTCACCCTACTACTCGACTGCTTATCTGCTTTCAGCATACAGTGGTGAGATTCATCCAGTAGGCCATCAAGGTGATTGGTTGGTCCCAGCGGACGTTGCAAATACAATTGTTCTTCCACCAGTTGCCCGACGGCCACCAGGTCGACCAAAGAAACAACGTATACCTTCGATTGGAGAAGAGGTTGTACGCAGAAGGTGTAGAAATTGTTGGCGCCACGGCCACAACAGCCAAACATGCAAGAATCCTAAAGTAGCGGAACCATCCGGGTGATGAGGATATGCAAGATATGATGTTGATTTATTTATGATATTCTGTTTTGTTGTATTTAATTGCATTTTGATTCGGAGAATTGCAGGAAATGAACAATATAATTCACATTATTGTACAATTTGGAACACATTATTGTACTATTTCGAAATCAATGTTTTGTTGTACGTATGCATTTGAAAAGTTTTATTATTATATAATTTTAGTTAGCTGTTTTGTTGTATGCAATTAAGAGTTTTATTTTGATTTTTTGAAGAGTTTGTAATCAAATAACTTATGAAATTTTTGCCAGAGTTTCCTCTATTTTTCTAACAACCCAAAAACGGATTTACGAAATCAATGCATTAACCTCAACGTGTATACACTTCATAGCACAATGTTCAATCATTTGCGCATCCTTCCGCTCGATGCGACTTTTCCAATCATTTTATCAAAGCGTAAAAATTAACGTTTAAAAAATCAAATAAAAATTGTACAATAATTTCCAATAACCATATCTTACGCCTACAACCAATAATTTCCAATAACCAATAATATACCTACAAACAATAATTTCCCAATAACCAATAATATTCCAATAACCAAAATTTACAATCATTCCCAAAAACCAATAATATTCACATAAATGAAAATTTTAAAAAATGTACAATTCATTCTGAATTTGAATCTTCTAGCCTTGCAGAGTTTGCAAATATGTCGATGGACATTTTCTTCCTCAGGGCTTCGATTTGCTTTGCATTGAAATCAAACTTCTGTCTGTGTGCAACGATGTATTCAGCAAACATAAGGGTAAATGCACCACAGTGACCACTGCAATAATTAACCAATAATAGCATTGTCAATTATTGAATCAATTATAATAACAATCAATTTAAAAATATTGAGTTCAATTTCACTTACGCCCCCCGTTGTTGTGGAACAGTATCGGGACCTAATCTTTTGCATGTAAATGGAGTGACCTGTACTTGTCTCCCCTTGTATTCAAAATAGCCTCCTTGATACATAAGGGACGGCAGAAGAAGTGCTAGCGGGGCGACATATTGCTCCCGAAAAGACGGATCAGTTTCCTTACATAAAGAATCATAGATCCGTACTTTTCTTTCAACAATATTGACAGCCGCCAACACCCAATGATAACCATCCACATTCACAGGCATCAACAACTACATTGAACACATAATTAGCATTTAACTTATAAAGATATTGTAATGTAAAATAGATGCATGATTACACTTACATTATCGATCTCCCACCATGGACGAGACCCTTCGGGTCGTTCTCCGCGAACATAGCCAAGGTAAAAATCCTCCCAAGGAAAGGTAAGGGGATCGTATGCCTCCTCTGGTATGGTTCCATCCTTGTTCTTCGGAAGTTTTTTCCACATGTGTTGAAGGGTTGTCTGCAAAATTTTAAAAAATCAGTATGTTCTTTATAATTAAGTCATGGAAAGTTTATTAAATAATTTATATTTCAATTACAACTTACAAAGAATGTTGGGTCAATCAAGTTGTAATTTTGGGAAAAAATGGTCGGATGCGAAAGCTGGCGCCTCCGTAGTACTGCCAAATAAGCCTCAAGGTGCTGTTTTGTGGTTAGTTCATGGAAAAAAAATTGCCATTGAGAACTCATCATAAGGAACAATGCAAGTTAATGACATTAGCATGAAAGTAACAAAAAAATTTCTGTTATTTACTAACCAAGCTGTCCAACCAGTCAGTCGCACTCTCAAACGTCTTGAAAAATTCGGGGGTCGCATCCAGTGGTGCCTCAACGTAGCACCTGCATATACGGTATGATATTCAGAGGAATATAGATTAAAACATCACACCAAAAAAAGAAGTCTGAAAATAGGTTATGCACTTAACTTATGTATGCTTACCTAGCTTTGCTATTTTTTTTTAAAGCTTCGTACTCCGACTTTACTTCCTTATGAACCGGTTTTAACGGCTCGAACTTAATTGGATGGGAGGACCGTGTCTTTTGCTTCTTTGGCCTAGTCGGGTCAATGTACGGGCTACATACGAATGCAGAACGCTTTTTTTTCCTCATACCATATCTTACGCCGAATGCTTTTTTTTCAAGAGCTTCGACACTCTGACTACCTGTGGCACTCGCTGTGGCAATCGCGATATGCGCCAAGGGAGAGGGAGGACGGTAAATAGTAAGCTGCATGCATTGATCGGGTTCAAGACCCTCCTCCTTTGCTTCATCATTTCTGAGATTTTTTTCCTCGTCCACATTATAGGTTGTATCACAGATGTCGTCACTCTGATGCAGTTAATAGAACAGTATACGGTTAATACAATGTCGAAAAGGAAATGACAAATGTCGACGTGATTAAATAAAAAATAAATTACCTGTGGCACCTCAGTTCCAGCTGCAAATTTTTCATCACTCCCTCCTGTCTTGCAGACAACTTCAATCAATTTCTCAACTCCTTTCCGCATCTCATCAAGTTCTGTTTGTAGGGTTGCAAACCCTTTGTCAACTTTATCATTCAGTGCGGTCATAGAAGTCTTCAGACAGGCTACTTCTGTGTGGAGGCCATCCAATTTTCTATTCAAATCTTCTGAGTCCTAGCATAATGTCCAAGAAAAAGTTAAATTAACATTTACATAATATTTAATAAACAATACAATTAAGGGACAATATTGGCAACATACCGATGGCCTCCGTCCAATAGGCCGTTCTTCTTGTATTTCAGCTTGCTTATATTTCGGTTGTGGTTGCTCTTCTTCACCAACATCATCACTATGAGTGTCATGACGGTACTCGTCATCTTCCTGATCACCCATCTCTATATATGGGGTAGACGGATCATTTGAGATGGCACCCGTATCCAACCCCATAAAATAGGACAACTTCAGTTCTTCCTCCGTTGGTTTCAAAGTTTGAAACGTTGAAATCTAACCCAAAAAAAAAAAAAAAACAGCCCACGTAGTGTTATAATAACAATTTATATACCTAACAGAAGTCTTTCAATGTAGTTCATACCTTTCGCCTACTGAAAATCTCATTTCTCAAAGCCTCATATCCAGGACTCGTTTTCACTTCCCAGTTCAGAATACGATGGGCTGTACGAGACACCCTGGTACCATACTTCTTGATTGAGTACAGCGGAATCGCTTTAATTGCCCACACCTACCAAATAAAACAAAACCATGTTTCAATAAGAGTTTTAAAGAGGTTAAGGGTAAAAAAAGTTAAACACTTAAAATTACCTGAAAAGCATAGACAAATCCATACAGGTTGATCTTCTCTGCTGTATGGCTCGGATCCTTTTTAGCCTTCTCCATAAACTTCTTATCTCGACCTTTGCAATAGGTCGAGAAAGAGTTGAATGTCCTGGAATAGACAAATGAACCCCATGGGAACCGATTGAATTCTTCTAAGTTATCAACCAACTTCATTGCCCAATATTCGACCTTCGTCCTCAGGTCCTTTCCAAGCAATGTCATCTCCAAGATCAGCAACAAAGCTACTTTAATCATGTCATCATCAGCATCATGTTCTTCCTCCATACGTTCGAACAAAGTTTGCAATTTTGTTCCAGTCACCTTTTTGGCTCCCTTAAAATATTTCTGCCAAATTCTACACATCTCATCTTCCTGTACAGTAGGGACGACTGTATCCCCAAAACGTAGACCGCTGACGAGGCAAAACTCGGTTGCACTGAACCGTATTCTATTCCCGCCAATCAAAAACTACATTTCGTTTTCAGCATTGTCCACATGGCACTCCCGCAACAAGATGTGATGACAAAACTGACCCGTGAAGCACATTTCATTAACATCTAAGAAATGGCCAAAGCACGTTGCTCTTATTTGTTGTTGTTGATGTTCCGTGAGTTACTCTTCAGCAGCCCGATGCAACCCCATTTAGAATATGTTGTCATCTTGGCATGGAAAAAATTTTTTTCCTTAATTTTCATCGTCTCAACCAACTTCTCACTTACCATTGAATATTAGCCTGCATAAAAAAAAAATTCGAATTCATCAACATACTAAACAATACAAATATAAATTTTATTTCATCAAATCATGTCGGCCCGATGATTTAATTTCATCGGGTCGCAGTGGCCCGATACTTTGATTTCATCTGGTTTTGTTTCATGGTGATGCTTGCAAGCTGGCCGATGGTTTAGTCTGATCGGCCTGATGAAAGAAAACCGTCGGCCAGCCGTGGCCCGATAATTAAATGTCATCGGGCCACCGCGACCCGACGGTTTTGTTTCATCGGGCCAGTACCTCAGTGGCCCGACGAAAGTAAACCATCGGCCAGCTGAGACCCGATGAGTTTTTCATCGGGTCTTCGCTGGCCGATGGTTTTGTTTCGTAGGACACAGTGGCCCGACGAAAGTAAACCATCGGCCAGCTGAGACCCGATGAGTTTTTCATCGGGTCTTCGCTGGCCGATGGTCTACATTCATCGGGCCACTGTGTCCTGCGAAACAAAACCAACGGCCAGCTGAGACCCGATGAAAAAACTCATCGGGTCTCAGCTGGCCGATGGTTTTGTTTCGTAGGACACAGTGGCCCGATGAATGTAGACCATCGGCCAGCGAAGACCCGATGAAAAACTCATCGGGTCTCAGCTGGCCGATGGTTTACTTTCGTCGGGCCACTGAGGTACTGGCCCAACGAAGCAAAACCATCGGCCACCCGTGGCCCGATGCCCAAAACACAAACCTCTAGACAAAAAATCAGAAGGAGGAGATGATTTCAATTGGTGTGGAATGTTACCACGGAAGAAGGAGACGATTTCGTTGCTGTGACCCGATGAACAAATCATCGGGTCTCAACTGGCCGATGGTTTTGTTTCATCGGACCACTTAGACACAGTGACCCGATGAAACAAAATCATCGCCCAGACGTGGCCCGATGCCCAAAACACAAATTTGTAAACAAATAATCAGAAGAAGAAATTTTTCCTTACTTTGAACAAGAACAGAAGAAGACGATTTCCTTGCTGTGCTCGAAGAATAACGCGACTCGCTGAACCTGCAAACACAAACGAAACTAAGAAGACAAACGAAGAAGACAAACAGCAGCAGAGAACACAAATGCAGAAGACGAACAGACGATGAACAGCAGTTGAGATGAACAGCAGTAAAAACAAGCAAGTCAAAAGCTGTAAAGTGAAAACGTGGAGTCTGGGTCAAATGTGAAAGTAAGGGCAAATTTATCCAAACAAAGTCTTTGGGTAGCGGTTGCAAAAATTAGTGGACCCTGAGTAATTTTGCAATTATTGATTACTGTTTGGACAATTTTGCTAAATTTCCCTTTTTTTATTGTTGTCTTTTCTCATTGTATAAGATGGCTATCGTGTTATGTGTTTAAAAAAGTTGAAATTTTTGAATCCAAAAAGAAAGTTCCTTGAAGACAGTAGCTCTGCACTTAGGCCTTCATATTTAACCTATGAACATATATACATTAGGAAAAGACATTTTTCTCCAAGAGTTTGAATAAAAAGAAATTTACTTATTTATATATCTATTTTATTTAGGCCTATTAAATGTTTTGATCCTTTTATTTATATGAAAATCTTTTAGAAACATTTTTAAATGATATTTTGACCTAGGATTTTCCATTAAAAAAGTGAGCAGACATACAAAAATGAGTAAGGTGTAGACCTCGGGCTATGCTTTCTTGAAGGATATGAAAGTGAAGACTTTAGTATGTTTCCAGTCATTTTCAGGACGTAATGTTGTATATTATTAAATAGTAAAGTAATGGATTGGCTTTCTTTTCATGTTCTTCCCTTTTTTTTTTGATACGTCTTCTAGTGGTCATATAATTTAATTGTACCATTGATTTTCATGTTCTTTGGAACCCCATTTCATTGATTCTGTATTTGGCTAGGAATCTTCAGATGAAATGACATTTGATCTAAAATTGGTAAAGCTTATACATGAGTTTGAAGCAACTCTGCTTAGCCATTTCTAAAAATGTTGAATTGATTCAAGAAGTCTATGGAAGTGTTCAAATTGGAATTTGCTTATCTACACTCTCCAATCTATCTAGAGATATCCAAGCAAGAAAACACTGATGAGGAACAGGCTAGTTCAGACCTCAGAGCTCTCACATGCAGTCCTTTGCTTGTGATTAAATTTCTTAGCTTGTTGCTTCTTTCTGGGTCTTTCATATCTGGTTTATGCCCTATTTTATCATTGTTATATTAGAAATGTTTTTGCAAGTTGTAATATATTGTCTACACATGTTGGCAAAATTCACTGGACATCAATAATTTAAGTCTTGCAATTGCTATTTAGAATCTCATAGTGGGAGATAACATACCTAATTTACTTGTTTATTTTATTCTTTTGGCCTAGATCTAATTGTAGTGGTCAAAATTCATCAGTGGGCTAGCCTAAGAAACAAATTAATAAATCAGATCCAAAAGGAAAAAAGCCCAAGACGAGAAATATTCAAAATAGAAAGGAAGTCCATGAAACCTAAAAAGAGATAGAGCCCAGTAAAACAAAGACCACGTGGTAAAACACTCACAATAGTAGATCACACCCGTGATTCATGGGATACTAATCTAAACGCCATAAATGCATCATTTAAACTCTCAAAAACGTGTAGATCCCTCCAATGACTGCAATAATCGTAGTTAAGAGTATCATAACGGCGGTAGACCGTTTTAAGCATAGTTATGAGAGTATCATAAGAGTTGATCGAGTTATGAAGAGTATTATAACGGTAGATCGAGTTATGAATAATATCACAACGGTAGATTGCACTAATGATAGTATTGCCCTAGAGCTTTATCTATAAATAAACAGACCCCTCACAGGTCGAAGGGTTGGCACTTGATATAGAAAAACTCTCCAGACTCTCTTAATCATACTCTCAAGCTCACTTGATCAGAATCTCAATCATCCTTCCGGCTACCTTCCAAAGGTCCACCGTCACATATTTCGGCCATACACTCATGATCTCTGATCACACTTCCCTAGGAAGTCCTTATAGGGAGACATTATTGTTCTTGCTTTATCTCATTTTCTACTCTTATTATTTAATATTCTTTATATTATTCTAATTTGAGCGTCAGAGTGTCTTTGGCCGGCACCACCCCTGTGTCAAGTGCATTTTGACTCTATTAAATTGTTGGTTATGCAGGTTGTAGTGCCCTTTTCTACTACCCTACGTGAATTAGGATCTACAAATTGGCGCCCACCGTGGGGCACGACAATCTTCGAATGAGTACAGCTAACAATCTACCTTTCACAAACGATATGGTAGACGACTCAAATCACAGTGCTATGGAAGCCCAACTTCAAGCACTAGTGGCCCAGATGAACAAAAACTCTCAAAGGCTCTCAGCTTTGGAAGCGGAGAACCAAGAACTTCAGAGTAGGATGCAAGCATTCTCTACACTCAACGACGTCCTACCAGGGTCCATTCGAGCATCCGACCAAGTAGTGAATGTAGAGCGCCAACTACCAACTGCCCAACCTAACATTGGAGGTCAACCCCAAATGAGCAAGGAGCATGCTAACATAAGCAATGAAAGAGTGTTCGACAGTAGAACGCAACAAGCAGTAGCACCAATGTTGAACACAGTTGGCGGTCTACATGGAAGCACCACCTCTCCACGTTTGCAAATCCCTCCATTGGCGATGGGTGGAACAACTCACCGTAGCCCGCTAATACCCAAGACACTCGTGACATCTTCAACGTCGACCCCACACAATGTAGAATTAGTAAACCCTAACCTTCTTGCTTCTAACTCAGATGTAGCTTGTAGGTTTGCAAAGATGAAAGCGTTGATACAACGCATCCCCGGAATGCCAACTCCCATTAAGAAGAGTGCGATAAATAGCTTTGCAGATTCCCCATTTGAGGATGCACTCGTATTGGTGAAAATGCCTAGAAAATTTAATTTTCCCAACATGAAGCAATATGATGGAATGACATACCCAAATGATCACATCGCCGAGTATAGTAGAGGATGTTCACTGCTGCAATTCCACACGATCTTAGAGAAGCCTGCATGTGCAAAGGCTTTGGGTCAAGCCTCGTAGGGCCAGCGCTCTAGTGGTACATAAGTCTACCCAATAATTCGATCAACTCATTTCCGTAGCTGACAGATACATTCGACGAACAATTCGCCAGCAGTAGAAAGCTAGAGAAGCAGTCTGATCACTTATACATGATTGGTCAAAAGAGAGGAGAGCGACTCCGACACTACGTGGGCTGGTTGAACAAAGAGAACGTATCAATCCCACATTGCAACCAGGCGACAGCAATATCAGCATTCAGGAATGATCTACTCCATGATTCAGACTTATACAAAGAGTTAACCAAATATCCGTGAAAAACAATGAAGGACGTTCTCGCCAAAATGTAGGTATAGATCAAGTGGGAGGAAGATGAGATAAATTACTATTCTTCTCGACATAAAAACAGTTGGAATGCGACCCACCTTAAATTGTATTATTTCTAAAACTCTTCTTATTTATTTATTTATTTTGTTCCTACATGAAACTAACTTGAGCGTTAGAGGGCCGTTGGTCTAACCAACGGCCATCCCTAATGCTTCCTCTTTGTCGATTACAAATAGGATCTTGCAAGCAGAGATCAACGATGCTCAGTTGCGATTGACAATCACCAACCAAGCGGCCTACCGAACAACATTCTACATACTGAATCTATACCCGTTGTCTACAAACAGCAGATTGGGGAAACTACACTTTACGACTTGATCTTTTTGTACATTCTACTTTTGTCTAGACTCAGAAGGAGCGGTCGACTAAATAACATGTGGTCAAGACCCATGTAGAGCACCCAACACTACTTGGTCGCATGTCAAGTGCTCGACCAAACACTATTCAGTCTCATATGGAACATTCAACTTATATCTAAGTATCGCTACTAAGTCGACACGTGTAGAGCACACATTATTACATGCAGAGCGCTCGACCATTACTGGGTCTAGGCCCATTGAGAGTGTTCGACCACACAACCTTTGGTCCTGCCCACTAAAAGTACTCGACTCATATGGAGCGCTCGATCAGGTCCTTATTAACACGATGCGTGCCTAAAGGTTGTAAAGGTTATTGTCGAGCACTCGACAAAGACAACATCTAAACACCTATAGAGCACTTGACAACAATTATGTCCAAAAGATGAAAATAAATCAAGCAAATGAGCAAAGCAAAAAAAAATCTGGTATAAGGAAAGCTTACACGTGAAGAAAAGAGAAAAATCTATTATGAAGTAAGATCACAGAAAAGGCGTTCGACCTTGGAAAAGAAAAAAAACGCAAAGAGCAAAAAGCATTCTACATAGATAAAAATGAGCACTAGAAGACAAAAAAAAGGCAATAGTTATGAGGCGGCTGGGAAGAGAGTTAATTGCAATAAAAGCCAAAGACATCTGTCATTTCAAGTGTTAGAGATATCAACACATGGCATACAAGCACACTTGGAGAAATAGCTGTTGCACACCATAGTTAATCCCTCAAAAGATTGATTCTACAAACACAAGTTTCTATATAAAGGTGGCATTCGACTTTATGAGCGTTCAACCACAATAAAAACAAAAGGCAGGCTATTAGCATGGACCGCTAAGCACTCGATCCAAAAAGAAAAAAAAAGAAAAAAAGGAAGGTTCAAAAAGCAAAAAGAAAGCATTCTACCATATTTTACTTGATTATGGTAGAACATTTTTGTTCAAACATCATTAAATATCTATTATAAGTAAAGAGCAAATCCACTATGTATGCTAACGGTAGAACGCTCCATGAAAGTTTATGGTAGATCGCTCCAATTGAACCCAATGTGTAAACACTCCAAGTGAGCACACGGTAGAACGCGTCATGAGAGCTTATGGTGGACCGCTCTAATTGGACCCACTGTGTAAACACTCCCAGTGAGCACACGGTAGAATGCTCCATGTGAGCTTATGGTAGACCGCTCCAATTGAACCCAACATTCCAAGTGACGTTGATGTAGAACACTTCATATGAGCTTATGATAGCCCGCTCCAATTGAACCCAACACTCCAAGTGAGGTTACGGTAGAACGCTCCATGAGAGCTTATGGTAGACCGCTCCAATTGAACCCACCGTGCAAACAGTATAAGTAAGCTCATGGTAGAATGCTCCAAGAGTGTTTACAGTAGCATGCTCCAAAAAAACCCACCGTGCAATCACTCCAAGAGAGCTTACAATAGCACGCTCTAAGAGAGCTCGTTGTGTATGTAGTACGCTCCATCACCAAATAGAATGCTCCATAAGTGTTCAAAATACCACATAGAGCAGTTGATATCCAAGAGATACAGAACGCTTGACAACCATTGTCACTCTACATAAATGAGAAAGAAATTCTCATATTTGTATAGTGGAGGTAAACTGTAGTGGTCAAAATTCATCAGTGGGCTGGCCCAAGAAACAAATCAATAAATCAGGCCCAAAAGGGAAAAAGCCCAAGGCGAGAAATATTCAAAATAGAAAGGAAGTCCATGAAATCTAGAAAGAGATAGAGCCCAGTAAAACAAAGACCACGTGGTAGAACACTCACAATAGTAGAACGCACCCATGATTTGCTGGATACTAATCTAAACGCCATAAATGCATCATTTAAACTCTCATAAACGTATAGATCCCTCCAACAGATGCAATAATCGTAGTTAAAAGTATCATAACGATGGTAGGCCATTTCAAGCATAGTTATAAGAGTATCATAACGGTTGATTGAGTTATGAAGAGTATCATAACGGTAGATCGAGTTATGAATAATATCACAACGGTAGATTGCACTAATGATAGTATCGCCCTGGAGCTTTATCTATAAATAGGCAGACCCTTCACAGGCCGAGGGGTTGGCACGTTGATACAGAAAAACTCTCCAGACTCTCTCAATCTTACTCTCAAGCTCACTTGATCAGAATCTCAATCATCCTTTCGGCGACCTTCCAAAGGTCCACCGTCACATATTCAGATCATACACTCACGATCTCCAATCACACTTCCCCAGGAAATCCTTATAGGGAGAAATTATTGTTCATGCTTTATCTCATTTTCTACTCTTATTATTTAGTGTTCTTTATATTATTCTAATTTGAGCGTCAGAGTGTCCTTGGCCAGCACCACCCTGGTGTCAAGTGCATTTTGACTCCCTTAAATTGTTGGTTGTGCAAGTTGTAGTGCCCTTTCCGCTACCCTATTCGAATTAGGATCTACACTAATGGTCATCTAACCATTAACCAATCAATGATTTGGTCCATGAGTGCTCTCTTTTCATTTTTTTTAGTCAATAATTATCACCATGTCTTGACATATGCATAATTGGGTACGTGTGTAAAAATGTGTCCTACAATTGATGAATGCACTAATCTTTTTGCTTCAAGGATTTGATGTGCTTGTGCATAGAGGTATTTATGAGGCTGCAAAAGGGATATATGAACAGATGTTACCAGAAGTCCATGCGCACCTAAAAGCTCGTGGCAACCATGCAACCTTCCGCTTCACTGGACATTCTCTAGGGGAAAGCTTGTCGCTACTTGTAAATATGATGTTACTAATACAGGGTGAAGTAACTGTTTCGGCTTTACTTCCTGTCATAACATTTGGTGCACCATCCATCATGTGTAGAGGTGACCATCTTCTTCGTAAGCTTAGGTTGCCTAAAAGTCATGTTCAGGCCATAACAATGCACAGAGATATCGTGCCCCGAGCTTTCTCTTGTAATTATCCTAATCATGTTGCAGAACTTTTAAAGGCTGTGAATGGGAACTTTCGTAATCATCCCTGTCTCAAAAACCAGGTATGGTTTTTCAGTGTCATAGAATGAAGTATATACTCAGTAACAACTATGGAATTCAATTATTAGACCAACATATATGTCGTGTTTTATTGAGCTGAGTATCAGAAAACCTAAATGAGAGGAAATGAGAAAATTTGATTTCTTATTCATTGTGTCACTGTACAATGGAAGAGAAAGCTATATAAATAGCTTAACGGAATACAACCGGTAAAACTACTGTTATAACCGGTAACTAACTAGTTACACTAATTACATTTCTAATACTCCCCCTCAAGATGGCTTGTAAATGTCCTTTACAGCCATCTTGGATAATAAAGAAAACAATATATGAGAAGGAAGAGGTTTAGTAAAAATATCTGCAAGTTGATGTTCGGAACAGATGGGAAGCAATTTGAGAGCCCCAGAAGCAACCTTCTCACGCATGAAATGGCAATCAATCTTAATATGTTTCGTGCGCTCATGATAAATGAGGTTAGAAGCAATGTGAATGGCAGCTTGATTATCACAAAAGAGAAAAGCGGGAGAAGAAACAATTACTTGAAAATCACGAAGAAGTTGCTGCAGCCAAGTAATTTCACTAGCAGTGGAAGCAAGTGCTCTATATTCAACTTCAGCTGAGGAACAAGAGATGGTGGCTTGCTTCTTAGCCTTCCAAGACACCAAAGAATTGTAACATCCCTAATTTCGAATAAATATGAAAAGTATGATTGAATTAATTTTGAATATGTGAATATGATATTTATGATTTGAGGGGTAGAAAATGTAATTAAATGTATGTATATTTTTAAGGTTTCCAGATAGATCAGGTGGAGTGGTCTAGAAAGAATACATGAAAGAGAAGGAAAAATGAGACAGTGAGTACTGCGACCGCAGATCGCGCTGAGCAGCTCGCGGTGAAAGTGGTAAATTTCCATCAGTGAGCAACGCGACCACCGGTCGCGGTACCGGTCGCGATGGCTCAAAAATTATAAAAAAAATAAAGCGGTGGAGCGGTGCATTTAAATGAATCAAAGAGAGCAAAAGCTCTCAACATTCAGTAAACATCACTAGAAACAGCAACTAAAGAAAACGAGAGAGAAAGAAGAGAGAAGAGGAGAGAGAAAGAAGAAAAAGAAGAAGAAGAAGAAGAAGAAGGAGAGAAGAAGAAGAAGAAGAAGAAAAGAGGAAGAAAAGAATGAAAGGAAAAGGAGAAAGAGTTTAGGTTTGGTGTAGAAGTATTTTTCGAATTTTCAGTTTTTCAGAAATTTTTGGAATGATTGAATTTTAGAGTTTTTGAATTAGTTGAATTATATGGATTATAGATTATAGTTCTGGTTCGGTGTACACGTGTTTTGAAATTTTTTTCGTTTTTCAGAATATTTCGGATTGATTGAATTTGATTAAATTTGAGTTATTTGAATTATATTGATTATAGATTATAGTTCAGGTTCGATGTATATGAGTTTTCGAATTTTTTCAGTTTTCCAGAAATTTTCAGAATTATCGAATTTTATAGTTTTTGACTGATTTGAATTATATTGAGTAGAGTGGATAGTTTGAAACCAATTTCGGATTGATTTGAATACGATTTGGTTCTAATAGTGTTATGGAAATATATTGTTGAAAGTGATTTAAATTATATTATATTGTGAAATGTATCGGAAAATAATTTTGGGGCAATTTGATTCGAAACGAAATTATGAAATACGTTTGAGTATATTTTGGATTATTGATTTATAAATATATTCGTATATTTCCGTTATATTATATTTGATGAAATTTGAATTGCAAAAATATAAATATATCGATATGTATTGAAATTGAATTTGATTATTCGGAAAGAAAAAAAATATGTTGACATTGGATTTGAGAAAACACTTTGGCTCTGATGTGTATAAACATAGATATGGATATAGGAGGTTGACATGTCAATTGGGTTTCTGTCTGAACAGTACTGTGCCGATTATACCACCCTTTGGATAGTACAGGTCCAAAGTGCCAGTCCTAGGGTTCTGAAATTTGTCATGGGACATTTACAGCGGGTGATTCCGTTGGTGTTCCATTCTGATCTAATGTTCGACGGGTGGCCCCGTTTGCGTCCGATGCCGAACAACCCGTAATCCAGTCCGATAATTTATGTTTTGCATGTCAGGAGCTCAATCTGAAAACTGATTTGTTATATGGAAACGTTTGAGAAATTATGAAAACTGGTAATTGATTTTGGATATTTGATTTGATATGAGCCCCATATATTTGTTATTTATAGTTTCAATCAACAGATTGAATTATTTTGTGTACATCCACTAAGCAATATGCTTAGCGTGTTGAGTTTTCTCGCACGCAGGTAACAAAGGTTCCAAAGGCGATAAAGATAAAGAAGAGTAGAGACTGCAGAACCAGAGTCTAGAATCACATCTTTCCTGCATATCTTTTGGTAGTTTGTTTGTATTAAGTATAACTATTTTGATACCGCATGCATATACAGAAACTGTTTGTAAATATTTAAGGAGTTTCCGCTATGTAAATATTTTATTATATGTTTATGTTATTTAAATCTTTATAAATTATATTGTGATAAATTGGTTGGTAAAACGCACTATATATGGAAGGGTGCGCAAAATTGATTTGAGAATTTGGAAGTTGATTTTATGAATTTTAACTGTAAACAGGTTTTGGAAAGTAAGAAAAACAGAGGAAACTCTGACAAGATTTTTCAAAAATTTATTTGGACCATTTTCAAATGTTTTTTAATATATTGATAAATTATGTTTATCTAAAGTAAAAGTTAGATTTTAGTATATAGTAGCGCTCTCTAATTCGGTCCGAGTGAATTTGGGTCAGGGGGTGTTACAAGAATCACCAATGAAAATACAAAAACCAGTCACAGATTTTCTGGTATCCACACAAGAACCCCAATCGACATCCGAAAAAGCTTTGATGCATACAGGTGAGGCAGAAGCAGAAGAGAACATGAGACCTTGACCAGGGCTGTTTTTCAAATAACGAAGTAAATGATGGACAGCCTTGAGATGAGGTAGATGAGGATGTGATAAAAACTGAGTAAGTCGATGGACAACATAAGTGATATCAGGCCTGGACAAAGTAAGAGACAAAAGTCGCCCAACACGTCTACGATAAAGAGTAATGTCAGGAAGAACATCACCATCAACAATAGATAAAATGACTTTAGGATCCTAGGGACAATAGTAGGCTTACAAGCCAAATATTCAGTATCTTCAAGCAATTGAAGAGTATAATGTCGTTGAGAAAGAACAATACCTTTCGAAGAGCGAGCAATTTCAAGACCAAGAAAATATTTAAGGAGACAAGGCGGCATAAGAGAGATAGTGAGAAATACAATATGAATGCTGTTGAGGAGCTGCTGTTCCAGCAATAGTATTGCAATGATAATCCCTTAAATAAGCTGGAGGATAAGGAACCCGAAATGACCTCCTAACATCAAGCACTGCAGAAACAGAACCAGAACCAGATTCAGCAACATTGTGTGAACCAGACCCAGCAGAAACAGGTGAACAAAAACCAGCAGCAACATGAGAAGAAGCTAAAACAGAAGCAGACCCAGCAGGGGACTCAGTAGCAATAGATCCACCAGAATCAGGCCTAGCAGAAACTGAACCAGCAGGGGACTTAGCAGTAACAGAGCCACTAGAAACAGACCCAGTAGAAACTGAACCAGCAGGAATATCTGGAATATCTGCAGCATAATCCATAGCAATAGAAAATGGAGAGAAAGGTAACACCAAGTTAGGAAATGGATCAATAAGATGAGTGGATGGAACCATAAAGTGAAATGGAAACACCTCCTCATAAAACACAGCATCATGAGATATGAAAATCTGTTTGGTTTCCATGTTATACAACCGATAACCCTTGATTCCAGGAGTATATCCAATAAAAACACAAACTCGAGCTCGAGGATGAAATTTGGATTTGTGAGCAGCCAAAGAATAAGCAAATGCCAAGCAACCAAAAACTCTAAAACTAGAGTAAGATGGAGCAATCTTATACAACATATGATATGGAGTGTTGTGTTGAAGGAGAGGTGAAGTTGTCCTATTGATAAAAAAACAGCAGACAATATACAATCTGTCCAAAAATCAATAGACACTCTTGACTGAAAATATAGAGAACGAGTGACATTCAAGAGATAGTTGATGCTTCCTCTCAACCATAGAATTCTGCTGAGGTGTCTCAACATAACTAAATTGATGCAACACACCCTTTTCAGTAAAAAAATCAACAAACTGAAGCTCAGGAGCATTATCTAATCTAAATGCCTTAACGCGAGTGTGAAACTGAGTAAAAACCATATTAAAAAATCTAGGAACAATAGAGATAGCATCGGATTTATTCTTCATAAGATAAACCCAAGTAAACCTAGTACAATCATCAACAAGAGTAAGGAAAAACCTATATCCAGAATGTGAAGGAACATGATAAGGCCCTCATGTATCACAATGAACCAAATCAAAAGGAAATTCAGATAACCGATTATGAGAGTCAAAAGATAATCGTCTTTGCTTAGCAAGAGGACAAACATAACAAGGTTCAGGTCTATGTAATCTAGATAAATCGCAATGCAATTGATCCTTTAAACTATCAAGTCTTTTGAAAGAAATATGGCCTAGACTATTATGCCAAACATGAGCTGAAACATTATTTACATAAGCAAGGGAAACTGAATTCAAATCCTTAGTGTTGAGAACATAGAGATCATGCACTTTATCACCCCTGCCAATCATCTTCTTGGTAAGCACTTCCTAAATAACACAGCAATTAGGAAGAAACTACACAGTAAGCGAAGAACCAGACACTAAAGCACTGAAGAGATCAAATTGATCTGGAACTGAGGAACATAGAGAACATCCTTAAGAACCAAATCTAAACTTAGTCTAACATCTCCAGCAAACATAACAGGAATCTTCGTTTGATTAGGTAGTGTAACATTGGTATGAGTAATAGGTTGTAAAGAAATAAAAACTTGTGTTTGAGAACATATATGGCGTGTTGCTCCGGAATCAACAACCCAAATGTGACTTGAAGAGAAAATATCATTCAAGGAGAATGAAAGACATATACCTGAATGAGAATTAGTAGAAGCCACTGCTGGAACTGAAGGAGTAGCCACAGAAGCTGTCAAGTGCTGAGAGAACATGGATAACAGCTGCTGATACTGATTAGGATTGAGATTTTACACAAAACCACCAAAAGAGCTGGACTGATCTGAGTGAGAATCAGTAGCAAAAACTTGATGCACAGCAGCTGAAGAAGGCTGATGCACAGCAATAGCTGAAGACTCATTGGACTTTGATTTATAGCCTGAAGGCTAACCATGGATCTTGTAGCAACGGTCAATAGTGTGACCAAGAAACTTGCAATAAGTACAATAAGGTCTATCCTTCTTCTGTACCTTATGACCTCCAGAAGCAGGAACAGAGTGCTGGAAATGCTGGCCAGTAGTGGTGGACCGTACAGCAAAAGCCATAGAACCAGTAGCCTCAGGAACAAAATGTACTGGTTGATTGAACTTTCTTTAATGCTCTTCTTGAGAGATTAAAGCAAAACCTTTGTTGATGGGAGGCATAGGATCCATGAGCAACAATTGTCCCCGAACTTGAGAGAATGACTCATGAAGTCCCATAAGAAAAGACATTATGTATTCCATTTGATAATGTTCATTCAGACTTTTAACACCACCACAAGTACACTTGCCACAACTACAATTAGGTCTATAATTGCTTAGTTCTTCCCATATGGTTTTCAACTTAGTAAAATAGATGCTAACTGGATTCTGATCCTGATTTAAGTTCATCAATTCTCTACGTAATTGGAAAATCCTAGGTCTATTACGTTGTTGAAAATGGTTATTGAGATCATGTCAAATCTCATGAGCTGACTCAGTGAATATAACACTAGCAGAGATATCCTTAGAAACAGAGTTCAATATCCAAGAAATAACGATATTGTTGTTGCGAATCCAAGAAGCAAGAAGATCAAGTTGATTACCTTTTGGTTTGAGAATGGAACCATCAATGAAGCAAAGCTTGTTCTTCACAGATAGGGCTATTAACATCGCACGACTCCAAGAAGCATAGTTGTCTCCGGTGAGTTGCTCCGAGACCAAAACTAACCCAGGATTATTGGAATGATGAAGATAAAATGGATTCGAAGGTTCAACAATGGCAGATCGAACAGAATTGGCGCGATCTCCATGAACAGGACGACTGGATTCAGCTAAATCTGAAGCCATCAAGAAATCGAAGAAATGAACAAAATCAAAAGGTCAAATCAAAGAAAAGAAGCAAAAAATTTCAGCTGATTGATTTTGCTCTCTGATACCATATTGAGCTGAGAATCAGAAAACCTAAATGAGAGGAAATGAGAAAAAATGATTTTCTTATTCACTTGTGTCACTATACAATGGAAGAGAAAGCTATATAAATAGCTTAACTGAATACAACCGGTAAAACTACTGTTATAACCGGTAACTAACTAATTACACTAATTACATTTCTAATATGTTTGTTACAGAAGCTACTTTATGCTCCAATGGGGGAGCTTCTAATTCTACAGCCGGAAAAAAAATTCTCTCCTCAGCATCCGCCTCCTTCCTTCTGGCAGTGGTTTATATTTTTTAAGCTGTCCACTTCTAGACACAAATGATGCAGAGAAGCAGTTGCGGGCTGCGCAGTTGGTTTTTAAACTCACCACACCCACTCGAGATCCTAAGTGATCGATCTTTGTATGGTTCCGAAGGAACCATTCAAAGAGACCACGACGTGAATTCTTATTTAAAATCAGTGCCGGGTGTGATGATCCGCTAGGAACTGAACCGTATCGGGAAGGCCAGGAGAGAGCATTGTCGCAAGTTGTGGTGGCCCACCGTGCTACCAAGTAGCATCAATGGTGGTATCGTTGTGGGGAGGACTGTGGCATCAGTCAACCTGGGAATGGGCCTAGACCAATTCAAATTCTCTGGCATCCTACAGACGGGTAGAGAGTCCTTGAAACGATTTAGCAGGCTGGTCGCATCACAGCGCATGCATTTGCTTGATGTGCTTTTGTTCCCTGCACGTTTGTTACTTGTTGGGGCATATAACGTGATCAGTTTCAGTTGACTAGCTGAATTGGTCGGTGCATTGTCTTCTTTTTTGGGTAGAACATTGTATAGGTGGTGGCACATGGCTGGCAAGATGGCTGGTCTAGATGATTCTTTATTCATTGGTTTTGGAAATTAAAAGTAATCAGCATCTTCTTTTCTTCTTTTAGTTGGGAAATTTCAAAATGATATGTAGAGAAAAGAATAGTTTATCATTGAATACAAAAGAAATTACACTTTTGATTTGCCAACTAATTTGGATTCAACTATTTCATTACAATCCAACTATGTAAATTTTTTTTTTAGTTCACAGTAACTGATATTAATGATACAAAAATGATATATTGATGAGGTTATCACTCATCAGCATATAGATAATATAGATTTGAATCATGAATTTTCATTTAAATTGATAATCAATTTTGTATCCAACCATGGCCTGAAGCACGCTTCAGTCAATTACTGGTATTCTATTTGGCCATTTTGTTAAATGGATTTAGATTTTTCTTATGCACTGATAACTTCATTTCATTTTGTTCCAAATAATTGATTGTGAGGTTTATGGATATAGTTTTGAATTGGATAAAAACATTATCATAGTACTTTCTTCACTGTTAATGGACCTCATTATTTTTTCCTTTCAAAACTCATCATGTTTAGTGCTAGCTGTGTTTATTTGAAAAAATATATCATGTATAGCATTGTTAACAAATATAATGTAAATGTTACTTAAATTAATATTATTATATTAAAATGAATTTAAATATTTTCATTTCAAATAAAAAATTTATATATTTTAATTTAAATGATAAATTGAAGATTGTTTTCTAGAAAAATAATTTAATTATAATCCAATCCAAACTTATAACAAACATGGTATTACATTATTTTTGTCTTTTTTTTTTATAATGTAAGTATATTAACCAAAGAGACAAAACAAAAGCAAAGGGGCATACCCCAGCGAGAAGATCACAAGGTCAGACAAGGGACAGGCCCCCTACCAACCGAAACTCAAAAAACAGCAAAGCAATAAAAGCTAAGCACAAACCCTATCATAGAGTACAGCCAAAAGAACCCACCAAACCCCACAAAAGGCAAAACAAGTGAATTACAAAAAAATAGAATCAGATAAACCCCAAGACTGGTGGAGCCACCTATTAGTAGGAGAAGGCATCACACCAGATAAGGAATTAAGACGCATACAAACATCTCTGACAATGGAACGAACAACCATGGTAACAGGTTTAGGTAACTCGCCATGCATCCTAGCATTCCGCTCACGCCAAATAGCATAGACAGCAGCCGCAAGCATAATACGCACCACCCACCCACGAAGTTGCCGACCGCGGAAATGGCAAGACCAAAGAATAGTATCCTCCCAACTCCGAGCACGCAGAGGTAATCTGCACCTCCTTAAAAGAGCAAACCAAACCTCGCAAGAATAAGAACACTCAAAAAAGAGATGAGGGACATCCTCACAACTCCCTCCACAAAACACACAACGAATAGCCGGAATCAAGCCATAAACAAGAAGCTTATCCTGAGTAGAAAGAGCACCCCTAATGGCCAACCAGAAGATGAAAGCATGTCTAGGAATTGATTTAGAATGCCAAACGGACCTAAACCAATCGACCGCTGGCTGCCGGGACCGAAGAGCCTCCCAAGCATTACGAATAGAGAAAGCCCCCCGAGAGTCCTCAACCCAACACAAAGTATCAGCTTGAGAGTTATTAGGCCTGAAGGAAGCAGGGATACCACTGATAATGTCCATCCAATTCCCGGTCAGGGAACGAGGCTAAGCCCAATCCCTCCCCTGAATAACATCTGCCACCCTAGCATGAAGATCAAAACCAGAATCATAAATAATCCGTCGCCCAAACACCTCCACCAAAGGACCCAACGGATGCCAATAATCAAACCAAAGAGAAATATCCTCCCCATTACCCACCCGAAACTGCATCAACCGCCGCACAAGACACCGAAGGCCTAGAATTTTCCTCCAACTCCACGAGCAATCCTCAGGGCACCTAATCTCCCACACATTCTTTCCCTTAAGCAGAGTAGATCTAACCCACGAGACCCAGACAGAAGACCTCAAATTGCTACAGACAGCCCACAAATGCTTACTTATGGCAGCTTTATTCCAACACTCAACGCTCTTAATACCGAGACCACCCTCTTCCTTTGGTAAACACACCGAAGACCATGCAACCTTTGCCCCACCTTTACCTAAATCTGAACCCTTCCAAAGAAAACTACGCAAAGTAGTTTCAACCTTAATCACAACTGACTTAGGCAAGATAAAAATGGAGGACCAATACACCTGAATAGAGAACAATACAGATTGAATGAGCTGAAGCCTCCCTGCAAAAGAAAGAACCCTACTAGTCCAACTCTTAACTCTCGCTACAATCCTGTCAACAAGAACCCTACAATCCACTGCCGTAAGCTTAGTAGAAATCAGAGGAACCCCAAGATATCTGACAGGTAATACCCCTTCCTAAAAACCAAGAATCCCAAGTAACTCTTGCTTAGTCTCAGAAGACACACCAGCCACAAAAAGATTGCTCTTGCTAGGATTAGGAATCAACCCAGAAAGAGCTTGGAACTGACCAAGGACAACATTAACTGCAGCAACTGACTCCCTCTCTGCCCTACAGAAAACCATAAGATCATCCGCAAAGCATAAATGCGAAATACCAATCTTCCCACACCGCCAATGGTATGCAAACTGACCCTCCTGCTCCATAATATGCATCAACCCCGAGAAGACCTCCATAGCCAGCACAAATAAATAAGGGGACATAGGATCCCCCTGCCTCAAACCTCGGCCACTAGCAAAGAAACCATTCAACTCGCCATTGATAGAAATCGAGAAACGGGGAGTGGAAATGCACTCAGAAATCCAAGTTATCATCTGCTCTGGGAAGCCTAAAATCTGTAAAATAGCCACTAAGAAATCCCACCGCACAGAATCATAAGCTTTCATTAAATCTACCTTCAGCGCACACCTAGGATGACCCCCATCACGATGATAGTTCCTTAAAAATTCCTGCAATAGTAATATATTATCACTAATCCTCCTACCAGCAACGAAGGCCGACTGGAAAGGACTAACAACATCAGGCAGCACCATCTGAACACGATTCGCAATAATTTTGGCAATGCATTTGTAGATAGTGTTACAACACGAAATAGGCCTAAAATCCCCAACCTTAGAAGGATTAGGAACCTTTGGAATAATAGCAACCACAGTAGCATTCACTTGCTTGAGCAATCTCCCAGAGCTAAAAAAACGAATGAATAGCAAGAAGAAAATCATCACCAACAACAGACCAAGCTTTCTTGAAGAAAGTAGCATTATACCCATCCGGACCAGGAGCTTTATTATCTTTTAAAGAGAACAAAACTACCTTAATTTCAACATCACTAACCTCTCTACCCAAGGTAGCACACTGATCACCAGAAATACACTTCGGGAGAGCCCGCCTCACTAAATCAAGGTCAATCCTAGGGCATCCAGCAGGCTGTCTCAGAAGTGTCTCAAAGAAGTTCACCACCAATGATTTAACTTCACTAGGCTCCTTCACACGACTACCATGCTCATCGGTAAGAGATAATACCTTACTCCTACTATATCTTTGTCTCATCGATCGAAAAAAGAACTTAGAATTTCTATCTCCCAAATTAATCCACTGAACCCGGGACTTTTGTCTCAAAAAACTCTCTTCATCTCTACTCAAATCACCATAAAGCTTCACCAACCAAGACTCCTCCCCATGTAAAGAAATGTTCGTAAGCTGCCTCTGAATATCCCATTGCACAGACTCTAAATCATGCTTAACTTGCTGCACCCTAGAAGACAAGTCAGAATAACACTCCCTATTAAGTTTCTTAAGCTCTACTTTCAATCTTTTTAGCTTCTTACATAGCTGAAACATAGGAGACCCATCCACCCTGTCCGCCCAAACTCGATCCACCAAGGATAAAAATTCTGGATGATCCGCCCAGAAATCAAAAAACTTAAAAGGCACCCGTCGCCGAGGGAGATCCACAATCTTAACAATCATAGGAGAGTGATCAGAAACACTGAAAGGAAGAAAATGCGCCTCAGAACCTCGAAATGAAATATCCCACTTCAAATTGACCAAAGCTCGATCTAACTTTCGAAGAATAGGATCAACCGTACGATGATTAGACCATGTATAGAAGCACCCATTAAATCGCAGATCATCCAACCCAGACTCAGCTAAACAATTAGAAAAGTCGTCTTTCCAATGTGGCCAAGAATTGGATCCTCCAACACTCTCAACCGAAGACTTAATAGCATTAAAGTCACCCATCACAATCCAAGCACTATTCTCCCATTCCACTCCGCGCGCTACTAAATCAGCCCACAACGCCTCCCTACGAACATTACAATTATCACCGTACACTATCGATATCATACACTCCCAAGTAGAATCAACAGAAGAAACTCTACAATGGATAACTTGTTCAGAAGATCCGACAACCAAAACAGTAACATCGAACGGATTCCAACAAACCCAAATCCTCCCCAAAGAGGAAAAATTATAATTGCACTCCACCTTCCAAGACCGGTCAATGGTCTTAAGAATAACATCTTTATTTTTCTCCAGAACTTTCGTTTCGACTAAACCACACAAAGACAATTTCTCATCTTTAATCAAATTGCGAACCTCTCTTTGCTTCAAAGGGTCATTAAGACCCCTAATATTCCAGCATCTAAAAATCATAATAAATATACAAAGATAAGAAGAATCCCCCACAAATCTATCTCCACTTACCCCCCTTAGGGGAGGAGTGCTTCTTATTCTTCTTACCTTTACTACTAGAACCTTTCTTCTTCTTTTTCTTTTCCAGAGAATCCTTAACTTTTGAAGCCAAAGCATTACGAGGAGGACTAGAATCACTACCATTCTCACCATGACCAGCCGCATCCTTATCACAAAGAGCATCTCCATCATCACAAAGAGCATCCCTGTCATCAACATAACCATTAGCCCCATCCTTACAAAGAACAGCCTCTACATCACAAACAGTGTCCAGAATTGCTAAAGGAGTACCTTCTTCCGTTACTTCCAAATTCAGAGTATGGTCATTGCCCTCCATTGGCACTAAATTAAGATGATTATCAATATTTTCCACAAGCGGAACACTAGCATTGTTCCCCATAGTAGATAATTCTCCACCCTTGTTCCTTTTTTTAACCTCAACCCAAACCGGTCGTTTAGGCCCCAACGAGTCTTCTTGCCTCTTCTTCATATCATGAACATCAACCCCTCTATTTCCTGTAACCAGATTCACATTGTCACCCAAATCTTGAACACTTGGTTTACATATACCCGACGCATGCCCAAACACCTTACAAATATTACACCTAGAAGGAAGCCACTCATAAACAGCATAAATAGTTTTCCACTCCCCATTAGCACATTGAATATCAAACTCATTAATGACATCCTTCGAAGCATCAACCTCAACACACACACGAGCAAAGCTAAGACGTTTCCTAGCTAATGTAATGTGATCGGCATGTAATGGGATGCCCAAAGCACTAACTACAAAACTCAGGCCCTTAGAAGTCCAATATTCAAAAGGTAGATTATAAAGTTTAACCCATACAGGAATATTGCGTAACTCATCTTTAGACAAGGATAAACTAGGCTGCCACCTTTTAAGAACAAGCAATTTATTCACTATATGCCATGGACCTTTTTCAAGAACTTCACAAGCATGGTCAAGACTATCAAACTTGAAAATAAAGAACCCTTGTTCCGAAGATAAGACTTCTTTAAGGCCAAACCTACCCCAAATTTTATGAACTACTGAATTCACTACTGGGGAATGGAATTCGCTTATCCACAAAGTACCCTATCAAGGAAGTTCTCCATTCTTCACTTCCCTCAATAGCTACCTCAACCGGAGGGCTAACTTTAATTCTTCCATTTTCTTCAGTAGGTTTAAAATATTGTAAGGATTCAAAGGTAGAAGATCGTACCTCACAAGCAATAGGAGAAGAATTCTGGACAGCCTTAGCATAAGATGGTTTCAGCCCTTGATCATGCCTAGAAGAAGGTGTTGAAAATGGTCCAAGATCAGCCCCTCCTTGTCCAAAGCTACCAAGACCCGAAATTGAGCCCAAAGCACTCGATTTCGGCCCAATTACACCCACATCAGACCCAAAGTGCAAGTTACCAAGCTTTTCCTTTCTATTATCATCTTTTGCAAGCCCAAATCCACCATAATTCGAAGGTGATTCAATAACATTAATCCTTGGCCCATCTAATTTTGTAGAATCAGCCCCATTAGCTCCAATTTCGTGCCTAACATTACCAATACCCGAAATTGAACCCAAAGCACCACATTTTGACTCTATTACCCCCATTCCTTGCTGAATACTTTTATTTAGTGAAGGAAGGTCAACAACAACCACCTTCCTTTGACAATTTTGGCCATTAATGTCAACATTAGCATCCTTATGTTGAAAAATCCGCCCATGAGAATCATCCATCCTTTGAATTATTTGCCCATTGCACATGTCTCCAACCACCATTTGAAAATTTTGTCCATTATTATCTCTATGCAACACCTCATTCAACAAGTCTTCACCCTTTTCATCAATGTCAACCACACCTTTCTTCTTGTCCAATCCTGAAATAGTTGAAAGACAACCAACCTTAACACAATTTTCACCCAAAACCAGATTTGTATCTTCCTCAACATGCAACCCCCCATGAAGAACATCACCATGCTTGCCTTCAATCCCATTAGCACAACCAACAGCTCCATTTGCAAGCTTTCCATCACTCAAATTCGCCAGCCCACCATGTCTTGCACTATCAACCAGATTTATATCAAACACAACTTGATCTTGCACATCCAACTTGCTACAATTTGAAAGAGACACACCAGCTCTTTCTCTACCTTTGGAAACATGTTCTCCATCCTTCTTTACACCATCAACAAGAGATGATCTACCATGACAGCCCATCACTAGCCCTTTATGACAACCGTTTATTTCATTAGACATTAAAGAAGAAACAATGTCTCCACTCTTCATTCCACCCTTCTTTACATCACCAGCAGCTAATGAACCACCAACCATGGCTCCAACCAATATAACAAGAAGAAGATGATGATCACAACCCAACAATAAAGACAAAACGCGGCTCAAAATCACAAGCAAAATCAGTCAAAAGATTGGCCAAAGTAGAATCATCCACCATGGCAAACAAGCAAACCAGAACTGCCCAGAAAATAAGGGAAAACGGACCAGCAAAATAACACTAAAAGAGAGGGAGATGAGCTCGTGATCATCAAGAGGAAGATGAAGATCATAAACCCAACCAAAAGGAAAAACGCAGCTCAAGAACACAAGTAATAACACTCATAAGATTGGTAAAGAAAAAACAAAAACGGACCAGCAAACCTAAAACTAAAGGAAAACGAAATTTGAGCTTGTAATCATCAAAAGAAATCAATAATGATCACAAAGAGAGAATAGAAAAAAATCAAGAAGAAAACTCAAAAATATTCTAGAGAGAAGGCAGAGCATTCATCGTACCTCACAAGCAATAGACATTATTTTTGTCCACTCTCATGACATACCAAACACAAGACTATATTAATTTTAGTTATATTCTATGTGCAAACACAGGACAACATTATTATTAATCCAATCCAATCCTATCCTATCTCATAAAAATAGTCCAATCTAATATCGCGCACCAAATGCACCATATATTCCTACCACAGGCAGATGGCAGATATATTGACCAAAGTTTGGCTAGTACTCCTTTCCAAGAAATAACAAGCAAATTGTGAAGAGAGAATATCGATTCACCATCTTGAGGGGGAGTATTGGAGAATCTCATGGATTCTTTGACTTTTTTTAATGTACAGCTATAGAAACTTAATATTAGGGTAGTTTCCTATTTTGTAATTTAGCTGTAACTTTTCCTGATTTATAGGATTTCTTAATTATACCAGAATTGGTAATCCTAATTTTACTAGAACTAGTAACTAGGTTGTATATATACATATTGTATCTTCAGTTTAATAAAATAAGAAAGACTTATTCGTTTTCTTTAGGATTGACTATCAAGAGACCTTTGCTCCTGTAGCCAAAATGAACACTATTAGAGTCATACTTTCTCTTGTAGCTAATCTGGATTGGCCATTATGATAGTTTAATATGCAGAATGTCTTTATTAATAGTGATTTGATATAATAGGTGTATATGAATCCTCCTCCGGGGTTCACACCAAAAGGAGGTAAGGTTTGCAAGCTAAAGAAGGCACTGTACAAATTAAAACAATCCCTAAGGGCTTAATTTGGCAGGTTTCACAACTCAATGAAGGAGTATGGTTTTAAGCAAGCTTTGGCGAATCGCAACCTATTCTATAAAAGGGATAGTCATGATATTACTTGGCTTATTATATGTTGATGATATGATTGTTATAGGTAGTAACCTAGGTGATACAGAGAAATTTCAAAACTATTTGTCCAAGGAATTTGAAATGAAGGATTTAGAGTTCTAAAATACTTTTTGGATTGAAGTGTCTCGGTCCAAGTAAGGAATTTTCCTCTCTTAACGGAAGTATACATTAAATCTCTTGACTGAAACTAGTAACTCTGTTTGCGAACTTGTAGATACTTCTGTTGAGGTTAACGATGGTCTTATTATTTATCCTAGTCAAGTACTAACAAACAAAGAGAGATATCATAGGTTTGTGGGGAAACTTATTTATTTAGCTCACACTAGACCTACATATCATATGCAGTTAGTGTTGTAAGTCAGTTCATGCATTGTCCAAGTGACTGGCACATAGGTGCGGTGAATCGTATCTTAACTTATTTGAAGTCCTCTCTAGGTAAAGGTATTATGTTCTCTAAGCATGGACACCTAGATATTGTGGGATATACCGATTCTGACTTTACTGGATCCAGATTGGATAAAAAGTCTACTTCAGGGTATGCGTCTTTCATTGGAGGGTAATTTAGTGACTTGGAGGAGTAAGAAACAAAATGTATCTCTCTATCAATTGTGGAAGCTAAATACCGTGCCCTTCATCATGCAACTACGTACAAAGCTTACTTGGCTCAAAATCCTCTTAGGTGGGCTCAGATATGGTCCTAAAAAACCTATAGTGCTCTTTTGCGATAATATGATGGCTATTGAGATTGCTAATAATTTGGTGCAGCACGATCGAACCAAGCATGTTGAACTTGACTGGAACTACATCAAGGATAACTTGGATTCTGGTGTGATTGAGGTTTCTTATATTATGAGTGCGGATCAGCTGGCTGATATGATAACCTACGCTGTTACTAGTGGTCCATTTTATACATCACTATCCACGTTGGGCATATGCAATATCTATGTACCAACTTGAAAGGGAGAGTTAGCATGTATATATTATATTATATTTTTATTGTTTTTCCTAATTTAGCTTGGAGTTATGGTATAGTTGACTTATCTTATGAAAATATTTATGCAACCATATTATCAATTGATTTCTTCTTATCTAATATGTTAGAAAGCCTTATATCTTTAGTTGGGCTCATTCCTGACAGTTTAAGCTTTTACGTCTGCTGTTACTGACATGGCATCAATGTTAGAAAAACATAATATATATAACCAGCAAAATACTCAAAAAATTCACTTTTATCCAAAAAACAGTAATCACTCAAAATTTAAGAACAATATATAATAAAATATAAACAAAGATAAATAGGGATTAAGAAAAATGTACTCGGTCGAAACACGTTAGAAAACGCTTTCCGTAAAGAAAATTCACCCCTTTGCACAGGATTTTTGACGATTTCCTTCAAAGATACGACGACCACTAGGCTTTTCTTCAATTGCAGGAAGATCGGCCCTCGAACCACTTTTTCACTCTTTCAATTGATTGAGAAATCTACTGATGATTTAAGAGATTATTTTTTGTTTTATTTTCAGAGAGAAGGAAGAGAAAAAGAACGTTCAAAGCTTCTGTATTTTTCTCTAATAACAAAGTGTTTTTATATAATAAAACCACTGAACAATTGTATCTCTTCAAGACACCTATTAATAAAATATTTAAAATTCAAATAATAATTAATTAAATATACATATATTAATATAACTAAACTATTTTACTAAATATTTATAACAATCCCCCACTTTAATAAAAAAGTTTATAGTGAACTTAAAACATTAGATATCTCAAATCAATCTTATACAATATTTTCAGTAGAAGGTATCTTGCGGACTTGAACCTTTACCTAGTGAATATAATTATTGTCTACACAGGTTCGAGGTGAACTATGTCTTGAACCTGAACCCTTAATGTGCAACACTTGATTAAATTCACGCATTGTACGAGTTACTGCAAGTATGTTCTAAACGGGTTTACGCTTTCAGCCATGCGCAGTATCTTGTTTTCACGGGCACTCTAGGAATTAAGCCCTTATTTCATAGATAGCGGCCCCACTACCATACTCGCATAGGTGAATTCTCCAAGGGTATACTGTAGGCAATACCCCGACACGTAGTCCTTGAATTCATTAAGAGAATATATTTCTTCCTAATACAAACAGCTTATAAGCACAACACCATAGGGAGGAATTTAATATAATTAAAAATTAGTGCTCATATAAGTTACTCAATCGGCTCGTTTCCATATTGAACCTACTTTCCGGGATCTCCAGTCAGATAGGTTGGGTAGCCACCGATGGTAACTAATTTTTAATAGGCTTCAATCCCATCCCCCTCGATGTTTTTTTAATTTGTTTTCTAGCTAGTCCTTTAGTAAAAGTATCAGCAAGATTATTTGCTGATCTCACAAAATCCAGTGATATCACTCCATGAGTAAGTAAATGTCTAATGGAATTATGTCTCAGACGAATATGTCGTCTCTTTCCATTATACATAGCATTCTTAATCAATGCAATGGTTGATTGGTTGACATAATGCATAGATACAGGTGGAATAGGCTTTTCGCCTAAAGGAATATCTGCTAATATATTTCTTATCCACTCTGCTTCAGCTCCAGCCAAGTCTAGAGCAATTAACTCTACTTCCATAGTGGACCGAGATAATAAAGTCTGTTTCGCAGACTTCCAAGATACAGCTGCACCTCCTAAAATAAAGACATAGCCACTTGTAGCCTTTGTCTCATCGGACTCAGATATCCAATTAGCATCATTGAAACCCTCTAATACAGTTGGATAATTAGAGTAATGAAGCCCTAAGTTCATAGTACCTTTCAAGTACTTAAGAACTCTTTCTAATGCATTCCAATGATGTGCATTTGGGCAACTAGTAAACCTGCTCAATTTGCTTATGGCAAATGCAATATCAGGCCTGGAGCAATTTGCCAAATACATCAAACTAACTATAATTTGTGAGTATTTCAATTGAGAGACAGCCTCTCCATTATTTTTCACAAGTTTAACATTATTGTCAAATGGAGTATGTACAGGTTTACTATAGAATTTCTCAAATTTCTTGAGAATTTTCTCAACATAATGAGACTGAGAAAAAGAATATCCATTTAGAGTCTTTGTTAATTTGAGACCCAAAACAACACTAGCTTTACCAAGATCTGTTATTTTAAAGTGACTAGATAAAAATGTTTTAGTACTTAAAATGACATTGAAACAATTGTTGAACAATAAAATATCATCTACTTAAAGACAAAGAATAATAATTTTACCATCCTTAACTTTACTATAGACACATTTATCATCGTTAATGGTAAAACCATCAGATAGCAAGACATTGTCAAACTTCTCATGCCACTATTTTGGAGCTTGTTTAAGTCCATAGAGAGATTTAACCAATTTATAGACCTTATGTTCTTGGCCACAAATTACAAATCCCTTTAGTTTATCCATGTATATCTCCTCCTCAAGACCGCCGTTTAAAAAGGCGATCTTGACATCCATTTGATGGATCTCGAGATTATGGATAGCAGCTATTGCTATAAGCACACAGATAGTTGCAATTCTAGTGACAGAGGAATAAGTATCAAAGAAGTCGATTCCTTCTCATTGTTTGTACCCCTTAGCCACCAATCGAGCTTTAAATTTGTCAATAGAACTATCTGGTCTAAGTTTTTTCTTAAAGATTCATTTACATCCTAAAGTTTTAATGCCATGAGGTAAATCAGTTAACACCCAAGTGTTGTTGGATCTAATTGATTCCATCTCACTATTAATGGCCTCCTCCCAAAAAGGAGCATCAACTGAGGTCATAACAGCTTGAAAAGTTAATGGATCTTCTTCAACCAAATAAACAAGAAAATCATTACCAAAATTCTTCTCAACTCTAGTTGTTGTGCTTCTTCGAGGTTCAATCGATTCTGCACTCACTAGCACAGTATTGCTTGAAGAAGGAATTTTAGTAGGATCACTTAAAGATCCATTTGGTCGATTAATGAAAGGAAATACGTCTTCAAAGAAAGTCGCATCCCTAGACTCCATAATAGTGTTCTCTACAATATCACTTACTCGAGATTTCACAACCAGAAATCTATATGCAGCACTATTATGTGCATAACCTAGAAAAACACAATCAACAAACTGGGGTCCTAATTTTCATTTTTTGTTCAATGGTACCCCCACTACAGCTAAATAACCCTATACTTTGAAATGTTTGAGACTCGGCTTTCTTCTTTTCCATAGCTCATAGGGAGTCTTGTCACTTCCTTTGAATAATATTCAATTGAGAATGTGACATGCTGATAACAGCGCCTCCCCCCACAAGTTATGAGGTAATCCTGAACTGCACAACATAGAATTCACCATGTCCTTAAATGTCCTATTTTTCCTTTCTGCTACCCCATTTGACTGAGGAGAGAAAGGTGCAGTGACTTCATGAATAATACCATGTTGTTCACAAAATTGGGACATATTTGCAGCAGTATATTCACCCCTACGATCTGATCTAAGAATTTTAATTCTTTTTTCTTGTTAATTTTCAACCTCAGCCTTATAAGCAGTAAACCTATCTAAAGCTTCATCCTTGGTTTTTACTAGATACACATAACATTATTTTGAGAAGTCATCAATAAATGAGATAACATATCTTTTTCCTCCTCGAGTAAGTACACCATTAAATTCACACAAGTCACTATGAATTAATTCTAATAAAACAGAATCACGTTCAATTGAATAGAAAGGTTTCCTAGGTTGTTTAGAACTTACACAAATTTGACATTTAGAATTAACATATATATTAGATGAATGTGTAAGATCAACATTCATCATACGTTTTATAGTACCAGCATTCACATGTCCTAGTCTTGCATGCCAAATATTAGATGATTCAACATTTAAAGAAATAGCAGAATTAACATCCTTAATCAACGATGATGCATTTAAAACAGATAATTTAAATAATTCATCATAAGTGTATCCCAATCCAACAAAAGAACCAAATTTAGATAGTACAACTTTATTTGATTCAAATACAATTTTATATCCGTCTTGGACTAGACGGTATCCACTAATTAAATTCTTCCAGAACTTTGGTATATGTAGCATGTCATGTAGAGAAAGGACATTGCCTAAAGTCAATTTCAAGTCCACTTGTCCTTGCCCACACACTTGTGCAACAGAGGCATCTTCTTTAGTTACTCTGCCATCAGATTCCTGATAAGTCAGAAATGCAGAGCGATTAGCATAAACATGTACATTAGCACCAGTGTCTATCCACCACTCATCTGATTAATAGACCATATTCACTTCAGGAAAGTAAGATACATACCCTCCTCCTGAAGTAGTGGAATCTCCGCCTATCGTCATATTGACTTGTCTTTTAATATTTGATTTTCCCTTATTTCCTTTTCTTTTGTAGCATTCTCTTGCATAGTGTCCAAATTTATGGCACACATAGCACTCAACTTTGCTCTTATTCTTCTTAAGTTTTTGGTTAGGTTTAAGATGGTTTGATTTTTTCTGAAAATTTTTATTTTTGAACTTTGGCTTCTGTCTTACCACGACATTAGCCTTAGCCTGAAAATCAGAGGATGAAGGTTCTGAAATAAAATCTCTCTCACGAGCTTTTTTTCTATAATGGCAGCCACAAGTAAATTTTTCATGTATAAGAATACCGGCTTGATTAAGTTCTAGGACTAAGTGTTGGAGTTCATGAGTTTGGTCAACAACAGATTTTCCCTTAACCATTTTAAAATCCAAGTACTTACCCACATGGTATTTCTCAAATCCAGCATCCTCTGTGTTGTACTTCTTTTCTAAAGCATACCATATGTAACATCCTTAATTTTTAAATAAATATGAAAAGTATGGTTGAATTAATTTTGAGTATGTGAATATGATATTTATGATTTGAGGGATGGAAAATGTAATTAAATATATATATATATATATATATATATATATATTTAAGGTTTCCAGGTGGAGCGGTGTAGACAGAATGCATGAAAGAAAGAAAAATGTTGGCAGTGAGTACCGCGACCAGGAATCGCGATGAGCAGCTCACGGTGAAAATGTTAATTTGGGCAGTGAGCAACGCGACCAACATCGCGACCAGACACTGCAATGGTTGATCACAATGAAAGCGGTGAAATCACTCCAGTGAGCAACGCGACCAGGTGGCGCGACCACAGGTCACGAGGAGCAGTGGCGATGACCGAAATTTTATAAAAAAATAAGATGGTGGTGGAAGCTTCACGAGGAAGCAACACAAAAAAATATATAGAAAATGAGAGAAAAGAAAGAAAAAGAAAAAGAAAGAAAAAGAAGAGAAAGAAGAAGATAGAGAAAGGAAGAGAAAGAAAGAAGAAGAAGAAGAGGAAGAAAAGAAGAAGAAGAAGAAAAGAGGAAGAAGAAGAAAGGAAGAAGAAAGGAGAAAGAAAAGGAAAAGAGGAGGGAGAAAGAGAAAAGAAAAAGGAGGAGAAAAAGGGAAAACCCATAAGAGAAAAGTAGTAAAAAGGGTATTCAGGTTGATGTACACTCGTTTTTGAAATTTTTGTGGTTTTATTATGTGTTTTTGATTTGAATCTAAGTTTATTTGAATATTTTTATGGATATATGTTTATATATTTCTTGATTTGAATATTCTGATTTAATTCGATTTTCGATTTATAACGGTTATGTTAAAAGAAATTGTTTGAAAGTATTGTGTGAATTACGAATATTGTTTTGGAAATTTTATTGTTGAATTTGATTTAGAATTTCGAATTAAAGTTTGATAATTTCGAAATATATGAAACGAATTGTTATGGAAGTTGAAAATTGTGTATTGTCAAATGGCTCTAGAATACTTGAACATAGAAAACGGATATAGGAGGTTGGTATACCAGCTGGGTTATTTCAGCAGTACTGCACCGATATTGATCTTGATGTTGATATTATGTACCTCCCTAAGGATTCGTTCTGGGGTAGGGAGTTATGATCCTGATATTATGTACCTCCGTAAGGATTCGTCCTGGAGTAGAGAGTTATGTACCTCCCTAAGGATACCGAACACTCGGTCCTAGGGTAGGGAGTTATATGTACCACCCTTGGATGGATTATGCCCCAAGTGCCGGTCCTAGGGTTGGGAGTTATGTTCGACAGACAGCCACTAAGAGATCGAACGACCCATATTCCAATCCTAAAATTATGTTGAGTAAACCAAAGGGCTAAGATTGAAATGAATGGAATAAAATGTTTATAAACGAATTTAGAAATTGATTTCGTACGATTTATTTCATTGATTGAATTGAATAATGAACTTTATTTTGTGTTAGTGTTATGACATTTTATGTTGAAATTTATTTTGTGATTTTGATAAATGAGTTTAGTGTACACCCACTAAACATTATTGCTTAGTGCGTTGATTTTATCACGCGGTAATAGAGATACCAGCGGAGGAAAAGACTAAAGAGGAGGTAGCTGCAGACAGAGATTCAGAGTCACTATATCTTTGGGTAGTTATATTTAAATTTTGTATGTATATTAATCAGTTAAGCATGCAAATACAGAAGTCTGTAAAGTTGTTTTATATATAAGTTTTTTGTAAATATTTGTTTGATGGTTTATGTTTTCAAAGTTTTGTAATTGTAACTTATGTAGTGTTTTATTGTAAATGTTTGGGAAAGTCGCACTATATGGCAGAATACGCATTTGATTGAGAAATGAGTTTTGAAGTGTTGAAATTATATTATTTAAGTTTTTGTTGAAAACAGGATTTTTGGAAAATTAGAAAAACAGAGGAAACTCTGGCAAAAATTTTCCAAATAGTTTTAAATGGGCTCACTATAAGAAAGGATTTTAAAATGTAACGTCTTTGGGTTTTTAATAGTTTGTTTTTAAATTATAAAGTGAGTTAAGAAAAGTCTTGAAACAGGTAGCACTCCTTGGGTCGATCCAGACGGGTCGGGCCAGGTAGAATTGAAATGAATTTGAATGAAATAGGTATAAGCGAATTTAGAAATTGATTTCTTATGATCATTTATTTATTGCATTGCATACTAATATGTTTGAATATAATGTTCTTTTGAAAAGCGATTTCATGAATTTTATAAATGAGTTTAGTGTACACCCACTAAGCGATATACTTAGCGCGTTGATTTCATCACACGTAGGTAACAGGGATGCAGAGGGAGAAAAAGACTAAAGAGGTGATAGCTGAAGAAAGTTTTAGAAAAGATTTTGATTATCGTATAACATGCGGAATTGGGTTTCAAAAATTTTTCTTATATTGAAAACCTTTTTCAATCAGGAACGAGTTCCTGTATACACGCAGAAAAAGACTTTAGAAACTACATACTTTTTTCTTGATTTTCTTTTTTCTGATTCCTCGATCTACCACCAGATCTTTCGAGCTATGACCCGCGGTCTAACAACGTGTGTGTGGGCACGTCACGGCAAGAGATGGAGGTCACGTGAAAAGAACGTCGGCCGAATCCTGCAAAAGAGGAGAGAGTAAAAAAAAACTTTTTTTTATTTTCTTCTCTCTTTGGTAGCCGAATTCTTTTTTTTTTCACTTGTGTTCTAGGTTAGGTTTTTTCCTAACTATATAACACTTATATAGTAGTCCTTTAGGGTTTTAGTATGACCAAATCAAAATAGGATTCTAAATCATATTTATTTTTAGTCTCCCTAAAGACTTGAACCTGTGACCTTTTGAACTATTAAAATAATATAATTATTTTAATTCTTTTATCCTAGTCATTATTTAATCACATGACCTCATATTTAATAAATAGAATTAATAATTCATAATTATTAATTTCTATTATTTTATTAAATATTTAATTAATTAAATAATCACATTATTTAATTATTCTCTTTTATTTAAATCTCATTACTTTCGTAACACTATTAATTGGACCATCCAATTAATCTACCGTGATCCTCGTTACCAACAACCATAAAGGCTAGTAAGGGGACCTAATGGACCCACAGTTTGAGCTCCAATAATACTTAGTAATATTAATTAAAACTCTTTAATTAATATTTCACGATTATTAACCTCGGAGTTATTCCACTAAAAACCCAAGGCTGCACTCTCAAAACTGTAAATGTGTTTATACAATCTGAAGTCTCAGTGTCCATTGATATAGCTAATTGCATATAGTGTGATCCTCCACAAATAGTTCATAACTAGAGCTGGGTCATAAAGTCCGTTATACCCCTCTAGAAATATCTTTTCCTTTAAGTACCATTGATTCTTTAATGAACAATTAAATCATGTCTTCCTCACGGAAGAAGGAGAGCGCTCATAATCGTTCAAGCCCTGAATCAACCCTTAAGGGAACTACTCATCTACTTCTATCAAGAAGAAGTGGATTCCACTATTGTGTTTAAACCTTCCCAGCCACAAGCTAAACCGCAGCTCCAAGATACGGAGGTATTGGTCGAGATTCTCATCAACCTCACTCATGGTAAATCAAAAGCCACGATCTAACCTAAAGGAGTCGATAAGACACTCAGGATTAAGATCACCTATAAATAGCCATCGTTTATCGATTATACATTAATCTCATCTACTAACGGATCTTGGTGAGAGATTCATATAAATCGTGGCCCAGTCTTATATGATCTCATCATATAAAGTACCTCCATTCTCATGTCAACTACATGAGCAGTCTAGGATAAGACCACCGTATTTTACAGAATGGACCGCAGCAGTAGATCAATCACAAACAAAGTACCCAGCTTTGATCGCTCTTTACAGACTCTTTAGATTGCACGTCTAAAAATAAATCCTCTTTGTATATGACCATCATATACTCATTATGAGATTACATCTTGCAATCTAGAATGTTCTTGCACAATACGAATGTGTTACTGAATATAAAACATTTTATGAACTTGAATGATAATCTAAATAATTCTTATTATTGTCTTTAACCATTTACAATTATAAGTTTTAGGGCATAAATCCCAACAATAGCTACAGACTGAAAATTCAGAGTCACCATACCTTTGGGTAGCTATATAATTTGTATATTATATTCAGTTACGCATGCATATACAGAAGTTTGTAAATTTGATATATATATATATATATATATATATATATGTTTTGTAAATGGTTATTTAATGGTTTGTGTTTTCAAAGTTTTTAAATATTAAATTATGAATTGTTTTATTTGAAAATATTTAGAAAGTCGCACTATATGGTAGAGTGCGCATTTGATTGAGAAAAGCAATTTGAAGTGTTGATTATTATATTATTGAGTTTTTATTTGAAAACATGATATTTGGGAAGTTAGAAAAACAGAGGAAACTCTGGTAAAATTTTCCAAAATAATTTTTGGATGGGCTCACTAGAAAAGCATTTTAAAATATAAATTATTTGGTTTTCAATGGTTTTCAAATTATAAAGTGAGTTAAGAAAAGTTTTGAAAACCTGGTAACGCTCCCTAGGTAGATCCAGACGGGTCGGGTCAGGGGGTGTTGCACCATAGGTCATGAGCAGAAAGGAATTTGATAATAAATATCAAATAAACTATCCTCCAAACAACTACATATTTTGCCATGGCAAAGATAGTCTTGCTCCTTTCGTACTTTAAGAGCGTGAGTGCGACCAGGTTCCTCTTCAGAATTGGAAATTGGGGAAGCATCAATAACAGAGAATAAACCCAATGTAGTGAGCCAAAATTTCATATGCGCTTGCCATCGTTTGAAATTTTGGCCACTAAACTTTTCAGGAGCACATGTATTATTGGATTCTACACTTAACATATTCAAATTCATGTACTGTAACAAATAACTAATAAATAAATTAATGATTATATAAAAGCTAAAGTGAATATACAGTACAGGCACAAATGATTTGAAACTAACAATATAAGTTGGAACTAATCAGCAATATATAATATATATTATATATAACTGTCAACACCAATATATATATATATATATATATATATATATATATATATATATATATATCACAGAAGCCACACCAATAAATATATATACTGTTAACACCAATATATATATATATATCACAGCAGCCACACCAATAAATATATATATATTGTTAACGCCAAGATATATATACTGTTAACACCAAATATATATATATATATATATATATATATATATATATATATATATATATATATATATCACAGCAGCCACACCAATAAACATATTAAAAAAAACAAACACTGCTTTTAACACAGCACACTATATGTTATTTGCTGGTACACACTAACACACAGTATTTGTAACATAGAAAAACAGAATATATATAACCAGTAAAATAATTAAAAAATTCACTTTTATCCAAAAAAAACAATAATCACTCAAAATTTAAGAACAATATATAATCAAATATAAACAAAGATAAATAGGGATTAAAAAAAATATACTCGGTCGAAGCACGTTAGAAAACGCTTTTCGTAAAGAAAATTTACCCTTCTGCACAGGACTTTTGACGATTTCCTTCCAAGATACAATGACCACTAGGCTTTTCTTCAATTGCAGGAAGATCGGCCCTCGAACCACTTTTTCACTCTTTCAATTGATTGAGAAATCTACTGATGATTTGAGAGATTATTTTTTGTTTTATTTTCAGAGAGAATGAAGAGAAAAAGAACGTTCAAAGCTTCTGTATTTTTCTCTGATAACAAAGTGTTTTTATATAATAAAATCACTGAACAATTGTGTCTCTTCAAGACTAATAAAATATTTAAAATTCAAATATAATTAATTAAATATACATATATTAATATAACTAAACTATTTTATTAAATATTTATAACAATCAGAGCTTTTGACTAACGTCATACGGGCCTGGGATAAAAGAAGAAATGATACGGTGGCCAATTAAAAAGCCAATCAAGCTCACATGTGAGGGGAATGTTAGAAAACCCACATATAAAGCTAAGATTGTGGGAATAAATCTCATGTTGAAAATTTTCAATCCAAAACAAGGGTAAATATATCAAAGGATGTTTCGACCCAATAGACTAGTCTTTGGGTTGTTAGGCTATCTACAATATATATATATATATATATATATATATGTATGTGTGTGTCACAAATGGGTGAATTTAACATTATACACATCGTTAGAGTTTATTTGTGCTTGTAGTTCCAAAATATCATTGAATGGTTATTTGTCATGAAATGTTGCTTTGCCTTTTCTTATATTTCCCTTATTGTCATCTACTATGCTTCCTCAAATATAGCCCTGAAATAGTATGCTAAATGTTGTTTTGATGCCTTCCTGCTGATGGTCAGCTGAATATGCAAAATTGAGTTTCTGTTGAAAATCAATTCAAAGTTTTATCTATTGTTGATTTGTATATTATATTTGCTTCCATATGTAGGCAGTCCTGTTCTTGGTTACTTGGTTTCTGGCACCTTGATCGGGCCTTAATTATGGTCACTCTACAAAGGCAATCGTGGAATTTGGAGTTGTTTTTTCTCTGTTTAATATTGGACTTGAGGTGGAACTTTTTTTTTAATAGATACATCATTCTACCTTTACATTTCAAATGCACCACAAAGAAAGGTACCACTGATGCGTTGTTTTTATTTTATAGCTTTCAAGAAAGGCTAAGTTCCATGAAGAAATATGTTTTTGATTAGGCTCAGCTCGGGTGGTTGGGAAACTTACATTTTAATCATTGTTATATGTGTTTGGCTGCAACCGAATCTTGTTTGTTGTAGTTGATGCAAGTTTTTAAATATAAATTCTTAATGTGCATATTGCAGGTCCTGGTGACAGCGATGGTGGTTGGCTTGGTTGCTCACTTTGTTGCTAGGCAGCCTGGTCCTACAACAACTGTTATTGGGAATGGATTGTCGTCTACTGCTGTTGTCCTGCAGTTTTGAGTCACTTCAAATCTCATAATTGTTAGGAATTTACAATCGAAATAAATAAAATCTGTATATTCAAACACACAATAAAAAGAAAGTACACACAAAAGAAAGTAAGAATAATCAAGATAACAATTTTACGTGGTTCAGAAAACTTTCCTAAATCCGCGGAGCTCATCTGCACTCATTTTACTATGAAAAGAGTCTCACACTGTACTCTTTGCTAATCTCTCTCCCTAGTGTTTCTCCTTTTCTCTTACCTTATTTTGCCAATACAAAGCTCTAACATAACATATGTATTTATATGGAAAAACTAGGACAAACCGACCTAGGAAAAACTTCCTAAACTGGTCATGTTTCAGACTCAAAACAGAAATCTAAATAGAGGTCACGCCCCAGGTTGTGCGGCTCTCTAGTACAAATTCGCACTTTTCAGTCTTGTAAAATCGGTCGCTTCCAACGGCGTGTGAGGGATTTCCTTGTCCATCTATTAAGATATAAAATAAAAAAAAATTGCATCAAATATAAAACAAATTAAAAAATTAAAAAACATATAAAATAAATTAAAAATAAAAAAAATATGGATATCCACCGTCTATCTCTTCATCAATCTCAAATATTATAACAAAAAAAAAATTTTAAAATATTGTGGAGACAGTGGAAATACAATCTTTTTTTTTATTTGTTAGAACCATCTTCTTAATTAATTTTTGTTATTATCTCCACTATAAATGAACGGTGGAGATCTATTTTTTTTTATAGTTTTTATAATTTTTAATTTTATTTTAATATTTATATTTGTAGTCATTTGCATATATATCTTTGGTGTACATTATCCAAAAAAATATATATCTTTGGTGTAATTAAATTTTTAACGGAATAGTTAACAGTTAAGACTATTTTAAGAATTAAAACTGATAGTAAGTGAGAGTTTGATTACAAAATAAAATTATGAGGGTAGTTTAGTTATAAATAAAACTATGGGGTATATTTTATAATATCGTAAACTACGTAGGTAAAAAAATATGAGGCGCAAAAGGTGAGGACACCTGTGAAAAAGCAGAAAGAGGTCAGGTGAGGACACCTGTGACACAAACGGTAAAAACAAAGACCAATCTAAGTGTACCCTACACTATATGAACTATGAACTATGAACTAGGCTCTATTAGCCTACATAAACATAACCCCACATTTTCACTTTCACTTCTTCTCTGTGTTGTGGACTGGTCCAACCAAATAGAAAGGAAAAGAAAAAACCCTCAAAAACCAAAACCATGGCTGGTGATGGTTACGTGACCAACAACATCACCAATCCTAATTCCAATAACTCTAAGAAGCCCAAAGATAAAAAGAAGAAGAAGACGAAGCGTGGTGGTAGCAAGAAGAAGATGACTGTTGAGCAGACTCTCGCTTTCAAATCTGTGACTGAATGGGTGTTTTTGGATCAGCCTCACAATACTTCTTCTTCTTCTTCTTGTGTTGTTGATGATTTCGGTGTCCAGAAGACTCTTGTCCGAGGTGGGGACAAAGTCGTCTTTGAATTGCATTCTCATTCCAAATTCAGTGATGGTTACTTGTCACCTTCTAAGCTTGTTGAGAGAGCTCACACCAATGGGGTCAGTGATATTGGTTTGGTTTTCTTTCTACCTTGTCTTGATACTGTTTTTCTCTGCATATCGAACAACTGGGTTATCTCTGCTATTGGAATATCTGCTCTATAAATCGTTGCTTTTCTAGTTTCTGATGGTTAGACTTGATATGAGATTTCAATGTAAGCTGAAATAGGTGTTGCTTTTTGTTTTTGTTTTTTCAATTTTTTTACTTTACCTGTTTTAGGTTTTATAGTCTTCTGTGTTTTTATTGACTGCATATTTTACGTATTTTTGTGTTTATTAAGTATATGTTCGTCTTCCGTTAATTGGATATTTGAGTTTCGAGTTTGAATTCTGACCTTTTGAGTTCTCATTCATATATTTGTTCTGGTATTGTTGATGTTACTGCGTGTAAACTTGAAATTCTTGGTCTTTGGTTATCTATTGGTGACAAAACTTTATTCAATTTTCTAGTTAAGATTGCATGAATTTTGAGGTAAGGCCAATCTATTAATAATATCATTATGTGCGTTCCTTATGGGTGATTTAAGCATCTTATTATAATACATAAAGAATGTTTGCAAATTTAATATTATCAGAATGCAGAGATTTAAAAATATCAAAAATATAATCAGATTTTTATGATAAAACATTCACCTTGTAGAAAGGGAAGACTTTTGATCATTTACCAAGGTTGATTTATTCTAAGAAGTAAATAGAGTAGATTTAAAGGAAATGTTTTTGCTGTTCAAGAAGACCAGCTCAATATTGGAAACATAACATATTAGTATCACCAAAGAAAAACAAGGAAAGTTAAGGTCTTATCACTCTCTTTTCGCATACTCCTCTTGATCTGAGATGTCGGATTTTTTGTAAAGTTACTTTGTTTGACTAATGAAAGTTTTAACTCTCTTAAAGTTGTCCTTTGTAGTGTGAATGTAAGCAATTTTTTTTTTTTTTTTTTTACTTCTGCTTTTTTACAAATCAAAAATATTTTAAATTGAGCTATATTTTCAGTTTTGTGATTTGATCAATTTAGAATCCTATTTTCAAAGATGTAATAATGAACATATTGAAGCAAATTTAGTAAACATGTAATGATGTAGAACTAATACTTGATGGAAATAAGATATATGGTGGTAAGATCACAGATAAAAAAAGTCCATCTTGGGCATAACTGTGAAATTGAATTTAAAGCTATCTTAGGTCGAATTTGTTAAAGCTATCTAGATACATGCAAAATAAAATGAAGAGGAACCTGTGTATACTGGAGCAGGAGTGGTGATGGAGATAATGACAAAGACGATGACGATGTATAGCAGTATAGATGGTGAGAAATCTTGGAAACTTGGATGCTGGTGATGGTTAGAGGTTGACAATATTTAATTGTTTTGTCAAGGCATAATGTGGGATAGTTAAATCAAGCGCACATGTGCGCATGCGTACACACCACACATGCAAATAAAACCAATTTTATAAAATCTTCATTGAGGGAAGAGAAACAATTAATGCAGAGGACGGCGTTTTCTAGGCTCATTAAGACTTAATCACTGGTTGCTGTAGCTTTTCTATTATTTCACATGTGATTGATAAATATATCATGCAGGTTTTAGACATTAATTTAGCAAGGAAAATGAATTGTGAGTTTCTCTAGGAGCCAAAAAAAACCATTTGCTTGTCATGCTTAAGTAATGGTTTGGTATTCGAGTTATTGAGGGACTATTCTTACCTCTAGTTATAAGGGAAGTTGTAACAATATGCTTTTATTCCTTTCATTGTTAAAATAATGTGTTATGGAGCAGCCAACAAACAGTGAATATGTCTGCTTACATCAGTTGGTCCTCCAAAGGGTTTCCTTCTGTTGGAACCATATTTTATTTTATTTTTTAAAATAGTAGATTTGAAATAGAAAAGCACACTAACAGTGCTTCAAAGCATAACATCATGTTAAAAGATGGTCAAACCTATCTGTTCTAGGTCAAGAAGACCTATGTCATGAAAAATTTTCATTAGAACGTTTTAATACATTGTCACATTGGCCATCTCCATCAGTGTTTCATGAAAAACTATTTTGCTTCTTGTATGCTTCTTATATTTCTTCAGAGATTTTTAAAGTAAGTTCCATGTGATTCAACAGTTTTCAGCTTTTCAGTTATTAATGTTCGAACAGATAGTCCGAACTAGTCTCAACCAAGAGGAAGAACAATAAGGAACATATTTATAGCTTGAAGAGGCAATTATTAACGATTCGTCAGTCAAACCTCAATATATTTACTTTTGACAGTGTAAAATTCAAAACGTTTACTTTGAATTGAATAACATAGATTTTTACAGTGAATGAAGAAAAATGGGAGTTTGGTTCTATGTTTGAACTGAAATGGCCGTACTCAAGATTCTCTTTCTGTGGGAAATAATAATATTTAAGGAAGGAATGTGTGGGTAATTCCAAGAAATAACCTATCAGTTTGAGTTTTTTTTTTTTTCATTTTTCTTTTAATGCAATTGAAGTCCATTTGATATCAAATTTTGTAGTTCCTTCTAAATTCTCTATATGAATTAGCTAGGAAAAGAATTTCCCATTTTATTTGGTAATAGTTCCTCAAGTAAGAATTTAATTAGTACAGTATTCAGAACAGGTGAAAGTTCTAGCTCTGACAGATCATGACACAATGTCTGGCATACCTGAGGCCATCGAAACAGCCCGCAGATTTGGCATCAAGATAATCCCTGGTGTTGAAATCAGCACAATATTCTCTCCAAGGTTTTGTTTTATTTTTGCAACCATCATATTTATCTGTAGTTTCTTGCTGTCATCAATTACATGACTTATATCATTGTGCTTTCATGTCATACATTTTTTCTCTTGATCACTCTCATCCAAAAACTTTGTTTTATGATTAAACTATTGCAAAAAATGGCTAGTGGGAACGTTATTCATTGGTTACTTACCATAATTCTAATGTGTCACCATTGTTTGGTTTCTTGATCAAAAAGCAGGGGATCTGAATCAGAGGAACCGGTTCACATCCTTGCTTACTACAGCAGCTGTGGACCTACAAGGTATGAAGAATTGGAAAAGCTCTTGGCTGACATAAGGGATGGCCGTTACCTACGAGCAAAAGACATGGTCTTGAAACTAAATAAACTGAAATTACCTCTTAAGTGGGAGCATGTGGTCAGGATTGCAGGCAAGGGAGTTGCTCCTGGAAGACTGCATGTGGCTCGTGCTATGGTTGAAGCTGGTTATGTGGAGAATTTAAAACAGGCTTTTGCCAGATATCTATATGATGGTGGACCTGCATACTCAACGTAATGAACCAGTGCATATCTATAAGAAGTTATTGATTGTCATTAATGCAGTTTTTTTATACATGGATTTGATGACTTATAAGTTTAAGTTTGCTCAAGCAGGGGAACTGAACCTCTTGCAGAGAAAGCAGTGCAACTGATAAATGAAACAGGGGGGTTGGCGGTACTGGCTCATCCATGGGCATTGAAGAATCCTGTTGCTGTCATTAGAAGGTTGAAAGATGCAGGCCTTCATGGGGTAGAGGTTTACAGAAGTGATGGAAAACTGGCAGGTATATTATTTAGAATGAAATATGGTTCTCTGACTTTCTCTATCTCATTTTCTTTGGACACCTGCTGTTTTAATGCTTCAAACTGCTTGTAGCATTGAAAACTTCTTATTAAAATAAAACTATACCTTGAACTGTCAACATGTCATTTTCACTTTCTAACATTTTTCTTCAGCACGAAACAACACTAAGCGATATTTAATTTGTCTCCTATTTCGGTTTCCTCTCTATTGACTGGACTCTATGCAATCAATTTGTGATTTTATGTCTCTTCGGTATCTTTAGCAATTTTTAATTATGATTGTTGAGTTCTTCTATTCTTTAGATTGTGCATTTTCGTGATTCGTTATTGGATTGACAGCATACAGTGACTTAGCAGATGCTCATGGTCTTTTAAAGCTTGGGGGGTCAGATTTTCATGGAAGAGGTGGACATGGTGAATCTGAACTGGGAAGTGTGAAACTTCCAGTGTTGATTTTGAATGACTTTCTGAAGGTAGCTCGGCCGATCTGGTGTAGTGCCATTAAGGACATTCTTCAAAGTTATGCTGAGGAGCCGTCTGATTCGAATCTTTCAAGGATTACAAGATTAGGAAGGGCTAGAATTTTTAAGGCAAACTATCCTTTAATTTGTGGCAAAGAATTAATTGACCATTGCTTATCGTTGTGGCTAACAACTGAAGAGAAGCAGAGTGCTGAATTTGAGGCTATGAAGTTGAAGCTTTCCGATGTTTCAATCAATCAAGGTGGGGTTAGTGTTCCCATTGAGACTAAATAGTTCTCATAGAAATTGACATATTATTGATATTGAATCTTATTATTTGGGAACATTGTTCTAACTAATGTTATACAATTTTCATTCAGGTATTTATAATATTGTTCTTATTCTTCTTCTTTTTTTAATTTTTTAAAAAGTAGCAGGTTTGTTCTGAAAGGCAACATTTTGGGTATAAGAAACTCTCAAGGTGCATGTTAACCTCAAAAAATGTTAGGGGCAAGGTTAATAGTCAAATGAAGAGTTAGATTACACTTTTTAATTTGGAATGAGTTACATGAGGAAAATAGTTATCAAGTCCATTTCCATTTCCAATACATCAACAAGTCATTAATGATTCTTCCTAGTTCTAGTATCCACGGGGTTCGTAAGTGTTTGTTTAAGTCTACTGGGACCCTAAAAAGTTATGCTCTCTCCATAGATGGATCATGTTGATCTTCAAGCTTTACGGTGGCAATTTCTACAAGGCAGAGCAAAACGTTAAGGTGAAGCTAGCAAAGTGGTTGGCGTTCATTCTCCTACGATCAAGTCAAGGAGGAGAATACTAAAGGCAGTCGTAAAAATAAAAATATCACAAAATATGCAAACTAAGTAAAAAAGAGAGATCAAGATCCCTTTCATGGTGAATGAGGTATTTATAGAGTTTTAGAAGAGGGAGGAGGAGTAGTGAGGTAATCATGCAAAGGGAGAGCTGAGATACCACCGCATCCCAATTCTCCTTTTACTTGATTGTGGTGAGCACTAGCCCTCGAGAGCTAAGATACCGCCACCTAGGACAAGTGTTCGGCTGGCGTTCTACATGGAAACTAGGTGGCCTTTTATTACCATTCCATTAGATAAAAGTGCATTAGACATCCTTTGGGATTTCAGGGCTCAAATGGCAACTGATTAACTTGGAGACAACCTAAAAAGTTTCTCGACAGTGGTCCTCTTTTGTCGCTTTCATTAGGGGCCAGGATTAGCTTCACTGGTTGATCTGAATATCCTTCACCTGTTCTTGCCTGAGAAAAATCTTCATTTTTGTCCCTAAATATGTGGAGGAGGCACCCATCTAGATCTTCATCCATCTCTTGGTCACTAAGCTTCATTCTTCAGCCGTTAGATCTTCCTTTATCTTTCCAATTGCTATAATGACCTAATTGGCAATCTGTCTTCTTCTTCTAAATCTTGAACGAGACCAATTGGTGACTTTTGCTGACGAAACCTAAATGGACTTCCTATGGGGCCTACCTTTCAGGGCATTCAACGGAGTGTTTGTGGGGCAATTCTCTTTGTACCTCTCAAGCGATTCTGGTTCTGGGAATATCTCAGGGACTTGTACTTCCTTTTCTTTTTCTTTTTTTTTTTGCTAAGAATTCTCCCTTGATTGCATGTTAAAATTTTGACATTTACAATACAATGCACAATCAAATTCAACCAAATTTGTTTCACGTTGACCTTGCTATCATTTCTTTAGCTTCTCTGAGTTAGTGTTGAAGCCTTAGGATGATCTTTGGCTCAAACTTTTCATTGAACCTTGTTTTTTATTACTCCTATGAAACATGAGAAAATCTTTGACGCACTCATTTTAAGATATTAAGTTATGTGGTATGGATAACCAATTAAATATATTTTTCATGTCACATGGTATAATTTTTTATTGTTAGATGCATACATTAGAGTGCACTGAAGATTTTGTTTTGCATGAAACATACCCCTAATCATATTTAAACAAATTAGTCATTGGATTTAGTTTAAAGATGGATTATGTTATCTTCAATGGTAGCAAGAATAAATAGAATGGCACTAAAATTAGAACCGAACCTAATCGACTCGAAATCGAATTGAAAAGTGCATCAGCTCACCCACTTAGTTTGGTTCAAATTGGTTTTCAAATTTGAAAACCGAATTGATTTCGTTCAAACCAGTTTTGAGTTTTTTAAAAAATGGGTTTGACTCGCTAAAACTGTATATATAAAGTGCTACATTTTAATTATATTTTTATTTATTTGCTATGTTTGGTTTTGGATTTTTTAGATGAAAATCAACCGCCCAAAAAACAAAATCAACAAGTATGAGCCCAAAATTAGTATTCAAATCACATGAAATTCAAATACATGTAAAAATATACAATAGGCCCAAAACCGAAATAAACCGAATCAAATCGAATAAAATCATGTCACACCCCAATCCGAAAGTCAAGACATGATCTTACTTAATATCAAATAACTTACAATAAATCTCAAAATAAGCTTGAAAACAAATACAACCTCTAACAAATGTTCAAATAATATAAATAGCGGCCTAAAAATAACAAATAAACTTCTAAAATCTAGGTAACCGAGAAGTAAACATCATCGAAATGTCAATCCATGCTATGCGCGAATCGAAACCTCAATCATCTGGAATCAAAATGGACTAAATGAGTTGGATACTCAGTAAGCATACTAAACATTAATATTTATTTATCAAATCAAAATAACATTCAAAACATAAATAATAAGACTTATCATATACCGAAAATCACATACTTATCATATATCAAAATAATATTAGGACCCCTTTACTCATCACTGCATAGTAGGACTTGCACATAACACATATCACATATTGGAGCCAAAGTTACCTGTCGGCAACTAATGTATACAGGGAAAGTGCAAGTGAGGATTATTTTCTTAAAAAACACAGAACACTCATGCCCGAAGGTAAGAGCCAGACCCTCGTTGTGATCATCAACGAGTCTTCCCACGTGCACCAATACTTCAACACATAAATACGAAGACTCTTTAGTCCCCAGGGTGCCCTAGAGTGATTTCCCATATACCACACATAACAAATCACATATTACATAGGGCTCTACACAAAAATCATAAGGGTGCCTACTAACAGTAATAAATAAGTGTAAGCCTAGTCAAAACATATTTTATGCTATCATGTATTCACATATTTTCAAAACATAATGGTTGCATAAACATATTTCAAAAGCATACATAAACACATTCATATACATATACCATTGAGATTCCGGTTTTAAAAACAAAAGATTTAGTATACTTACCTTTCAGCAATCCAAGCAAAACAAATCCTCCAAAATGACAACGATCCAAACCTTAGCCTAAATCACATATCAGACTCATATCAGACTCAAAATAATATATTAGGACTGAAACATGACTTCAAAACGTTCTCCAAACTAAAAACTCAATACTATAACTAACCAGTGCTGTTTTGGAAACGGAACAGTATCCAATGTTGGATTTTTCGTAAATTAATCATATGTTGGAAAGTTTTAAAACTTTACAAAAAACTTTTAACCGAACATATCTTCTCATATAAAAATTTTCTGAATTTTATAAAATTTTGAACTACTACAAAATAATTTATTTATTGAAATATTCTAATCTGCCTAACAGTGGGCAGTCCGGAATACTATACAATGCCGAATTGTTTACAATTCTACAAAATTCCAATTGCTATAAAATTTTGCATTAACATGAATAAACATATATAATTTCAAAATAAAAGTTTCAAACCTAAATAATACATATACATACTTTTAAAGGTATTTTTACTTTTATATTTCTACCCTCTGTCTACTATTGGACAGATTACAATGCCTTAATTTTGAAATTCATATCTTTTTCAATAAAACTCTAAAAATCCTAAAACTTTCCCAAAATAATATTAACATCTTGTAAAACCTTTGTATAAAATTTCATAATTTTCGGAGCAGTACAATCTGCTAAAACAATGGTTCAAACGAAAACTACGTTTTAAAACAAAAACTTTTTAGCAACTCTGTTAAAGAATCGAAATTCATAACAAATTCAATACTAAAGATTTTTTAGCGAAATAAATTTTTATAAAACCATTTAGATGTCTATTTTGCAGAATGTAAAACCAATTTACCAAAACCAAATATATATTCGCACTAAAATTCCGAAATAAGTATTGGTCAGTCAGACTATACTTAATATCATAAAATTAAAACTAAAAGCACAACTGGTATGCCTTTTGGGTTTATACCCAATTAAAACCCTAATATTGAATCACTAAGCATATAAGTATAAAAATACATAAAATATTAATAAACACCTTAAAAACTTCTTTGTCCTTCTTGATAAAAAATTACCTTCTTTAGATTTCGGTAAACTTCAAAAGATAGTTTTTTTTTTTTTTTTTTTTTTTGTGTCGTTCTTGAACCGTAAACAAGAAAATAAAGTAATAGGGTTTTGTTAATAAAAGTATTTTAAAGCTCTGTAGAATATAGAAATCCTAAAAGAGTTCAAAATCCTATATTTACATAAAGTCTAATATCTTCTTTTAAAATACAAAGAGTTTAAAACAATATTAACTACCTTGTTACTCATAATTTATTTTAAAAATTAACTCCCATTAATTTAAACTAAACATATAAAAAGTGTGTTATTAAAACTTAAATGCTTAGGAAACATATTATGTTTATTTAAATTTGGGTGTTACAAATAAGTTAGATTCAATTTGATTCACAACTTCAATTCGGTTTAATTTTTTAAATCTAAAAATTTCCGATTCAAAACTGAACAGAATCGAATCGTGCCCACCCCTAGATAAAACTATAAGCAAATAACAAAATTTAAAATAAGAATATGACAAACACCCGGTCATTAGTTAACGTGAGTCAATGTTAATCAAAGTTAGCGATGTTAAGGATATTTTGGTCATTTTATATTATTTTTAAAATATTTTAAAAAAAGAAAAACAATTATGCACCGTCCATCTAATCTTCTCCAAGGTTCATCTCAAATGAGACGGACGATGGAGATTTATTTTAAAATAACTAAAAAAAAAATTACGGTCTCCACCTTCAATGGAAATTTATTTTGTTTTTTAAAAAAAGAAACTTAAAATTTTTACGGTCCATCTCTGATTTTTTTTTTAATAAAAAAAAAAGGAGAGAGAAAGGTGATCCACCATGTATCCCCTTATAACCCATCGCGAACCTAGGTTCATGAACCATCGCTAGTTCGCAAACCTAGGTTCACAAATCATCAACCAGGTTCGCGAACCGTCGCGCCTCCCCCTGTATGGCCATGAAAATCTTTAGATCTCCAGAGTCCTTAAAATGGACAGTAGAGATCGAATCTGAATTCTACCAGATCCCTTAAACTTTTTTTTTTTTAAAAAAAATTAAAATAAATCTCTAGCGTCCATCTATGGTGGAGGTCTTAGATTTAATTTTATAATTTTTAATTTTTTAAAATTATATTTTTTTTCATAAATAGAACTCCACCTTCCAAGTGAATGGTAAATGTATTAACTTTAATTTTAATTCTTTTTTAATTAGGGGCAATTTTTTTTTTATATTTTTTTTTAGTAATATTAACGGCAGCGAAGTCAACTATTAATTTTTTTAAAAGTTTATTCCGACTGTAATTAGATATACCTTATATCGGTAGGCTGTAATTTATCCATAAATATAAGTAGATTGTTAGATATTAAAGTTAATAATATAATTTAAATTTAAATTTTTAAATATAATTTTATTTATATACACCAATTATCATACTTTGTTAAGTTTTTGCTCAATCCTGAATCTCTCATGGGTGTATGTTTTAATTTAAAAGTCAGGATATGGGTCAGCTTCAGTTTTGTTGTTTGTAGCCTCCTTCTTCTTCTAGGATTCTCAGCTAAAACGTCACAATTTCCTTCTTGTTGTCTTCAACAAAGAATCATATTTAGCTGTAATAGCATCTTTTATGAGAATATCTACGATCTCATCGGAGCCATTTCTGGCTTACACCCCCCAACAAAATCACAACTTTTGATCACTTTTGAAATTAATATTGCATAATGGGGTTTCCTGATTTTAGTCTGATTGTTCTTCTTTTCTCCTTTTACTTTGTTTCTATTATTGCCCAATATGATCCTTCAAATGGATATTTTGTGCAGGAAATGGATGCATTACGTGCTCTCAAGACCATGTTTAATGATCCTTTTCTTAATAAAAACTGGACTACTGGCCTTCACTGCTCACAGTGGTACGGCATTCAGTGTTCTGACGATCATCGTATTACCGGAGTATCTTTGGTAAGTATGGGCTTGACCGGAAACGTAAGTGCTGATGCATTCATTAACTTTCCTGAATTGAGTCTCATAAGCTTCAAGAACAACTCAATATCAGGAAATGTAATGAACTTGTCTTCAAACCACAAGTTGAAGCACATTGATCTTTCAGGAAACAGGTTGTATGGACTAATTTCACCTTCACTTTTGAGTCTTAATTTGTTGGAGTCATTGCAGCTTCAAGATAACAGTTTGACAGGTCCACTCCTAGAGTTTAACCAATCTAGTTTGAAAGTATTCAATGTCTCCAACAATAATCTAAGTGGCCCAATTCCAACAACTACAGTTCTGCAATTATTTACCAGTGCTTCCTATTCTAATAATAGTGACATATGCGGTCCGCCAACTTCAAATACCTGCAGCTTTAGTGAAAAATATACATCAAATTCTGATAATAAAGATTCTACCAAAACTTACAAGTTTGCAACTATGTTTTTGATATTTGATGTTATTGGTTTGGTTGCTGTATTGCTGCTCTTCATGCTTTACTGCAAGAAAGAGAGGAAGCTTAAAAAGATGATAAAGAGAATGCAAAAGGAAACAAAAGAAGAAGAAAGAGTAGAAGACAAAAAGAAGCTCATTTTCATGGCGGGTGTCGAAGCAAGATTTGAACTAAATGATCTTCTTGAAGCTCCAGCTGAGGGATTGGGTAAAGGAATATTTGGAAATAGTTATAAGGCAAAGCTTGAAGGGTGCAATATGGGAGGAGGTGTGGTTGTTAAGAGGCTAAGGGACTTGAAACCACTTAGCAATGAAGAATTCACAAAGCAATTGCACATAATTGCCCACCACAACCACCCAAACTTGCTGCCTCTTCTTGCTTATTACTATTCCAATGAAGAGAAGTTTCTGGTTTACAAATATGCTGAAAATGGAAATCTTTTTGACCGCATTCATGGTGAGCCCTGTCTTTCCATTTGACTTTTTTTTTTAATTTACTTGACTTTGTATCTAATTTATATACAAAACTGCAGGAGAGAAATCAAGTAAAAAAGACAGGATTGCATTTAAATGGAGTTCAAGACTATCAGTTGCTATAGGTGTAGCAAGAGCCATGGAATATCTTCACCTCAACACCAAGTCTCAAAGTGGCTTGGTACCTCATGGCAACCTAAAATCCAAAAACATTCTTCTTGATGAAGATGAAACAGTTCTTGTTTCAGATTATGGTCTCTCTTCATTGGTGGCACTTCCCATTGCAGCTCAACGAATGGTCTCATATAAATCACCAGAATACCAATCCACCAAAAGGGTTTCCAGAAAATCTGATGTTTGGAGCTATGGCTGCCTTGTTTTGGAACTCTTGACATCAAGAGTTTCTGTCCACTCAGCTCCACCTGGAGTCAACGGTGTTGATCTTTCTAGTTGGGTTCATAGAGCAGTTAGGGAAGAGTGGACGGCCGAGATATTTGACCAGGAAATATCAGTGCAGACAAATGCTGTTCATGGCATGCTCAAGCTATTGCAAATTGCATTACATTGCTGCGATAAGTCTCCGGAGAAGCGGCCGGAGATGACGGAGGTTGTCAAGGAGGTTGAGAATATTAAGGTAGTTGAATCAGAAGACGAAGAAGACTTGTCTGTGGATCAATCCTTGACTGATGAATCTCTCTCAATTACTGCAATGCCGCTGGTTGCCTGATTCCAAGACTCATTTTTTTTTTTTTCTAATTTTTTTACAAATAGAGCCCGGAGGAGGTCTGTCTATTTATTTTCTTTTATGTTTTAATATTTATTAATATATTAATGTAACATTATTGAATTGAACAAATTATTTATAAGCAGCTTGTTTTTTCATCTGAAACTGAAAATTAAGGTTTTATACAAAATTTTAATAATTAAATTGATTATGTATCATATATTTTTAAATGTGTAAAAAATTTAAAAAAAAAATAGAACATTAAATCTACGTATCTTTAGATTTAGATGTGTAAAAACTTAAAGAAAAACTTAGGAATTGCTTTTACACTTCTAAAAACATAGAATACATAACCAATTTAATAGTTAAAATTTTATATAAAAACTTTAAAAAAAACCCTTATATTAGAAGAGAATCCTAATCTGAATATTATATATCCAGGGGGAGATTTATTTATATTTTATTGCGAGTATCATCTATTTTTGTTGATTTTTTTTTTTTTTATTGAAGTATCATCTATTTATTAGTTTCATGAAAAGTTGACATCTGGCAGCATAATCGGCTGGAGTCTTCAAGCCAGATGTAAATTGGTAAAAAGAGGTCTCTTACGTGCGTCTGGCATCATTTGGTACAAAAATAACTTTTGAATAATGAAGAAAATTATTGGAAATCAAAAACTTATCTTAAAAACCAACAAGACGCATACATGTTACTATCTGGTAGCTTTGACAAAATAAATTTGATTAATTCAGCATCAAAAGCACTCTTAGTTGTACATATTTTGTTTTATCAAATGACAAATGAGGATATTCCAAATATCTGAAGTCATGTTGCACATTACAAGTAGCAAGCAAATATTATATAGAAGACACACACATGCAACATATAATAAATATCATGAAAAATTGTTAATGCAATCCACACCCTCAAAGTTGGATCTAACCTGGAATGCAGTTATGCAAGGGATCTTCCAACAAAGACGAGAAATTAGAAAAAATAAAGCAGCAGTGTACATCTTCCAAACAGCCTAACTCTTCCCATCAGTGCGCCCAGTGTGATTATATACAATTAAATTGCAATGGCTTGTTGCAGGCTCAGGATTTTAAAGTTATAAACAATGTCCAATTAGCAACAAAGAAACCAATCAAGTACCCTTAAAGACCATAAACAGCCAAGTATCCTGCCAAAAGGTCAACATCATTAATACAACAAAACCATAAATCAAAAACGAGCACACATCAAAAGTTTTATATAGGAAAACAATTTACCCGCTTTACTCCTGTTTATCTAGTAAGATATTGGAGACAGGGATCTTACTTTTATTCCCCAGGACTGCAGAAGACCCCTCACCATCAGTCCTCCAGATACCCCATCTACCACTTGGACCACTTCCATAAAAGAACCCCATTTGGCATTTGCAGTTGATTATGCAAGAGTCGTAATCGTAACAAATGGAACAGCAATTATGGCATTCAAAGTGTATAAGAAGAAGAAATTTCAAAGTTCATGTCAAGAATGCACAAGACTCCAACGAACCAAAACATCGTATTCAGCATTTCAGGAACACATAACAGTTGAATATTCGTGCCAAGTTTTGCGGCTCACAAGACTTATCTACTATATTGATGATGCACCCAGACAATAACGAACAAAACACATCTTGTAAACAGAAACTTCAAGCTTTGCAGACAATGCAAGCAGCAACTCCAATTCCTCACAACAGCTGCAACAAGACATGAAATAGTTCTCAATCAGTATAACAGAAATCACAAACCATAACCAAAAATTCAGTACGTCTATTTAGCATACCACAATCAAAAGCAGTCATTCTATCCAGAACGAAAGCCACTTGATCCACGTCGCTCATAAGGTCCAGAACGGTCACGACTGTAGCGATCACCTCCAGAACCACCACGACCACTAGCATCTCTGTTGCGCCCACCATTCCTATCACCATTTCGGTCAGGACCATATCGACTGCCACCGCCGCCGCTGCTACCATATCTATCATCCCTACCACCATACCTACCTCCTCTTGCCCCTTCACTGGGACACTCCCTAGCAAAATGTCCAGGCTTACCACACTTAAAGCACTCTCCACCATTTGCTCCACGCCCACCACCATAGTCGCGGTTAGAGTCACGCTCACGCCCACGGTCACGCTCACGGTCACGACTGCGATTACGATCTCCATCATGCTCCCTTCCTGAACCTTGGTGAGGTTGAGCTTTATCAACAGTTATTGTTCGACCATCTAAATCCATTCCATTCATTGCTTCAATAGCATCTTCCATTGCCTTTTTATCATCAAAAGTGACAAATCCAAATCCACGAGAGCGACCGGAGAACTTGTCAATAACTACCTAAACAAAACAAACATTCTGTGAACATCCCCTTAATTGGCACAAAAAACAAGTATAGAAACACAATGGCCAGAACTTAAATGCAACACCACGATTCAGTCAAACAAAATTATTGTATAACATCAAAAAATCTTTGTTGTCCATTGCTTCTTTCCATACAGAATCAACGAGCTCTCATAAAAGTGTAATTTAAAAACTCATTATTTCAGTGTGTTCTATCATAATTAATAAGAATAATTGCTAAAGAGAATGTTATAATCATATAGCAGCACTTAAATTACCATAAAGATGGCAACAGTCGTGACAAAACCCGAATCTTATATCAGAAAACAAAATAATAATAAATAAAGGCTTCTTAAAATTTATAGCACCTATTGGTGCTTTTTTTTTTTTTTTTTGGGTGTAACTATCACAAACTTAATAATCTTGAGTTTTTATAGCACCTAAAATGGATTTTGGAGGAAAAAAGAAATACCCTTTTCTTTCAATTCGAAATAGAAAAACCAAAAGAGAGAGAAAGTAAATCTAAAAACTGATACAAGAAGAAGAAAGATAAAATAGATTTGGACACCAAAACAAAGAGATTTTGAGATAACATAGACTAGAAATAAAAAAAGAAATAAGCAAAAAAAAAAATCTGAAAAAAAATTGTAAAAAGGTCTCAACCAAAGGCCAAGCCTTTGGTCAAGACTTAAAGTCTTGACCTCGCCAAGACATCTTTGGTGAAGGCCAAGACTTAATATGAATGGTTTTTTTTTTTCAAATTTTTGTTATTTTAATGCATTTTTTTTATATATATAAAATTTTGGTTTTAATCCACAAAAATGCTATCAAAACACATAGAAATTTAAAGTCTTCAAGAATGGTAAGAGAGAGAAAATAAGCAAAATAACGGGGAAAGTGAACTAGAAGGGCATTTTTGTCAATTCATTTAATTTGGTGCTAAAAATACTCAAGTTATTAAGTTAGCGACAAACGGAGAAAGACAAAAAAAAAGTCCAAACGGTGCTAGTTAGGCCCATTTTCACAAAAATAAATATAAAATAATACAAGGACGAGAAGTTATTCACAAAGTGAATGAACAAGTTATCTACAAGAATGGCAGCCAAAAGGCATCCCCAAAAGCGAAAACAAAAAATTACAACTAAACCTCCCTCCCTATCTATTCACAAAGTGAATGAACAAGCTATCTAAAATAATGGCAGCCAAAAGGCATCCCCAAAAGCGAAAACAAAAAATTACAACTAAACCTCCCTCCCTATCTATGTACAAAAGACACATTCTAAAAACAAAAACCCAACAGATTTGAAACAAAACTGAAAAAACTCCTCTTTAATAAATGTGTAAGATGCTAATGCCCAATTCTGTTGAATTAAGAACTAAATGTATAAGATACTAATGCCCACAAAGAAGCAGAACATAATCCTCTCCACAAACATACTGAGCACTATCCCTACTAAAACTGTCAAAAATTTTATTTCCATATCACCTAGAAAATAGCCATTTATTAACAGCTCTTAGTACCTTGACAAAGTAATGAAAGTCAGATTAATGATCACTAGCTGTGGGGATTACTCCTACAGTCCTACCTAATTTATAAGTCAAATTAAAATTTTTTTTATGAACTATCGTAGGATACAATTTGCTGGCTCAATAATACTTTTAAGTTGCAAAAAGAAAACAAAATCAGGAGTCAAGGGCAACTGTATATGTAGTTCTTATTTGGCCTTTCTTTGTGAAAGGTGTGAGTCTAATAAGTTCAATTCCTATATGGTTTAGAAGAATCAACAGCCTTAAGTAATATGTCGCCTTAAGTAATATGTCACTTTATAAAGTGAGGTGCTGCATTTGTTATACTAAAACACAAAACTACATACACTAAAAACAAAACAACAGTTTTGTCTTATAGTGATTAATTACCCTAAAAAAAGAGAGTAAGAGAGTAAGCATCTCTCTCTCTCTCTCTCTCTCTCTCTCTCTCTCTCTATGTACCAGAAACAGAAAGAGTAACAGAATTTTCAAAGGTTTTGAAGCTTAGGGTGTGATAACCTTATTCTCTAGGTGTCACTGCTTAGGAACCCTGGGTATAATGATAACCTTATTTTCAAAGGTTTTCAATGGCCTAAAACCCCAAGAACCCTGGGTATAATGGCCTAGAACCCCTAGATGCAACTGCCTAGGTTTTGTCAGGTTACTGGTCCTCTTTTATAGTTCCAAAAGGTTGTGTCAATAATGCTTAGAGGTCGTTTGTTTTTTATCTAAAGACTGAATAGACCTGAATTTTTTTTAAAACTGAATAGAGATTGAAACCTGAAACCTAAAACATGTTTTTTTTTTTTTCCATTCTAAAGACTGAATAAAAGTGTTGATTTTTTTTTTTTAAGACAAAAACATCTGGATGAAGATAGAATTGGAAATATATTAATATAAAAATGATGATTATGAAATAAAATATTGTAATTATATAAAAAAAAATTGTAATTATGATTCAATAAATCAATGGTGCTAAGTGATAAGTCAGAATTTCTAACTTCTTTAAGTTGTTTTCTAACATTTTTCAGTTGTTTGACCACTTAAAACAACAAATAAAAACAACTTAATGTGTCCAATTCGGATCCGTTAAGTTATAACTGGAAAAAACAAACGACCCCTTAGTCTAATAGCTTAAAATTGGATGGAAAACATGCATTTGGATATGGTGCAAAAGAAAGACAGAATATATATTTCATTCTAGAACAGCCCTAGTGCTAGTCGTCCCCTTCAACGGATTCAAGTTGCATGCAAAAAATAAGTGTGCGACAAAAGGCTGTGCTCAGAAGTCAGAACCTAAAATCTCACCAACCTTGCTATTAATAATATGCCAAGCATTAAAATCAATCAGCCTTTAATATGCCAAACGAATACAGAGGAATGATATCTTCAAATAACTCAAAATTGAATCAAAAACAGAAATCTTTTTAACTACATATCAGCATATTGCAAAATCTATGGAAGTAATTGAGGCTCTTAAAACTTTCTCCACCCTTGAAATTGAAGATTTGCCAAGTATACCTCAATATGGCTCTAATAATCCAAAAGTACCATAGAGCAAGTTTCATGATATCTACTCATAATTTAAAACAAAAGCAGATATTCTTATTAAAAAAATAGGCCAAGAAAGAAACAAAACCCCTGTATTTGCAACTAGAATATTAAAGAAGAGTTAGCAAGGCCCATCAATGAACCAATGAAGGTCAAACATAGTGAGAACTTTATGCTAATTTTAATAATAATAATAATGTACTTTCTATTTAAATTAATTTTATTTTCATTAATTTAATTTTGAATTCATTATTATTTTATACTTTATGAAAAGCTTATTTTAATTAAGTACCAAAATGTAGTACAAGTACAATTGTGCACCAAAGAAAGTGCAAGTCGTGGGTACTCTTTATTCAACATAAGCCCAAACACAATATTATATAAAAGATAGTACAACATAATACAATCCAATCCAACCTAAAACAATCTGATTAAGATAATATCATATAGTTAGTTGAACACACTAAATTCTCCCTCAAGGAAGGAGACACGACAAAATACAAGGTCAACATCCTTTTCCAAATTTATTCCTCGAGGGAGAATTTACTCAAAATTAATATAGAATAATAAAATACAAGGTATTGCTGGTGCTATTTTTTATTCTATATTGATTCAAAAAAAATAACTATTTTTTAATTAGTTATTTTATTCTATATTCTATTTAAATTAAATTAAACTAAACTGGGTTAAAATTAATTTATTTTTATTTTAAATACGATTAGCTTATCCTATCCAATATAAACCAACCCCTCCCATAGGTCAATTGTTCTTGATAGACCACATTGCATAGCACTTTAATAAAAATTATAAACTTAAGGAGCTTCCTTCAGCTCATACAGGTTTTTGGGATTATTTGTCCCCCTTTTGTACCTTCCTTTTATCTACACTTACTAAGCTTTTGTTTCAAATAAATAAATAAAAACCAACAACAACAATAGTATTAAGGTTTACAAACTCAACCAAACACAATTTCACATAGTTTCAATAGTACAGTATCCTTGCCGAACCTGCCCTTATATTTTAATATCTCATAACTTGAAGCCTAGTTTGCTTAAAACAAGGGCGAATAGTGAGTCAAGACAGACCAGATGTAACAATCAATTGAAGGGGAACTTAATTGGAACCTTACCTAGACAACTTGGGATGAAATCAGATCTTAAAAGTTAAAAAAGTGTCATTGATTCAAAAAAGTAAAAAAAAAACTTTTCAAGTTTAAAGAGTCAAGAGCAAACTGTAGCACAAGCAATACATATTTTATTATTCCTTGTCTTAGTACACACAAACACATGGAGTGAGGAGAGATGGGTTTCAGTTTGGGATCAAATAAAATATTAGTCATATACTTTTAAAGTTAAGAATGTCATGGATTCAATAAAGTTAAAAATGTTTATGTTTAGAAAGTCAAAGCAAATCTGTAGCACCAGCAATACCTCTTATTGTATGTATGCATGTATGTCCCTACGAGATTGACAGTTTAATGTTTCCCAATTAGTAATCTTAGTGCTACTGTGTGAGAACCAACAACCTGTATATTGTATATGTAATGTATCAATTAAATAAGTGAGAGTGATTATCAAGAACTTAAAAAAATTAGAAGCATCATTATGGGTGCTTTCTTTCCTAGGTGTTATTGCTTAGGAAACTTAGCTGCAATTGCCCAATTTCTATCCATTATTTATTTTTACCTATGCAACTTCAATGCATTTCTAAAACCTCCCATTTATTTTCAGCACAAGATAACCTAATAATCCACACCTAAATCAATTCCCAATTTAAATGAAATCTATTTACATCATCGTGTAGCCCTATAACCTAGTCAGAGAATTCAAGATTCTGCACATCAAAACCTTTTCTGTGTATGCAGCGTAGATCATGCGACAGACAGACTACATCATAGGAATAAAAATAAGTAAAAAGTAGAATACGCATGTTAAAACAATTCAAAGGACAGAGTACCTTTGCCTCAAGAAGATGGCCAAACTTTTCAAAAGCATCTTTGAGACCTCTATCAGAAGTTGACCACGAAAGGCCACCTATAAAACAGCGATACTCTACCTCTTCTGACATCTCACAACTGCACTTTTTAGTGAAAATAATCATTAAACATGAAAAATGAAAAGAGAAAGAAATTGATATGATGTATGTACTAAAAGCCGCTCTTAAATCCTTTCGGCAGCAATAAATTCAAAATTGAAGAAGATAATTACAAAACATTAAATTTAAACTGCAAAATACTAACTTGCTGATGTCAAAGTATCATTTGGCTCCAACAACACATTAAGACATGCAAATATCAGTCCGAAAACCATATATACATACATACATATATCAATATATATATATATATATAAATACATATAAGGAAATTATAAGGTCAGATAACTAGTAACTTTACAAGTCCGCTAAGAGACAATAACTCATGTGGATAACATTACAATAATTTGTGAATATTTCATTTTTTACATATAATTTTGATTTCTAATAAGAAATAAAAGAAACACAATGACCAGGAAGCCACTTCAACGAATTTTTGACTATGCATAAAATCTATTGTGCATTCTTTAACAAACTATGAATTTCTAAAATCCCAGACTCGAAATATTTATTCATGAAAGACAACCAAGCAACTCCCTTGTACAAGTAATTAAAACTGTTACCATTAAGTAAGTCAAAAATAAACAAGAAGAATAGAAAATTAAGTCAAAAAATCAACAAAGCAAGATACCTCCTGATCAGTAGGTCACAGCACAACAGGACTCGAAAGTATTTAGATCTCAAAAAAAAAAAAAAATTAATCTCTACGCTACATGAAACAATCAAGCTTGACCTATAGATTATTTTCAAAAGATTCTAAGAAAAAATGATATATCAAAAAAAAAAAATCAAGCATCAGCGTACCGTGAAAGCAGAAGTGATAATAAGATCAGAAGGAGTTTCGAACCCTAGAGGCACTTCAGTCTTCACAATAAGGGTATGCACCCTAGGTCAGAAGTCAGATGTTAAAATATTGGGCAAGTTGCAATTTAACTGCTATCACATATATATATATATGCAACCAAACTCCACTTTTACTAAAATTATAAAATAATTTTAATGGTTAAATTACCCATAAATGTTAATTTTATAATAATTTAATTTTTTTTATTTAAATATAAAACAATAAAATTTAAAAAATAGAAAAATAAATTACCGTCCAAATCTAGAGATAATCTCCAAATCAATATCTATAAAAAATGGAGCCTCCGTCGGATGAAGCAGCACTCATAGATCTGCTTCGGATCTCCATCTCTGATGGAGTGGCTCCTAAGAATCCACGATTAGCTCTAAATCGGTGGGGGCCCAATCTGTTTAGGATGGATTTGGAGTACTTAAAATGGGAATTGGGTCAGGGCCGGGTCAAACCATTATATCCCGAACCGTCTCATTTGATCCGATATTTATATAATTATTTTTTAAAATATTAAAATATAAAAATAAAAAAATATTTAATCTCTTTATTGCTGTGTCTAATTCTTTATATTTAAATTTCTATGCTACTTAATTAATTTAGTAACCTAAATTTCTTTGTTGCTATAGGTTTGTATTTAAAACAAACCATGTTTGAGTCGTGGATAACGAAAATACTTGATGAATTTTTAAATTTAATCTTCTATTTTTTTTTTAATATATTGCTAATGTTGTAAGAAATTAATGAATTTTATGTCATTTAGGTTATTTTGGCATTCATACTTTATATTTGAATTAAGGTTTATTGCATTTAAGTGTTGTATGATTTTTTGAACTAAATATTATGAAACTTGTGTTCTATTAAATTTAAGTGTGTGTGCATTGATATTTAGTTCTAATTTATGTTTAATTTTAATTATGTTTGAAAATTTGTTTAATTAGTAAGTTAAACATTTAAAAAAAAAATACAAATTGGAACGGGTCGGTTCAGATCAGTGATGATCATCCCGCCGTAAATGGGTTCGAATTTAAAACGAAAGTCAAAAACTCGTTCGGGTCACGGGTCAGGTATGGAGCATACCAATTTAACACCAATATGATCCATTGTCATCTCTAAAGGCTCCATATCCGAAGCATATATGCTCCAATTTTCATCTCTAGAGCAGATATACTCCACATATGAAGCAAAACCTACTCCAATCTCCATCATTGATGGAGCGAGCGCAGAGAACTCGATCAGAGATGGAGCAGCTCCATCTCTAAAGCAAATATGCTCCCTTTGCGGAGTATATATGCTCCAATATTTATTTTTATTTTTTTGTGGAATTCTTTTGGTTTGTTTGAGATTTTTGTTAGTTTGGTTTGCTGATGTGTTTAAGATGTTATTGATGATGATGATGATGATAAAGAGAATAAGAAGAAGATGGATATAACAGTTGATGATGATTTATTAAAAAAAAATAGTTGTTGTTGATGATAATTGAACTCTTTGGCTTCATGGATATGAACTCCTTCGGCATTGGTAACAGTAGGAGGAGAATAACCGTTCTCAAAGTACATCTAAACAAGTTCATCGTTAGCCTTCAAATAGGCTCTCATGTGTACCTTCCAGAATGCATGATTTGAACCATCCAAAAGTGAAGGTCGAGTACTTGAAGCTCCTTCATGGATCATTCATGCCATAGACAATCAAACACAAAAATAAAAAACAAATCCAACAAAATATAAACCCGGATCCTACCCTATGTATGTCTAAATTTGGCTCTGATACCAATATAGGTTTAACAAAAAATAATGCGGCATAAAAAATAAACCTAAATTAAAAAATCAACACAACAATTTTTTACGTGGAAACCTCAACAGGTAAAAATCAAGGGACCAACTTGTAGGCTACTTAATGAAAGGATTTTTAGAAAAGATTTTGATTATCGTATAACATGCGGAATTGGGTTTCAAAAAAAAAAATTTATATTGAAAACCTTTTTTTTTCAATCAGGAACGAGTTCCTATATATACGCAGAAAAGACTTTAGAAACTACATACATTTTTCTTGATTTTCTTTTTTCTGATTACTCGATCTACCACCAGAGCTTCCGAGTTATGACTCGCGGTCTGACAACGTGTGTGTGGGCACGTTACGACAAGAGATGGAGGTCACGTGAAAAGAACGCCGGCCGAATCTTGCAAAAGAGGGGAGAGTTAGAAAAAACTTTTTTTCTTTTTTTTCTTCTCTCTTTGGTGGTCGAATTCTCTTTTTTTTTTCACTTGAGTATTAGATTAGGTTTTTCCTAGCTATATAACACTTATATAGTAGTTCTTTAGGGTTTTAATTTGACCAAGTCAAAATAGAATTCTAAATCCTATTTATTTTTAGTCTCCCTAAAGACTTGAACCTGTGACCTTTTGGACTATTAAAATAATCTAATTATTTTAATTCTTTTTTACTAGTCATTATTTAATCAAATGACCTCATATTTAATAAATAGAATTATTAATTATTAATTTCTATTATTTTATTAAATATTTAATTAATTAAATAATACATTATTTAATTATTCTCTTTTATTTAAATCGCATTATTTTCGTAACACTATTAATTGGACCATCCAATTAATCTACCGTAACTCTTGTTACCAACAATTATAAGGGCTAGCAAAGGGACCTAATGGACCCACAGTTTTGAGCTACAATAATACTTAGTAATATTAATTAAAACTCTTTAATTAATATTTCATGATTATTAACCTCGGAGTTATTCCACTAAAAACTCGAGGCTGCACTCTCAGAACTGTAGACGTGTTTATACAATCTGAAGTCTCAACGTCCATTGATATAGCTAATTGCATATAGTGTGATCCTCCACAAATAGTTCATAACTAGAGCTGGGTCTTAAAGTCCGTTATACCCCTCTATAAATACCTTTTCTTTTAAGTACCATTGATTCTCTAATGAACAATTAAATCTTGTCTTCCTCATGGAAAAAGGAGAGCGCTCATAATCGTTCAAGCCCCGAATCAACCCTTAAGGGAACTACTCATCTACTTCAATCAAGAAGGAGTGGATTTCACTATTGTGTTCAAACCTTCCCAGCCACAAGTCAAACCGCAACTCCAAGATACGGAGGTATTAGTCGAGATTCTCATCAACCTCACCATGGTAAATCAAAAAGCTACGATCCAACCTGAAGGAGTCGATAAGACACTTAGGATTAAGATCCCCTATAAATAGCCATCATTTATCGATTATATATAAATTTTATCTACTAATGGATCTTGGTGAGAGATTCATATAAATCGTGGCCCAGTATTATATGATCTCATCATATAAGGTGCATCCATTCTCATGTCAACTACATAAGCGATCTAGGATAAGACTGCCATACTTTACAAAATGGACCGCAGTAGTAGATCAATCATAAGCAAAGTACCCAGCTCTGTTCGCTCTCTACGGACTCTTTAGATTGCATGTCTCAAAATGAATCCTCTCTGTATATGACCATCATATACTCATTATGAGATTACATCTTGCAATCTAGGATGTTCTTGCACAATACAAATGTATTACTGAAAATAAAACATTTATAAACTTAAATGATAATCTAAATAATTCTTATTAAGTATTTAACCATTTACAATTACAAGTTTTAGGGCATAAATCCCAACAATCTCTCACTTGTACTAAAGTAGATGGGACATGTCTCGTATAATCCTAGACCCTCTAGGTGACCTTCAAACACTTTAGCCATCAAAGTCTTCGTAAATGGATCAGCCAGGTTATCTTGCGACGTAATCTTCGTCACGACCACGTCTCCTCGCTGCACTATCTCTTTGATGAGATGATATTTCTTCTCTATATGCTTCCCTCTTTTGTGGCTTCTTGGTTCTTTGGAATTGACCACAACTCCACTATTATCACAATAAAGTGTCATGAGCCTATCCATATTTAGAACAACTTTCAGATCACTCAAGAACTTTCAGAGCCAAACCGCCTTCTTAGTTGCTTCACAAGCAGCTACATACTCGGCTTCCATGGTGGAATCAGTAATGCAAGATTGCTTGATACTCCTCCAAATTATGGCTCCACCACTGAGGGTGAATACTGACCCAGACGTGGATTTCCTTGAATCCTTGTCTGACTGAAAGTCAGAATCTATATATCCCAATGGAATCAAATTCGGATGGGAATATACAAGTATATAGTTTCTCGTTCTCCGAAGATACTTGAGAATATGCTTAACAGTAATCCAATGATCTAATCCTGGGTTAGACTGATATCTACTGGCTATTCCTACTGCAAAGCAGATGTCAGTTCTTGTGCATAGCATAACATACATAAGATTGCCTACTGCAGACACATAGGGAATCCGTCTCATATCCTCAATTTCTTAAGGTGTCTTAAGATACTATTCCTCAGACAAGTGAACTTCATGTCTTGAAGGTAAACTACCTTTCTTGAAGTTCTGCATGGAGAATCGCACAAGTATCTTGTCGATATACTATACTTGAGACAACGCTAATAGTTTGTTCTTACGATCCCTTATCAATTGGATCCCAAGAACATAACTTGTCTCTCCCAAATCTTTCATTTAGAATTGGTTAGCAAGCCAACCCTTTACCTCTGACAATGTTCCTACGTCATTCCCAATGAGTAAGATGTCATCTAGGTAAAGGATCAGGAAAACTACTTTCTTGTCAATGATGCGCTTGAATACACAAGGCTCATCAACATTCTGCTCAAAGCCATAGGTCTTGATCGTAGTATCAAACCTAATGTTCCAAGATCTAGACGCCTGCTTAAGTCCATAAATGGACCTTTGTAATTTACAAACCTTTTGCTCTTGATCTTGGGATACGAATCCCTCTGGTTACATCATATAGATGCTCTCGTCTAGATTACCATTCAAGAATATAGTTTTGACGTCCATTTGCCATATTTCGTAATCGAAATAGGCAGCTATGAATAAAAGTATCCTAATAGACTTAAACATAGCTACTGGCGAAAAGGTTTCATCATAATCAATGCCTTCCTTCTGGTTGTAACCCTTAGCCACTAGCCTTGTCTTGAAGGTCTCTACCTTCCCGTCTACTCCTCTCTTACTCTTGTAGATCCACTTACATCTTATGAGTTTTATCCCATCTGGTAAGTCTACAAGTTCCCAGACTGAGTTGAAGTACATGAACTCCATCTCGAGATTCATGGCTTTAAGTCATTCCTCTTTGTCAGAATCTTTCATTGCATGTCTAAATGTCAATGGATCATCCACACTATCATCAGAATTGACACCCTGTGCCTCTTCGATGCCTAAGTAGTGATCAGGTTGTCGAACAACCCTTCCACTACGCCTCGGCGGTAGTGTATACTGACTAGGAATTATCTGACTGTCAGATATTTGTGGAATAATAACATCGTCTACAACTCTTGTTGACTGAGCACTGGTCGTACCAGATTCAAGCTTCTTTAACACAATCTTACTTCGAGGTTTATGGTTACTCATATAGTCCTCCTCAAGAAACGTTGTGTTTGTCGATACAAACACTTTGTTTTCTTGTAGATTATAAAAGAAACCACATCGTGTTTCCTTTGAGTACGCTACAAATAAACATACTTGTGAACGAGGTTCCAGTTTTCCACTCCTATTCTTTAGTACGTGTACTGGACATCCCCATATGCGAAAATGTCGTAAACTAGCTTTACGACCATTCTACAACTCTAGGGGAGTCTTAGGAACAGATTTGGATGGAATTACATTCAGTATGTAAGTCGCTGTTTGTAGTGCATATCCCCAAAAGGAATATGATAATGATGAGAAACTAATCATAGATCTTACCATTTCCATCAAGGTCCTATTTCTCCTCTCCGCAATACCATTATGCTGTGGTGTACCTGGAGCTGTGAGTTGAGATTGTAATATCCCTAATTTCGAATAAATTAATTTTGAATATGTGGATATAAAAATTTATGATTTGAGGGGTGTAAAACGTAATTAAATGTATGGTTATTTTTTTATGGTTTCCAGATTGACCAGATGGAGCGGTCCAGAAAGATTGCATGAAGTGAAGGAAGAGCTGTCAGTGAGTACCGCGACCCTCACCGCGACCACAGATCGCGATGAGCTACTCGCGGTGAAAAATATCAAATTCGGGCAGTGAGCAATGCGACCACCAGCGCGACCATGGTACCGCGATGGGTGATCGCGATGAAAGCGGTGGAAGCCTTCCAGTGAGTACCGCGACCAGGTGGCGCGACCACAGGTCGCGATGACTGAATTTGTATATATATAAAAAAAAAAGCTTCTCGCGGAAGCCAAAAACAGAAAGAAGAAAGAGGAACAACGGGGGAGAAGAGAGAAAAAAAGAGAAAAGAAAAGAAAGAAAAAGTAGGAGAAGAAGAAGAAGAAGAAGAAGAAGAAGAAGAAGAAGAGAAGAGAAGAAAGAAGAGAAGAGAAAGGAAAGGAAGGAAAGAGAAAAGAAAGAGAAAAAGAGAAAGAGAAAGGAAAAAGAAAAAATCCAGAAGGAAAAAACGTAGGAACGGTATCCATGTTGGTGTACACTTGATTTTGACGTTTCTGTGTGTTTTGATTTACATTTGAGTTTTTGATAATTTAGTAAATATATGTTTATATTATTTTTCTATTAATTAATTTCAATTTAATTGTATTTATCGTATTTTGATTATTGATTAGGTTGAAATTAATTGTTTCAGAAGTTCGAATGACCGAATCGTTGAATTATTTTTATGATATTGTGTATATCTGTTTTCCGAATATTGATCGAAATTTTTATTTTAGTTACGTTTAAATTCGATTTGTGAATTTCAGTTTGGTATATGAAAATAGTGTATTGAAACGGCCCTAGGATACGTAAACATAGAAATGGATATCAGAGGTTGGTATACCAGCTGGGTTCAGTGAGCAGTACTGCACCGACATTGTTATTAATATTGATGATTGATTATGTACCTCCTCATGGATTCGTCCAGGGGTAGGGAGACACGTACCTCCTCACGGATTCGTCCTGGGGTAGGGAGACACGTACCTTCCTATGGATTCGTTCCTGGGATAGGGAGATATGTACCTCTCTAGGGTCCGAACCCTCGGTCCTAGGGTAGGGAGATACGTACCACTCGTAGGATTCGTCCTAGGGTGGGAGTTATGTTCGACAGACAGCTACTGTGGTCGAACGACCCATATTCCAGTCCTGATTTATGTTGAGTATTCTAGAGGGCCAGAATTGAAGTGAATTAAATGATATGTTTATAAGTGAATTTAGAAATTGAGTTTATACGTTTATTTCAGAATTGAAGTTAAACTAATGGTAACAGAATTGAAATTGTTTTAACAAGAAATGTTTACAAAAGAGTATGATTTGGTTTGGTATTGCTTATTAATTGTTAATTGTATTGAGTTGAGTTGTTTCTATTGAATCAATTTCATCAGTTTTATTTCTGTAAATCATGTTTAGATCTGATAATATTGTGATATTTTATTATGCAAAGTTATTTATGATTTTTATAAATGAGTTTAGTGTACACCCACTAAGCTATATGCTTAGCGCGTCGGTTTTTATCACGCGTAGGTCACAGGGATACTGAGGAGGCCAAAGATTGAAGAGAGAGTTGCTGACAGAGTCACTACATTTGGGTAGATATATAAATATATTGTTGTATAATATGTGTAGATTGCATGCATATACAGAGATTTGTAATTGTGGTTTATATTTGTGTTTTGTAATTAAATTGTTTTATGATTTCTGTTTTTCATTTTTAAAGGTTGTTAAAGGTTTGTAACTATTGAATTCTGAATTATTTTATTTTAAAACTGTTGGAAAGTCGCACTAAACGGCAGAGTGCGCATTTGAAAGAAATGATATTTGAAGTGTTGTGGATTATATTTGGATTGAGTTTGATTTAAAACAGGTTTTGGGAAATCAGAAAAATAGAGGGAATTGTGCCGAAATTTTTGAAAATAAAGTTTGATGGGCTCACTAGAAAAATATTTTTAAATTACAAATTTACATGATTTTAAATGGTTTTTAGTTCATAAAACGAATAAAGAAAGTATTTGAAAACCCGGTAACGCTCCCTGGGTCGATCTAGTCAGGTCGGGTCAGGGGGTGTTACATTTTAAGTGGTATCAGAGCGCGGTTTAGGCGTTTCTGGACCAAAAGAGTCTGTATATGCATGCATTGTATAAAGATACCCATAGGAATGTGTGACTCTAATCTGCAGACCTCTCTTCTGTCTTATATAGGATAAAAGAAATGGAAGGAAGTAGAGATAGACCTGAGAGTCCCGCTAGCATGGCTGGGGGAGTATCCAGAGAGTCAGTCAGTCCTGGAGTGGCTGGACCAGAAGTTCAAGGTCAGCCAACATTTATGCAGCAGATGGCTGAGTTCTTTCAGAATGTGGCCAAAGCAGCGCTACGAAGATCAACCATAGAGCGACTAGCTAAATACAGACCCACAGATTTTCATGGCAGAAAGGATGAGGATGCATTTGCCGCAGAGTACTGGTTTGAGAGGACTGACAGAATATTAGAGCAGATGCACTGCATTCCTGAAGAGAGATTGGAGTGTGCAGTATCCTTGTTGCAGGAGGATGCCTACCAATGGTGGACCTCCATTATACAGACAGTGCGACCAGATAACAGAACGTGGGAATTCTTTCAGAAGGAGTTTTGGAGAAAATATGTTGGTCGCATCTATTTGGACAATATGAAGAGGGAATTTATCAACCTGAAGTAAAGGCAGATGATAGTGACCGAATATGAGAGAGAATTTGTCAGGTTGAGTAAATATGCACGAGATATGGTAGCGACAGAGGCGGATAAATGTAGAAGGTTTGAAGATGGATTGAATAACTATATCCGCCTACAGGTTGTGTAACATTCCTAATTGTTAAATGATTCCTTTTGAATATATGAATAGAATGTTGATTAATTGAGGAATGTTACAGGTTGCTGCCGTTGAATTTGAAGATTTTACCAGACTCGTCTCGGCAGCTCTAAATGTAGAGAGAATTAAGAAAGAAGAGCAGGCTAGAAGAGACAGAGGTCAGCAAAGAAGAGGGGCATGGCCATCCAGCTCATATCAGCCCCAGAGTAAGAAGTTTAAGGGACCGCAGTCTAGTGGTCCAGTGCAGTCACAGAGGCCCATACCCATAGCCCGGCCTGGTCAGTCTGCAACTTCCGTGGCCAGTACCTCTAGGAGTGCAATTAGGGGACCAGCCCCTGCCTTGTGTGAATATTGTGGAAGAAAACATCCTGGGGAATGCTGGAAGCTTACAGGAGCCTGTCTGAGGTGTGGATCCCGTGACCATTTTCTGAAGGATTTCCCACAGATTAGATCTCAGCAACCAAAGAGATCAGCCCCTACTACTTCCAGAGGTAGGAGGCCTAGTCAGGCAGTACCTGAAGGTGGTAGCCATAGAGGAGTGTCAGAATCAGTAGCCAGGCCTGATAGTGGAGCTCCTGCACGAGTCTATGGTGTTAGAGCTCAGGAAGACAAGAATGCGCCTGATGTGATAGCCGGTAAAATTTCTATTTTTGATACTACAGCTATTGCGTTGATAGATCCAGGCTCTACACATTCATATATATGTGATGCCATGTTGAAACACCGAAATCTGGAAACTGAGCCTATTGAATATGATGTGGTAGTCAGTAATCCGATAGGTCAAAGTGTAGTTGTGAATCGTATATATAGAAATTGTCCTATTCGGATATAGGAGTGTGAATTCCCAGGAGATTTGATGGAGTTGCCATTCCATAAGTTTGATGTGATCCTAGGCATGGATTGGTTAACTCGGCATAAAGTGGTGATCGACTGTGAACTGAAACGAGTGACCCTTAGAGCAGCAGATGGTACAGAAATCACAATGGTGGGTGAAAGAAGGGATTTTCTCTCCAATGTCATTTCAGCCACTACAGCCTGTAAACTGATCAGAAAGGGGTGTGAAGCATATTTGGCACAGGTGGTTGATTCTAGAAAGGTTAATTCTGAAATCTAGAATATACCTACTGTGTGTGATTTTGCAGATGTATTTCCAGAGGAGCTTCCTGGTTTGCCACCTCAGAGAGAAGTGGAGTTTGTGATTGATGTGATACCAGGTACGTCTCCAGTATCGATAGCTCCTTACAGAATGGCACCAGCAGAATTGAAAGAACTGAAGATACAGTTACAAGAATTGCTGGATAAGGGCTTTATCAGACCCAGTGTATCCCCTTGGGGAGCTCCAGTGCTGTTTGTGAAAAAGAAGGATGGGTCCTTGAGATTGTGCATCGATTACAGGTAGCTAAATAAACTCACTGTCAAGAATAAGTATCCGTTGCCGAGAATCGATGATTTATTTGATCAGCTGAGAGGAGCCTGTGTTTTCTCAAAGATAGATCTCAGGTCGGGGTATCATCAGTTGAGAATAAAAGATTCAGATATTCTGAAAACTGCCTTCAGAACCAGGTATGGACATTATGAATTTGTAGTGATGCCATTTGGGCTGACTAATGCACCTGCAACCTTTATGGACCTGATGAACCGGGTATTCCGACCATACTTGGATCAGTTTGTGGTGGTATTTATCGATGATATCCTGGTGTACTCACAGACGGCAGAGGACCATGACAGGCACCTCAGAGTAGTACTGCAGATTCTGAGGGAGAAGCAACTGTATGGCAAACTAAGTAAATGTGAGTTTTGGTTGCCTGAGATTGCATTTCTGGGTCACATTGTGTCAGTAGAGGGTATTAAGGCAGATCCGAAAAAGATTGAAGCAATAGTGGAATGGAAGTCTCCTAGAAATGTTACAGAAGTCAGAAGTTTTCTAGGCTTGGCAAGTTATTATCGACGGTTTGTAAAGGAATTCTCATCCATAGCAAGTCCGTTGACCAAGCTACTACATAAAAATGTCAGATTTGACTGGACTGACAGATGCCAGGCAGCTTTTGACAGATTAAAGGCGATGTTAGTTGAGGCTCCAGTCCTGATTCACCCTGTTTCAGGTAAAGACTTTGTGATCTATAGTGATGCCTCACATCAGGATTTAGGTTGTGTACTGATGCAGAAAGGCAATGTGGTTGCATATGCGTCCAGACAGCTGAAAACGCATGAGCAGAACTATCCGATACATGATCTGGAACTTGCAGCCATAGTATTTGCTTTGAAAATCTGGAGGCATTACTTGTATGGTGAGAAATGTTATATATACACAGATTACAAGAGTCTGAAATATCTGCCTACCCAGAGAGAGCTTAATATGAGACAGAGACGGTGGATGGAGTTAATTAAAGACTATGACTGCGTAATTGACTACCATTCAGGAAAGGCGAATGTAGTCGCAGATGCTCTGAGTAGAAAAGCATTGTTCGCTTTGAAAGCTATGAATGTGCAATTACAACTGAACTCAGATAATGCATTGGTGGCAGAACTGATATGCAGACCCAGTGTGATTCAGCAGATTGTAGAAAAACAGAAGCAGGATGCTAGAATCCAGTTGATATGTGAACAGATCCCAGAAGGGAAGCATCCGGACTTCTCAATCAGAACTGATGGTATTGTGTGTTTCAGAGACAGGATTTGTATTCCAGATGATGAAGAATTGAGAAAGATGATCCTGACAGAGGCACACAGTAGTTCGTATGCGATGTACCCAGGTAGCACAAAAATGTACAGAGACTTGAAAACTCAGTATTGGTGGTCTGGAATGAAGAAAGATGTGGTGGAATTTGTGAATAGATGTATGACTTGTCAACAGGTGAAAGCTGAACACCAGGTTCCATCAGGATTGTTACAGCCAATAGCAATACCTGAATGGAAATGGAATCGTATCACAATGGACTTTGTCACAGGATTGCCACTTACCCGGAGTAAACACGATGCCGTATGGGTTATAGTGGACCGATTGACGAAGTCAGCACATTTTCTACCTGTCAGAACTGACTATTCCCTAGATCGATTGGCAGAATTGTATATCAGAGAAATAGTCAGACTGCATGGAGTACCTGCATCCATAATATCAGATAGAAATCCGAGGTTTACATCCAGATTCTGGAAGAAGTTTCAAGAATCCTTGGGTACTCGACTGAGTTTCAGTACAGCCTTTCATCCGTAGACAGACGGACAATCAGAAAGGGTAATACAGGTGCTTGAAGATATGCTCAGGAGTTGTGTAATTGATTTTGAAGGGAGTTGGGCGGATCATCTCCCATTGATTGAATTCGCTTACAACAACAGTTACCAGTCGAGCATAGCTATGGCACCTTATGAGGCACTGTATGGAAGGAAATACAGGACTCCCGTATGCTGGACAAAGTTAGGAGAGGACAGATTAGTAAGCCCAGAATTGATCAGACAAACTGAGGAGAAGGTGAAGATTATCAAGAACAGATTGAAAGTTGCTTCTGACCGACAGAAATCATATGCAGATTTGAAAAGGAAAGAGATAGAATATGAAGTCGGTGAGAAAGTGTTTCTGAAAGTATCTCCGTGGAAGAAAGTGCTTCGATTTGGCAGAAAAGGTAAGTTGAGTCCTAAGTTTATTAGGCCATACGAAATCATTGAACGTGTGGGACCAGTAGCCTACAGACTAGCTTTACCTCCAGAATTAGAAAAGATTCATAATGTATTCCATGTGTCTATGCTGAGAAGATACAGATCTGATCCTTCCCACAGAGTTCAGGCCGAAAGTATTGAAATCCGACCAGACTTGACATATGAAGGGGAACCAGTGCAAATTCTTGATCGGGAGATTAAAGAACTACGAAATAAAAGAGTTCCACTGGTGAAAGTCCTCTGGAGGAATCACAATGTAGAAGAAGCTACCTGGGAGAGCGAGGAAACCATGAGACAACAGTATCCGCAACTGTTTAATTGAGGTAAATTTTGAGGACGAAATTTCTTAAGAGGGGAAGAATTGTAACATCCCTAATTTTGAATAATTAATTTTGAATATGTGGATATAAAAATTTATGATTTGAGGGGTGTAAAACGTAATTAAATGTATGGTTATTTTTTTATGGTTTCCAGATTGACCAGAAGGAGCGGTCCAAAAAGATTGCATGAAGTGAAGGAAGAGGTGTCAGTGAGTACCGCGACCACATATCGCGATGAGCTACTCGCGGTGAAAAGTAAAATTTCTGGTAGTAAGCACCGCGACCAGTCACCGCAACCACAGATCGTGCTGACTAGCTCGCGGTGAAAAATATCAAAGGGGCGAGGACAACGTCGGGTTGGCGGTGAAGGTAGAGGAAGGCAGCGCGTGGCATCGCTTCCAAGATTTGGAGTGAAACAGCGATTAAGCAGTGAAAGGGACAGAAGCGGAGAAAGAAGAAGAATAAGAAGAAGACTAGGTGGCTAGAGGCGGAGGAAGAAAAAGAATGGAAAAAAAAATTAAAACCTAACCCCCAAAATGACGCCGTTTTAGGGGTTGAGGTTTTTATTTTATTTTAAAAAGCATAGCCCGCAAAACGGCGCCGTTTTAGGGATTATGTTTAAATTTTATTTTTTTCTTCTTTTTCCCTTCTCCTTCTTCTTTTCTGGCAGCAGTCTCTTCTCTTATTCTTCTTCTTCGTTTTTCTTCTTCTTCTTCTTCTTCTTAAAATATCATCCGATCTACCTCCAGCCGGCCGGTTAACTGACTTTTGGTGGATCGCTTGATCCCAGCTTAAGCAGTCTAGGTGCTAGGCGGTGGGTCGCCACCCGACTAGCGTCTAGCGCTTTCTGCAACCATGCCCACTACTGCTAAGACTCACCTCGATTTCACATCAAATACACTGTCTACCTTAGGCTCGAGACCATCGACCCCAAGCCCTGACAGAGCGGTATCAACTTCAGTTAACTCCATTCCACTATGGTTTATTCATTACCTCTTACGCTCGACGTCTAGTATAATCCACTGCGCTCAACATTCGATCATTACAAGTTTGGTTTCTTTTGTTTTCCCTTTATCAACATAAGCTTATTCGCTGACTTGAGTGTCGGAGTCCATTTGGCTGGCATTACACTGGTATCCCAAGTGTTCGACTGTTACTACTTTCCGTACAGGTTGTTAGTCTCACTATCAGACTCGACCCTGTATACCGGTATCTGCAGACCGTAGATTGTAGCATTTACAATTTGGTGTCCACCATGGGACCGATTGTTGAGATATATAAATGTAACAAAACATTAATAGAAGAAATATATTTTCATTCAATAAATATTTATTTATTTAATTCATATGCTTATTGTAACACCCCCTGACCCGACCCGTCTGGATCAACCCAGGGAGCGTTACCGGGTTTTCAAATACTTTCTTAATTCTATTATAAATTGAAAATCATATAAAATCATATAAGTTTGTAATTTTAAAATATGTTTCTAGTGAGCCCATCAAATTTTATTTTCAAAAATTTCAGCAGAGTTTCCTCTGTTTTTCTGATTTCCCCAAAACCTGTTTCAAATAAAACTCAAATCAAATAAATTACACAACAACACTTCAAATATCCTTTCAATCAAATGCGCACTCTGCCGTTTAGTGCGACTTTCCAACAGTTTTAAAATAAAATATTTCATAATTCAATAGTTACAAACCTTTCAAAATGATAACAGAAATCATAAAATTATTTACAAAACATATATATAAAATTATCGAATTTACAGACTTCTGTATATGCATGCTTACAGAATATAACATACAAAACTATATAACTACCCAATAAATGTAGTGACTCTGAACTCTTCAAGCTGCAGGTACCTCCTCTTTACTCTTTCTCTGCCTCGGTATCCCTGTGACCAACGCGCGATAAAAACCAACGCGCTAAGCATATAGCTTAGTGGGTGTACACTAAACTCATTTATCAAAAGCATAACATAATTTTCATATTATAAATAGCACAATACGAAGGTAAATAAAACAATACAATATTCAACTTAGTCACTAATTTAAAGCATATGAAATCCGTTTAATAAAAACAACTAAATCAATTTAATAATTCATACCAAATGAAATTCTCAATTTCTTTTACAATCATTTTAACTTCGATACTGAAATAAACGAATAAAATCAATTTCTAAATTCACTTATAAACATATAATTCAATTCACTTCAATTCTGGCCCTTTGGAATACTCAACATAAACCAGGACTGGAATATGGGTTGTTCGACCACAGTGGCTGTCTGTCGAACATAACTCCCACCCTAAGATGAATCCTAAGGGTGGTACGTATCTCCCTACCCTAGGACCGAGTGTTCAGAACCTAGAGAGGTACATAGCTCCCTATCCCAGGACGAATCCTTAGGAAGGTACGTGTCTCCCTACCTCAGGACGAATCCGTGAGGTGGTACGTGTCTCCCTACCCCTGGACGAATCCATGAGGAGGTACATAATAAATCATCAATATCAATATCAATGTCGGTGCAGTACTGCTCAATGAACCCAGTTGGTATACCAACCTCCGATATCCATTTCTATGTCTACGTATCCTAGGGCCGTCTCAATACAATACAAATCGAATTCAAACTCAATTATTAGAAAAATTCAATCGATATTAAGAACAATATATATATAATTTTATGGAAATTCAGTGATTTGTTCATTCGAAATTCTGAAATAATTTATTCCCAACATATTCAACAATCGAAATACGATAGATACGAGTAAATCGAAATTATTCAATAGAAAAACATTATAAACATATATGTACTAAATTATCCAAAAACTCAAATGTAAATCAAAACACATAAAAACGTAAAAAAAACAAGTGTACACCAATCTGGATACCGTTTCTACACCTTTTTCCTTCTGAGTTTTCCCTTTTTCTCTTTCCTTTCCCTTTTCTTTTTCTTTCCTTTTCTTTTCTTCTTTTTTGTCTTCTCTTCTTCTTCTTCTTCTTTTCTTCTTCTTATTCTTCTTATTCCTCTTCTCTCTCTTCCTTTCTCTCTTTTTCCTTTCTTTTCTGCCTTTCCCGTTTTCTTCTTCTTCTTTTCTGTTTGGCTTCCTCGAGAAGCTTTCTTTTTTTATACAAATTCGGTTATCGTGACCTATGGTCGCGCCACCTGGTCGCGGTACTCACTGGAGAAGTTCCACCGCTTTCATCGCGAGCACCCATCGCGGTATCATGGTCGCGCTGGTAGTCGCGTTGCTCACTGCCCAAATTTGACATTTTCACCGCGAGCTAGTCAGCGCGATCTAAGGTCGCGGTGCTCACTGCCAGAAATCACCATTTTTCAACGCGAGCAGCTCATCGCGATCTCTGGTCGCGTTGAGGGGTCGCGGTACTCACTGTTCACTTTTTTCTTCACTTCATGCAATCTTTCTGGACCGCTCCATCTGGTCCATCTAGAAACCATAAAAATAAACATACATTTAATTATATTTTTCACCCCTCAATTCAGAAATATTATATCCACATATTCAAAATTACTTATTCGAAATTAGGGATGTTACACTTATATCATATGTGTAAAATATCCAAGATTGCAGGACGTAATCTCATACTATGTATATAAATGTCATATATATAAAGATTCAGTTTGAGCGTGCAATTTAAAGAGTCCGTAGAGAGCCAACAAAGCTGGGTATTTTGTTTGTGGTTAATTTACAACTGTGGTCCATTTTGTAGTGTACAGTGGTTTTATCCTAAACTACTCATGTAGTGACATGGAGAATGAAGAAACCTTATATGAGACTATATAGGACAAGACCACGATTTATATGAATATCTTACCTAGATCCGTTAGATGAAGATATTCACATATATTGATAAATGATGGCTATATATGGGTGATCTGAATCCTGAGTGTCTTATTGACCATAAGTGAGATTGAAGTAGCATTCCTGATCAATAACTTCGTATATTGGAGTTGCGGTTTAGCTTGTAGCGGGGGAGGTTTGAACACAATAGAGGAATCCACTCCTTCTTGCGAGAAATAGATGAGTAGTTCGCTTAAGGGTTGATTTAAGATTTGAATAATTAAGAGGCTTTTCTTTTTCCGTAATGGAAAATAGGATATAATTATTCATTAGAGAACCAACAGTGTTTAAAGGAAAATATATAATTAGAGGGGTATAACGAACATTATGCCTAGCTCTAATTATGAACTACTCGTGAAGGATCATACCCTATGTAATAGCTATATCAATAGACACTAAGATTTCAGATTGTGTAATATATCTGCAGTTTCAAGAGTACAGCCCCGGGTTTTTAGTGGAGTAACTCCGAGATTAATAATTATGGAATATTAATTAAATAGTTTAATTAATATTTCTAAATATTATTGAAGCTCAAAATTGTAGGTCTATTAGGTCCTCTTGCTAGCCCTTATGGTTAATGGTAACAAGGGTCATAGTTAATTAATTGTAGTCCAATTAATTGTATTACGAAAGTGACACGATTATATTCATAAAATTAATTAAATAATATGATTATTTAATTAATAAATTAATAATTAAATAAATATTAATAATTGATAATTATTAATTATTTTAATTAGTAAAAGGAGATTACAAGTTCGAACCTTGACTAATACAAAAGGATTAAAATAAAAATGATTATTTTAAATCCTAGAGGTCACAAGTTCAAACTCTAGTGATGACCAAAATTAAATAGAATTTAGAATCCTATTTTACTTGCTCAATAGAAATCCTAGAGATCTGCGACGAGATCCGCGACCGCAGCCAATGGTAGCACTTAAAACAAGTTCAGCAAGTGAAAACTGCGACCAAAATGTGCGATCGCAGCCCTTGATAGCATATTTCATCAGAGTTCGAAACAAATTCGTATTCAACTCATTTTCAACCTATAAATTTATCTCTTGTTAACATAACAAAAAGAGAAACGAAAAGGGGGGCTCCCAAGCGACCAAAAGGGACCATTCCCCCATCAAATCTCCTTCCCTACCATACACAAATTCTTCCATACACCATTGAAGTCATCTTTCAGCCATCATAGATCAAGAAACAATCAAGGAGAAGAAGAACAAGAAGATTGAGAAGTTTTTGGATGAATACCATGAGTTCTTTCTTTCTTAATTCTCTTTTTATTGTTTATTTTTTCATGATGTATAACTAATCTATAATTAGGGAATCGATATGAAGAATATTAATTTGCTCATGTTAAATACTATTATTTTTATTATATTAATGGTTTTGCTTTATTCATGATTTAATTGTTTATTGTTTATATTTCTATTGTTGATGAACTAGGATAATCATGGTTACGTGCTAGTGCTGAATTTAATTACAATATAGATAATAATTACTTGAGATTCCGAAAACTAGGATAATCGTTGTTACGTGCCAGTTTAAGGTTATATAACTTCTAAATGGGATAATTGTTGTTACGTGTTATTTAGTTGTTATATATCTCTAATGAATAATTGATGCATGATTTGTATGTTTATCATAAAATTGTGTGTTGATTCTTAAAGTTCTTAGATCTTAATGGATTCTTTATGTTAATTGCTGAATTCATGACCTAACAATAGCGGTGATTAACAACTTAGGAATACTTGGTTAAATAATTTGAAAGGTGATTACCATACATGAATTAAGAACGAATCCTGAACTTGAATAGATACTTTCATACTATAGTTGATGCATGAGTGAATATGTTTGGATCATTGATGACCTAGTTTCTCTTCCCATTCTTTCACAACTCAAATTCTTTTCTCAGTGTTTTAATTTAGTTTTAATTGATATTCCGATTTTAAAACAAACTCAAAGACTTTTTACTTTTTCAGTTTTAATTAAATTAGAATTAAAGTAGTAGTTAAATCATCAATCTCTGTGGGATCGATCCTTGTACTTGCCGAAGCTATATCAACATATTGATTCGTGCACTTGTGAGGTATAAAATAAGTATATCAATACCCATCTCTGAACATCAAAGAACAATTAAATTACTAAATGAAATACATTCCATTAAGATGAAAGTTAGCAAAAACAATAAGTAAATTTGAAAATATCCATTCACAGATTTTTGCACCAGTTGCCACGCACATGCCAACACTCTAAGAATCTTAATTTGAAAACAAAAGCTAATTGCATCGACCTTCCCTGAGGTTTTACCAACTACAAGCGGAGTCAACTTTATCATTTATTGATAAACATCCCATGTCCTTAGTAAAATTTGGTCAAATATAACAGTTGACCATGGGAGGTCTTTGTCAAAAAACTCACAAGTTGACTAATAGGAGGGGAAGTCTTTGTCAATAAACATTGACTCCGCCTGTAATTGAGCAAACTTCAGGGGAGGTAGGCATTATTTGCTCTGAAAACAATAATGTTCAACTAACTGGGATATAATTTGACTCGACTCTAAACCTCTTAGGAAACTTTTCTCAAAAATTTCTCAGAACTTAGGCAACACACTCATCAAACACATGTGGAAGGAGTTTCTACATGAAGAAACAAAAGTATACATCGCATGCGAATAATAATTTGAAAAAGGCTAATTTTTTTACGCAAATGCATTTCATTGAAGGAATCAAACATTTTGAACAATATATTAACATGAACACCTCTATATTAAAGCTAGACTCCTCAAAAGATCAGCAAGTCTTCGGAAAGGTTGTAATGGGGCTATTGGGTGATGGACTCAAGAAAGAAAAGATAAAAGAAATGCAAAGAGCTTGATTACAATAAGAGATAAATTCCATTTTCAATACATGGACAATTCTATTTTATTAGCATTTCTTACGTAACAAGGCTTTGTATGATTCCTTTCTTTTATTCTTTTCTGAATTTTTTTTTAAAAAACCACAACAATAGCAATAGTAACCTTGGCATATTTCTTTTGAAATTCACTCATATAATTCATTTCTTTTCTTATTATCTTAAATTGATCTGAGCTTTAAAGGGTAAGACCATTTATTACAAAGCTTGGTTAAGGTTTAATGTAGCAGATGAAAGAAAAATTTTCAAAGTGTTTGACTTCAAAATGGTTATTAGAGCATATACAAAGGTATGATGAATTTTTGGATTTATAGTAGCTCCACATGCATAGCCTACATCACTTCTTAAAGGGAACCAATTTGCTCACGGAATCAAAGCCAACTAAATATAGATCTTACATAAGGCTCTACCCATGATACAATAATATTTTTAACAGCTTTATGTGATCCAACTTCAAATTTTCCAAAATCACCTCAAGGTTACAACTTTGCATTCACAAACTAGGTATTCAACCTATTGAATCTATATTTTCATATAGAATTAAAGTAACTTAATATATATAAACAGACTTTCCGTTAACAAATTAAATAAATTAATTTTACTATAATATCTATTTGGTAATTTTATATTAGATAAATTATAATGAATACTTTGACATTTGACCATATTATAAAGAAATCGTACTTTTACTTAAACTATAACTTAATACATTGGGTATCAATTTGGTAGCTATCTTATAGAAATGTCACCTTTTGATTTAATTTTACCTTTTTAGCTCACATGATTCTAACTTTTTTAAAATACATCAATTTAGTCCTTATAATCAAAACCCTTTTTTAAATTAAAATTATTAAATTAGAATGATATTTTTGGATTTATAGTAGCTCCACATGCATAGCCTACATCACTTCTTAAAGGGAACCAATTTGCTCACGGAATCAAAGCCAACTAAATATAGATCTTACATAAGGCTCTACCCATGATACAATAATATTTTTAACAGCTTTATGTGATCCAACTTCAAATTTTCCAAAATCACCTCAAGGTTACAACTTTGCATTCACACACTAGGTATTCAGCCTATTGAATCTATATTTTCATATAGAATTAAAGTAACTTAATATATATAAACAGACTTTCCGTTAACAAATTAAATAAATTAATTTTACTATAATATCTATTTGGTAATTTTATATTAGATAAATTATAATGAATACTTTGACATTTGACCATATTATAAAGAAATCGTACTTTTACTTAAACTATAACTTAATACATTGGGTATCAATTTGGTAGCTATCTTATAGAAATGTCACTTTTTGATTTAATTTTACCTTTTTAGCTCACATGATTCTAACTTTTTTAAAATACATCAATTTAGTCCTTATAATCAAAACCCTTTTTTAAATTAAAATTATTAAATTAGAATGATATTTATATCCTCCAACTTTTTGTATTTTAATAATTTTACCTTTGTAGATAGTTCGATAAGAAATTGACATGTTATAAAAACTTAATTTGTTTTTTAGAAAAACACTTAAAAAGAATTAAATAAGAAAATAAATATGATAAAATTCATTAAAAATTAAAAATAATTTTAAAAAGTAACATCATTTATTAAAAATAAAATAAAATTTAAGATTGAATACTTATAAAACTCAAAGTTTAGTTAAAAAATTAAAATGTTAAAATATTATATATATATATACATGTTTTAGATTTTTTTTGTTTTTATTTTTTAAGATTTTTTTAATTTTTATATTTTTTTTTAATTTTTAATAATTTTATCATATTTATTTTTTATTTAATTCTTTTTAAGTATTTTTTAAAAAAAATAAATTTTTATAACATATGTTAACTTTTTATTAGACTATTCAAATTGGTAAAGTTGTTAAAATATAAAAAGTTAAAGGGTAAAAGTGTTATTTTAATTTGATAATTTAATACAAAAGGTAAAATGATTAATTTATATTTTCTGTTAGGTTTTTCTAGTCAGAATTGACCGTCAAAATTTTGGTCAATTAGACTAAATTAATATATTTTGAAAATTTAGGGAATATATAAGTTAAAAAAATAAAAATATATTAAAAAAAATGATATTTTCCAATAAATTAAGGAATAAATTAATGCCCAAGATTTAAGTTGTAGTTTTATTAAAAGTACGGTGTCATTCCAATATAACCAAATATGATGGTATTTCATTATAATTTACTCTTATATATTTTCACAAACCATATAATTTACTAAACACCTTAATACAACTTTTTTTAACTCACAACGCTTTTACAACTACAGTTTATCAAACACTAAATAATCTTTAAATTGGATAATTAGAATGTGATTGAAGATGACCTAATAATGTTACAACATCTTTTTTTCATGTAAGGTTACAACTGCTTTTACACACTGTACAACTATACGCCTATACCAAACTTGGCAGAAACTAGGAAGCAAATTGAAAACTTGTCATCTCGTAGAAGACGAAATTGGTGAGCAAATGTTGAAGACTTGCTTTTTCGTGGAAAGCCAAGTTAGCGAACAAAGATTGACTAAATAGAGTGGAATTGTGTAAAAGTAGTGTGAATCGACTTGAGGCGTGTATTGGACACAAATTTTGTGATGAAGTGATAAAAGAATTTTGAATTTTCACTTAAAAAGAAACGTGGTCGTTTCAGGGTGCATAACTGATAGGCACACTTCCGCGGCGTTTATATAAAAAAATGCAGGAAGACTCAAGACAAGAAGGGTTTTGGTTTGGGTTTTGTTGTTGTAAAAAAAAAAATGTGGTATTTGTGCATGTTTTACCACAGATTGTTAGACTACAGAAAAGCAGAAGTGGAATCTCTAGCGGAGGTGTTTGTTGGTACCGGAGATGGTTTGGAATGGCGACTCCCACAACACCACCACCCCGACTCTCCTTTCCATTTCGTTCATCTTCCTTCTGAAGACGTTGCACGAAGTATAGCCAATCGAAGTGAGTTCAATCAAAATCTCTCTTTTTTTTTCAAGACTATATATATATATATCTAATGATTTATTATAGGTATTCTTGTTAAGGGAATCTATGAACTGTGGGGAGAAGGAAGTAGCTATGAAGAACTTGAAGTTTCTATAAGAAATTATCCTGATGAGCTGAAGTTGCCTTATTTGAGCTCTGATACAACTTTCAAGATCACTGTTGACAGCTTTGGCAAGGTCATCACCTTCCAGGAACAAAATGATCGAATTAAGAGTCTTTCTTATATCCCTTTTAAGGTCCCTCTCTTTTAACCCTTATAATTTCCTCTTGTGTGTGGATTTCAATCTTCTATTGAGTGTCTGCTTTTGCTGAAAAATAGAGAATCTGCTTTGCATTTTACTCTTCAGCTTTTTCTTTGCCAGTGCTTTTGCTGTTATTATTGTCTACTGCTGAATGATTTCAGAATCAGGGGTGGCTTCTCACTATCTGCTTATGCTTCTATTCTCAACTCTTAATTGAAGAATAATGCTGCCAAAAACTGATGAATAATGATGCTATACTGTCAACTTTGGTAGAACATGTAGGTTTATTGCAGTGCCAAAAACTGATTTTGAAGTGATCCACAAGTTCATCTATAATGCACTGCCATTTTATTTTCTCTTTATCATCTGAAATTTTATTTTTGGTCATATATGCTTGGAATTCTTGATATGGGGAGATGGAACTTATTATTGTATATTCTAGTTTTAGTTATAGACTGAAACTTCCTGCCTGTCCTCTGCAAAAATGCCTTATTGCTTCAAATTAGGATGTTTCTGTCTACTTTTTATTTCAAAATTCATTTTCAGATTTTGTGGTTACCCCTAACATGGGATTTGGTGCTTTATAGTGTGCTTGTATATTCTGCTCTAGTGGCATCATGCATTTCTCGGTCATTCTAACTTTTTGCTACTATATTTGTTGTAATTTTTGAGCCCCATTTCCTTTTATGATTTCTTGCAACTATGTTATATTTTCCTTTACAAATCAAATTTGTTACTATGATTCTTGCAACTGTGTTATATTTTCCTTTACAAATCAAATTTATTCTCTTTATGAAAATGCATTTTGGACATAAGATGCGTAATGATGTACTTCGTTCATGTTATTTCTTAGCACAGAAATTGGATTCACCTTTCTTTATTTAGATGCCCCCAAACTTTTTTCTCCAATTTAAGTTGTAAAAGAGATTTTATTCATTGAATTCAAAACTACTTTTAACCGTTTCACTCTCCTTTATTTTTATGTTTTATATAGGGACAAATTTGAATTCAAAGTATTTCAGATGTCTCCTTCAAATGTGTGATATTAAACTTAAAATTTAATTTTTGGATAGAAGGATTACAAGTCATGTTACTCAAGTTCAAAGGAAGTTGATTCCCATGTGCACTGATGTTAGGACTTATCAATCTGTTGCAGGGTCGAGTTAACTTAAAAACTCCGGATCATAAGTTCTGGCTCATGCAGACTGATGACTACGGAGCTAATAATGGGCTTCCACCAGTTGGCCAGAGGAGAATCTTTTTTGGTCGGGAAGTTGGTGCTGCTGATAGGAAGCGTATACCAACATATCAATTAAAAAGTCGCAATTATCTTGGCCCGACAGCAATGGATGCAGAAATGGCTTTCTTAATGGCCAACCAAGCATTGGTAAAACCAGGGAAACTTGTCTATGACCCTTTTGTTGGCACTGGGAGCATTCTTGTTGCTGCAGCTCACTTTGGGGCAATTACAATGGTTTGTTTTTCTTGCATGATTATTTATATTGATAATTTTGCACTTGATACTTTTCCTTACAAGTTCATGTAAAAAGTTACCTGCTGTAAATCCCTTTCTTTAACTGATATGTATCTTCAGGGTGCAGATATTGACATTAGAGTGGTCCGTGACGGGCGGGGCCCTGACTGTAATGTCTGGAGCAATTTCAAGCAGGTGAGTTCGCTATATAGTGTCATTTTTTTTCTCTTTAGTCTTTTTTTTAAAAATAAAATATTTTTTGAAAGTTGCGTTTGTAGAAATACCTTTGAAATACTTCTCTCTGCATCACAGCGCGAATGGTGAAATGCTATCAAACCTTTCTTTTATTACTTGAGGTTATTAGCTATTACTTGCATAATATTAGCTTATGCCATTCTTGAGGATTAACATGGTTTCTAGGTATGTTTCAATGAGCTTTAAAAGCTGCATGAGACTGACTCATTACAACCTATTTTTGCAGTATGGATTACCAGCACCGGTTGGTTTGTTAAGGGCAGATAATAATCTTCCTCCTTGGCGTCCTGCACTGAAAGAGGTATCTTTTGTAAAATTTCATATTCTTGCCATGCGTGATATATGTGCTTCCTTTTATCTTTTCTGTTTCTCTTATTTTTTACTTTCTATTTTTACTAGAGTCGTCTATGTATGCATGCATATATTACGTGTTGTTCTATGATTTGTCATTGATCTGACATCTTTTACATCAGGGTCCCAATGAAAATGGTTAATATCATTACAGAATTGAAAGGAATAAAGAATTTCTTGTGTTGCTGTGTGGTGCTTTAGTTTGTCCAACAGACCAACAGTGTGTTGTTGAAAAGGAAAATCATTGCTTTTGTACCATTACTGGAATGTATTCAGCCATCACTGTTGTTGATAATCATGATTTCATATACAAATAAAATACTAATTTGATAATCATACAAATCTAATTATTTTACATGTTATTATTTTATGTATCATATGTTATATTATTATGCTAATGGTACCTGTTATTAATTTTAAGTGGATGGATCCCTATATAATCTCTCTTCATTTTTCTTTGTTTTTTGGACTCGCCCTTATTATCTCTTCAATACCCTATATAGTTGGAATCAATTATCAGTCTATATAAACTGTTAGTGGACTAATGTTCGAAGGTTCAAAAAACAAAAATCTAGAAAAATAAATCCCTATATATACATTTTGACTGGTGATTGAATGAAAGATGTATTTATCTTTTGAGAACTTGTATTTATTTATTTTTTTTTTTGTGGGAAGAAATGATTCATAAATAATTTAGTTATAAGTCATACCGCATTTCCAGAAATTTTAGGACTTCTTTTGTCATGTTTTGCAAATTTATTTTGTAAAATGAAAACAAGCAGTTAATTGGGGAATCAAGATTCAAGAATGCTTCTAATAACGAATTCCCAAAATTTTGAGATCAAAAACTCTAAAAAACCTTTGATAAATTTCAGAGAAATAGGGAAAAAAAAAAGAAAAAAGACTTGTTTGTTTTGTACTGAAAATGCACAAAATGTCTAACAGTTGCTTTCTGCAAAATATATTGTATGCCAAAATAATTATTCGTTTACAGCAACATGCTTTTGTTTTTCTATTTTTAGCTGTATAAAACAGAAAATAAGTTTTCAAGTTGGTGATTGGACTTTATTTTTCTTTTTCTTTTCTTGTTTTAATTATGTTTTTACATTTTATACTTACATTTCAAGTTATATGTCTCTGTATTTAGGTGTTTGATGCCATAATCTGTGATCCTCCTTATGGAGTTCGGGCTGGTGGACGTAAATCTGGTGGCAGAAAGTTGCTGAAAGGAGCTGTGGACCCTTATATAGTTCCTGATGACAAGAGGACCGACCATATACCATCAACAGCTCCGTACTGCTTATTTGAATGCATACATGATTTGCTTGACCTTGCTGGTAGGATGCTAGTAATGGGTGGCAGGCTAGTGTACTTTTGTCCCGTACTAAGAGATGATGATTCAAGGGAGAACCATTTCCCAGAGCACCCATGTTTTAAATTGGTTGCTTCTTCGGAACAGATCCTAAGCTCACGTTATAGTCGAGTTCTACTGACAATGGTGAAGACAGGTCCATACACTGAGGAAATTGCAGAAGCAGCTAGGATAAAACATTTAGAGTTCAGAGAGAACCATGTCAAGTGGTTAGAAGATGGGAATCTTCATTCTTCTGTGTTTGCTCCAGCAGATACACAGTTGACTGCAACAGGTGATACCAAATTCAGTAAAGAACCAAAGCTGAAATACAGAGGAAAATATGTTTAGTCTTGATATTAATGCATTTTTCAGGCTGCTTAATTGTGAACAACTTTTGTAATAGTTATTTGATAATGTAATCTGTTCTGAATACAAAGCGATCATGTTTCCATTTTCTGGTGAAAAGAACTGAACTAATTGAATGCTTGTACGGGGTTAGTTTTTAGTTCATTATTCTTTATGAATGTAGGAGCTGTCATCATCTGTGGCCATTTAATTTGTACACCGCAATTTGTGACCGCACTGGTTGGCGGACAAATTAGATGTTTTATGTTCACTGGCCTCCTTGCACTTACTGTTCAATGCTCAACCTCTTATTGTACTTTTGTTAAATGTTCATGTTCAATGTTAAACACGTGGTCTGTGCAGCTTCAGTCCAGAACTTTTTAAGTTTCTACAACAAGACTGCTGACTTCCTGAATCAGCAGCAATATTAGATTAGGCAGCAGTACACAACAAACAAAGAATCCAAGAAGCAACGTTTATCTTAGCCAGAAAAGAATGAATTCCAATTCCGGTGCACATTTTTCCAATTCCGGTGCACATTGGATTAGACTTGTAGCATCAAACAAGGGTCCCAGAAGTAACATATATCTGAATCAGAAAGAACCATTCAAAAATTCCAACATACAGGAGCAAATACAAACCAAGGAAAACTCTGTGCATATCAGCTTCAACAGGAGAGCAGCTTAGCACATAAGAACCGGCAGTTCCACACCCAGCTCGTAGTATTTCTTCTTCTTTTTTTTTTTCCTTTTTTTTTTCTTAAGCTAAAAACATCCAGAACAGAACACTAAAACAGAACACCAACATTAGCAGGGCAAACATCTTGCCACAAAACCTCTTCACCAGAAGAGACCGCCATAGAAGCAAGGTTATGGGCTATCCCATTCCCCAACCTTGAAATGGAACAACACTTCTGAACCCCAACATCCTTGCAAAGGCTACGAATATCATCGATCACAAATGCAGCTAATCCATTAAAAGACTTGACATTATTGATACCAGCCACAATAGTAGTAGCATCAACCTCAGCCAAACTCACTGAAAGCCCCCGATGTTTTGCAATAAAGAGACCTTCTCTCAGAGCAAAAACTCCCCAATCTCTGCACAAAAAGAACTCTTAACTGGTTTAGCAAAGGTTGCCACAATCCATCCATCACAATTTTTGATGGTCCCTCCTAACTCGATTAGATCACCACCCCTTTTAACCGAAGCCTTAGTGTTAAGTTTCAAACAACCAGCTGGAGGAGGAACCCAAACTGCCTTGGCAGTAGAAAATTTGACCTCACATCAAACACTATTCACAGACAGAAGAGTGTTATGAAATTCACCCAAATAAGCTGCCAACCAGTCCAGAAAATCACACTCTTTCTAAAACTTCTTACCATGGATAAACGCATTTTGATTACCCCAAATCCCTCACAACATCATACAGAAAAAAGCTAAATCATCCTTGCTTATCTTAACAGAAATCCATCTAAGAATATCATAGCAGGAATGACCTTTAAAATCACAGAAAAGACTCTTGAAAACTGATCTTGTCCAAATGGATTTTGCATTTTTACACCACAATAAAGCATGACAAGAAGATTCAGCTTCTTCCTTGCAGAGGAGACAAAGAGGATCAGCCCCAGTCTTCCTGTGAGAAAGATTAACAAGTGAAGGAATGGCATCGTTACAAACCCTCCCAAAACATCCACCATCTGATCATCTAATCTCCTCTCAATCCCATTAGTAGCCTCATCAATCACATCTTGAGAAGGATTAGAAGATTTAAACAAATCCTCAAAGTAATCACAAACAACTCTCAAAATCCCACCCTCACTCTCCTAGCGCCTGCCATTCATCCACTAACCCAGAAATAGTATTTTTCTCTTCCTAACCGAAACCCTAGCATGAAAAAACTTAGAATTCCTATCCCCTGCAAGCATCTAATCCACCTTAGATCTCTTTCTCCAATAAATTTCTTCCTTAGCTAACAGCCCTTCAATATCCCTTTCTAGATATTTAACCTTCCTTCAATATCCCTTTCTAGAGATTTAACCTTTCCCAACACGCCACGAAACTTAATTATACCTATTACAGAGTCCAACTCCTTTTGTTTAATCTCAATAGATTTTCTCAAAGAACCAAATTTTTCCTTACTCCAACTAACCAATTGAACTGCACACTGCTCCAATTTCCTACTCAAATCCTCCAAGGAACTAACTCTATTACCCATCTCTTAAACCTCCTTAACCACCCTACTACACTCCTCTTCCTTAAGCCACTAGGGCTCAATTTAAACCCTCAATTCTCTAAATAAATAGAATTTTTACCTCTACCAACAGTATTAAAAAAGATAGGTCTGTGATCAGAAAAATTAAAACCAAGATGAAAGACACTAGTCCCTAAGAACAAATCTTGTCACTTCCTATTCACAAAAAAAGGGTTTAACAATTCTTAAGTATTACTACCCCCTTCCCTCTTATTATTCCAAGTCATTTTAGGCCCACTGAATCCCAACTCAATTAAATTGCAATCATCCACAGCACGCCTAAATTGTCACATACTAAAGGTTGACTTATCAAATCCCTTCTCAAGCAATGATTAGGATTTTCATAAAAACCAGTGATCTCCATACATCTCCCTCATCCCATTTCACTCTAGCATCAATATGACCCTTCGAAAAGGATTGAACAACTACCTCACAGTCCTCCTTCCACAATGACAACAACCCACCACTCTTTCCAACACAGTCCACCTGCAAACAACCTACGAAACCCAACAGAAATTTCAACTGATTTGCCCAAACATCTTTCAGCTTGGTTTTAGAGAGGAAAACCAAACTGGGGAATGAATTTTCAAAACTTTTTTAAGCACAATCAATGTACGAGGTTCCCCATCCCCCCGCGCATTCCAACATAATATTTTCATAATTCTCGGTGGAACTGGTCAACATGATCCACCGTTTCTAATAGAAAACCCATTTCACCCTCTCTATGTTGTTTATTCCCTTCACCAAATACATCACCACTATTCTTACTCTTCCTCTTACAACCAACCTCATCAACACAAATAGGAGAAAGTTTTAAGTAAATCTTACAGTTAGGAGATTCCGTCGCATGAGAATTGTTGTCGTTTCTGTTCGATCTCCTTGAATATTGTCGAGCTGGAAGAATACACTGAATAAGACTAGGAAACCCCGAAAGAACGCTTGAACTGGACCTCTTCCTTGCAGCTGTTTTCCACTTCCGAATATTAAGCTTATTTGGACTCCGAGCAATGCCAGAGCTGTTAGGGCTGTTTTGATTCAAATTCACTAAAATTTCCCTAGTAAACCCTTGCTGATTTGATTCTTCAAAAGCATCCTCCAGACCCTCCATATCAGTAACCAACACATCATCTCCCACCTTAACTACACAAAAATTCCCTACTCTCTCCTCTTTCTTTAGAAGTTCCCCTGTAGCTATCCCCGAACATTCTTGATTGCCTATCACAGGTTCCCCACAAGATAAAGCCCATTTTGCCTCAATCAAAGCCAACTTCTCCACCTCTTTTAATTTTGTACTCACAACTCGATTTGAATCTTCCTCCATATTAGCTCGGGGAGACTTCTGCTTCTTACTCTGATTAACTCTGCTACTTCCAGGAACATCCTCCCTTTGTCTGAAATTTTTGACCCTTACAAGAAGAGGTGCCTTAAGCCATGACCCAAATTTAACTTGACCCCTCTCCATGACCTTCTTCTTCTCATCCACATCCGAACACTCCCTCATCGCATACCCCATCATACCACAAACATGACAATACTTTGTTAATTGCTCATACTTAATCAGAGCTATGATCATAGAATCAAAATCTTCTAACCAAATTCTAATTCCCTTTCCAATGGCCTAGATATATCCACTCCCACCTTTACCCAAATAAATTTCCCCCAACATTCCCTCTCCTCCATAGGAATCTCGACCACCACCCCCACCATCTCAGCTAATCTTTGAACAATCTGTCTGTTCATGCACATTAGAAGCACATTATAAATATTGATCCAAAATTCCACATAATTAAAATCCATTTTCGAAATATTCCCAGGTCACTCAGGCTTCTGAAGAACTAACAAACAGTGGTCAAAATGCCATGGTCCTCGAGACCAAACCATAGCTCTATCCTCTAGTCTACTGAAATAGAAGACAAACTTATTATCTCCTATTGCTCTACATGCCCAATAGTCTCCTATATCTGCACCATCACTGCCTTGAAAGCATCCCTGTTAACTTTTTTCTTTGAAAAAAAATCTTCCCCACAAGGCAGTGAGCAACCCCTCTAATACCATCTCATTGAATTTCACCTCCGATTTGAAGAATCACACCATCCTCCTCAGACTACGAGAGAGAATCGCAGAGCTTCGTGATATCATCCGCAAGGCAGTGAGCAACCCCTTCGTGATATCATTGCCTTGAAAGCATCCCTGTTGACTTTTTTCTTCGATAAAATCTTCCCCACCAGGCAGTGAGCAACCCCTTTAATACCCTATCGCTGAATTTCACCTCCGATTTGAAGAATCAGATCATCCTCCTCAGACTACGAGAGAGACTCGCAGAGCTTCGAGATACCATCTGCCTCCATCGCACTTAATCTATTAGCTGAGCAAAACCCACAGCCCCGATCTACACCTCAACCCTCAGCACTAGAAAAACCAAAACCATAGCTCCAATCTACACCTCAACCCTCAGCAGCTGAAAAAACAAAACTCACAACCCCGATCTACACCTCAACACTCGGCACCAGAAAAACAAAACCCACGAAACTACAATCGATCCAATCCAACAAAATTCGAGCACGAACAAAGAACTCACAAAGAAATAAAGGAGAAAAATCAAGAAAATCCAGTGAAAAACCACACTACCGTCACTGAGGAATGACTTCTCCTAAAAGGGGATTTCTCCTCCCACGCTTTTTCTCCAGAGAGAGAAAAAACGAGGAGATGATTTACTTTATTTTATTTTATTTTTTTGTTATTTTGGTAACCTAACTCGGAGTATTTCTAATATCAACATTATCAGACACAGAAAGATTGCAGATTCAGAACGCCATATGATATTAAGTTATCAAGAGGCTCAAAAATTTCCTTTTTCAAGGACATTATGAAAGATAAGAAATCACTTTCTAATGATAATCAAAGCCATCCATTAGCATAAGGTTACTCTATTACTTAAACGATTTTCCAACATTGAAGTGGTGTTGGATGGTGAAATGATATTACATTGTCTGATTGAAATATGAATCATTAAAACATTTACGATTTTGACAAAAAAATACCCCATTGTTTTTTTATACAATTCCCACTTCAATTATACTCATATGTTGATTTCATTCCAACAATGATACTATTCCACTAACTAATTATCACCCAAGGGTCCTCTTCATGTCAAAGAAGCATCTGACCAAAAGGCAACATTCAAAAGAAATCTTTCCAAAATACCATAGTGTTTAAGTTGAAAACAATTAGATGCTGTTGAAAAGTTATCTGCAACATATTTTGGACGAGTGGAGCTGATCATAGCCCACTATTTCTTGTGAAAAAAGAAATAGAAAAAAAGAAAGCCCCCTTTTAAAATATTGCACAACCATCTAATATAAAAAATAGTGTTTCTCAAACATAAGTGGGTTTTTTTCAGCACTACTCATTTTAGATGTGTTGGATTAAAATTGGCTTCAAAAAGCAGAAAGATACAGCATAAGGACAATTGTCACAATAAAACTTATATTGGACCACACACATTTTCCCCATTCTTGCAATTTCGCTTGCAACTATTGCAATTCCAGTTTTCCCTGTTCTTGAACAACCGCGACATTGTCATAAAGTTCAGAACCACTAACTTTCTGCACCACCAGAATGGCCGATTCTTAACAAATATTTGCAGCCACCTTTCAACTCACTTCACATAATGTCTATAAGCAGATAAAGTAATAAATTCTTCATAAGCATGAGCTGCAATAAAGTAACAAAATCTAATAACCGTGATCCAATCGAACTTCAACACACATTCACTACAGAGAAAAATAAAAGAAAGGCAATGAAATATCAAAAAAAAAAAAGAGGGTAGAATTTGCCTCACCAAATTGTTTTCTACAAATTCTATTACACAAAAGAAAAATATCCTTACATATATCGAGTCAGTTGCACAAGGCACCAGGAATCCAAATTTGGCTGTAGAGATATATACAGGCAGTTGGGATCAACTCAGCCACTGTTAAAGCTAGCTCCCCTGGTACACATGAATTATATTCTCTCAGTGGTTGAATATGGTTGCAATAATGTTACATCATCTGTGCAAAAGCAAGCAAATAGCCTTTAAGAATGTAACATAACCTTTACATGACTTAGAACTGAAAAGTTAAAACACTAGCAAAATTGATAATATAATGACCATGATGAAAAAAATCATGATGCGCCTAATTTATTACTTCAATGACCACTTCTCCTGCAGAAGATGTTTATGAAAGATTTCTAACACATTTCATGGAAGGGCTCCAACCAATTTCACATGTATTAGGCAGGAAGAAGAAGACATCCCAAACCCAAAAACTAAAAGTAACTACACACATCTACAACTATCAAGAATCAAAAGAAATCCAAACAGTACGCGTATATCCAGTTATGTTCCTTGATCTCACTAACATGTAAGGAAATACCACGATATACAAAACAGCCTGTAGCATGGTAAAGGGTGAATGCATGATGAGTTGTATACTAAAATTTGATAGGCTTGAATCACAGAAAGCACAAAAACATGTGAAATAAACCAACATATGTGCCTTGCAGGTGGTTGTACAAATCTGCCATTTACCTTTAATCCTATCATAGATTGACTGGGGGTTCCTTGTTAATAAATGTTATATACACTGGTGTTTGTGAGTGAAAAAGAAATTTCAAGAAGATGCAATGAAACCCTCATTTTCCCATAAACTTTAAGGACTATGGTGTAACTAAACAACAAAATAAAACTTCAATTCAACTTAAATGTTGTTCTAGGGCATTCACTTCAACATCTTGTCATGCATAATGTCATGGTCTAGAATAATCAAACATAAAGACAGTACTATAACAATAAGTGTTACTTAATTAGGTTTTAAAGACAACAGGTGTAGATTCAAGTTACTCAACCCTTGGATTAAGTGTAAATGAATTGTTAGATGTTGATGTTTAGATTGAAGTCACAAATTTACATAAATAAATAAAAAGTTAACTCTTCAACACAAAAAGCTCACAAAAAGACAAAGTAACTCATGCCGCAATCTAAAAGTTGAGATTTGATATCCTAATGAAAACAAAATTTAGATGTCGACTCTAGATAAGGACTATATATATGTTCTTACTTTGTGGTGTGAACATTCGCACTTCATTTTCGTGCCTAATGGAAAAAAATTGTCTACAATACTGGTTGCTCACTATCATATATGATGTTAAATTTTATCATAGTGTACTGAAGATCTGCAGTGATCTTTATTATATTTTAACACTATGAAACTTTCAACCAAATTAATTCTGATGTTGTTCATTCATTTGCATATTACAAGATTAAACCAAGTGTAAGAAAACAAAATTGAACTTAAAATTAAATCTGATAATTATAATGCCAGATTTGAACAATAAACATGCTTAGCCACTCCATGGTTTATATTAAATAAATTGAGCAATCATCTATTAATAAGTTGCTTGGGCCCAATTGTGCCTGTAACTCCTCCAACTCCCTAACATTTTCTTTGTTTCACTTTGACAAATAAAAAAAAGTTTTTATAGAAGATTAAATAACAAAAGGAATTAAACTTACAATAAAGGTGAACCGACAATGCACACAAGCATTCTACAAATCATGCTATATAAATGAAGACAAATTGGTACCGGTGGACTGCTTGTACATTCTATTAGTCACTCTAATTTCTAACATATAAAGAAATTCATTTTGTTCTAATTAGGAAAAAGAAAACATACTAAAACTAAGAAGAAAGACCGATCACAATCCACATGATTTAATAGCTGCCCAATTCTTTGAATAAATGTAACAATAGGAGAAAATGATGCCCGTAGAAAAGTGACGAGGTCCATATTCGGAGGAAAGAGAAAAGGAAGGGTGTCACAGTCATGGTTGTAGAAAGCGCTGGGCGCTAGTCGGGCGGCGACCCACTGCCTAGCGACTAGACCGCTTAAGCGGGGATTAAGCGGTCCGCCGGAAGTCGGTTAGCCGGCCGGCCGATCGGATGATATTTTAAGTAGTAGTAGAAGTAGAGGAAGAATAAGAAGAAGAAAAACGAAGAAGAAGAATAAGATAAGAGACTGCTGCCAGAAAAGAAGAAGGAGAAGGGAAAAAGAAGAAAAAAAAATTTAAACATAACCCCCACAACGGCGTCGTTTTGGGGCTTAGGTTTTAATTTTTTTTCTTTTTCCCTCCTCCTTCTTCCTCCGCCTCCAGCTGCCTAGTCTTCTTCTTCTTCTTCTCTCTTCTTCTTCTTCTTCCTCCGCCTCCGTCCCCTTCACCGCTTAATCGCCGCTTCACTCCAAATCTCGGCGGTGAGGCCGCGCGCTGCCTTCCTCCACCTTCACCGCTAGCCCGACGTTGCCCTCGCCGCTTAATGGACGCTTTGGTCCAAATCGCGGCGGCGAGGCGCTAAAGCGCCCGGCGCCTCGCCACCGCTTAATCGGCGCTTAATGCCGACTTCTACAACACTGGTCGCGGTACTCACCCTTTGTCGCGACCCAGTGTCGCGACCTAAGCACTGTTTTCAAATAAAAATTGAAAACAAAAACAGTGAGTATTGCGACTCACCGTCGCGGCGGCTTGTTGCGGTACTACAAAAACCACGATAGCAATCCTTTGGGCAGGGGCAACAGCTTTGTTATGTTTTATTATATTTCCTTTTTAGTTTTTTAGTGTTAGCTTATTTTATTAGACTTATATTTTACTTTCTATTTGACATGTATTAGGATTTAATTTTATTCTCTATTAGAATTATTTTAGGATTCTATTTTATTTATTTTCTATTAGGACTAGGTTAGGTTATTGAGTTAGTATAAATATATTAAGCTTGTATTCATTCGACTTATGAATTCAGATTATCAATAAAATTGAGAAGTTTTCTCTATTCAGCTTTTCTAAAGTTTTAGGAAGCTTGGACTAGTTCAAGGGCTAATAACCTGAGTGCTAAATTTATTCGGCTTTTTCCGAGACCAAAACCTTGAAAATCGCTTGAGCAAGGATTAGTTCTCCAACAAGGGCTAATTCTAGAGGTTTGACTATTTGAATTCTTGACTAGTCAAATCAAAACTATCTAATCTTAGAATTCTATTTCTAGGGTTAAGGTTTCAATTTGAGGATTTGGGGAATTTTGACCTAAGTCCTCAACAAAAAGCCACCAAAATCCAACCGTTACAGTGCTGTCAGGAAATTTATATATATTCATGGTGCTACAAAATTAGAGAATGATGCAGAAGAGAAATCATATGACACTGACTCAGCAAGAAATTTATAATAATTGCCAATAAATTAGCTATAGGTACTAGAGCTTACACAGTGATCATGTAATACTAATAGCTACTAATTAGACTGAACTCAATAAAGTTTTGATCCCAGGATATATATGATGAATTTTGATCACAAGAAGAAAGAGTATATCACCAATCACAAGGAGACCAACAAATATTTAGAATATAAAAAAAAAAAAAAGCAAACTAAAGGGAGTAGACAGGAGAGTAGCCCAGTACCTGGTCCCTCTAAGTTTTGCCTTGGGATGAACAACTTGCAGAAGTAGATGCTTGAAGAGGTAAAGCACAAGACTGAAGTGAACCATTAGAGAATGTCCTAGATTCCTGGGAACAATTTAATGGCAATTCGACAGCGAAATTCTCACTTTGACATGGAAGTCTTTGAGAAAGAGCCTCAGAGTTATCATTTGGAGCTTCTTTGGAGCTTGTTTTCCTCTTTCTATATTTCAACAAATAGCGAGCAGCCAATGTCTCGCTTTGGCAGGGAAATCTTTCATAAAAAGTCTTAGTTTTAACATTTGAAGTTCCTTTGGCGCTTAACTTCCTCTTTCTATACTTGAACAAAAAGCGAGCAGCGAATATCTCACTTTGACAGGGAAATTTTTCATGAAGAGTCTTAGATTCATTATTTGAGTTCCTCTTTCTATACTTGAGCAAATAGCGATCCAGCTTTCCATTGTCTATTTCAACATTAAACGTACTAGATTGGTATGGATTATTTTGACAGGAAATAGAATCTAGGTTCATACTATTTTCATCTCCACTTGACTTTACCAACTTGTCTGAGCAGCTCCCTTCTCCCTCCTTAAATGGCACTACCACATTCTCATTATCATTAAGCTCCTTTCTTTTTGAAACACTGGAACAACTTGAATTCACAGCAGAGAAATTCTTGGAAATCCTAGAAGAGCTATTCATCACTCTGTGCAATTGAAATGCTAACTGTGCATCATCGACAATCACCTTGTTCCTAGAAGTATTATGATCTCCATCACCATCACAGTTGGCCTCCAAAGACAGGGCAGAATTGGAAGGGATATTATTACTACTTTTCCTAGCCCTAAAAAATGGTCTCTTTCTAATAATGGATTTGGGGACCCAACAATCGACACAAAATGAAAATTGAGACAAAGGTGCAATAGATTTGTACATGGAAAAACAGTTTGTATGAATACAGCGCTTACATTGGCAACATCTGAAAAAATCTTCTTGGGTTATTTGTTTAAAACAATAAGAGCAAATTTGAGAGGATTCAACGAGAGAGAGACATTTTTGACAAAGAAGAACAATACGCCATTCACTATATAGAATTTGGATACTTGTCTTACCGGCGGTACAGCAGTCAATACGGTAGCGGCAGCCTTGGCATTCACTCAAATTCGGTAACTCTCTTGTCTTCATATTCTTCTGAGCACCCTCTTTTTCTTGCCGCCTTCTTCATTCTATTTCTCCTTTCATAATTCACGACAATCACACGGTTTCATGCCACGTCATATATTCTATTCAATTATTTTACTTTGATACCCTCCGATGTCTTTTCAAGATTGGATTAAATAACTTGTATTAAATGAAGAAAATATTGGTTAGCCTTCTAAATTTACACATATTTTGGGAATAATATCGATACCGGTGGTATATTTTGATAAAAAAAATATGGATATTTACACCTAAAGTTAGAAGTATTTTATAAAATTACATTAAATGAATCATATTTTTACAATAAATTAGCATAGTAATAAACTTATTATAAATTATAATATAGACATAGTATGTATATAAATTTTAAAATTAAGTATTTAATAGAATAATATTTTATTTCACTGTTATAATATTATAGTTCTATGATTTGATCATACATTGTATGTCTGAAATTTACTATCAAAATTAATTTCTTGATGGATTAAAGAATAAAATACATTTCCATCTTGAATCGAACAATAACTTTAAGAGAAAAATGTGCTTGCATAGTTTTCGAAGTAGTTATTGATATGTCATAAGGTCCATAACTATTATAACGTAGTACCTGGGAACCTCTGACCCTCTCTGCAAATCATCTAAAAACCTATTTTATGTCTCATAGTCAAAGAATATTTATCAATTTGACTCATTCCTCGCTGTCTACCATGATTTTGATTCTATTTGTACTTTATCTACACCAACATCCCAACTTGTCGCACTATCATCCCAACCTGTTGCACCAGCATCCCAACCTCCTGCACAACTTACCATCCCCCTTATTCCGACAACATCCTAACATTCTGCACCAATATCCCAACCTCCTCCCTCATTCTTACCATCCCCATCTCCATCATCTTTTCCTATACTATTTCCATCAGAGATATATTGGTCATCGGAAGAGCTACTAACTGTAATTCCACGATCTACACCAACTTTTTTTCTAATCACCTGTTCAACATTTATTCTCAAGTCTCGAGCATGAGAAATAATATGTGGATTAGAATTTTCCTCCTTATTATTCAAGTAGGCAGGTGTAACCCAGTAAAAAATAGACTCATTTGTTGGGATTTATGCCCTAAAATTTGTAAATGTAAATGTAATTAGATATAAATAAAAGTAAAAGTTTTATCATTCGAATAAAAGTGTCTTTATTTGTTCATACATTTATATATTGTGCGTATAACATCCAAGATTGCAAGATATAATCTCAAAGTGAGTATATGAATATCATATATAGAAGGATTCATTTTGAGATATGCAATCTAAAGAGTCCGTAGAGAGCAACCGAAGCTAGGTACTTTGTTTGTGGCTGATATACTGCTGCGGTCCATTCTGTAATATACGGTGGTCTTATCCTAGATTGCTCATGTAGTTGACATGAGAATGAAGACACCTTATATGATGAGATCATATAGGACTTGGCCACGATTTATATAAATCTCTCACCAAAATCCTTTAGTAGATGAGATTCATATATATCGACAAATAATTGTTGTATACAGGTGATCTTAATCCTGAGTGTCTTATCGACTCCTTCAAGTTAGATCGTGGCTTTTAACATATCATGAGTGAGGTCGATGTGATATCCTCGATCAATACATCAATATCTTGGAGTTGCGGTTTGGCTTGTTACTGGAAAGGTATGAACACAATAGTGGAATCCACTCCTTCTTAACTGAAGTAGATGAGTAATTCCCTTAAAGGTTGATTCAAGGCTTGAACAATTATGAGTGTTCTCCTTCTCCCGTAAAGGAAGAACGAATGTAATTGTTCATTAGAGAATCAACGGTAATTAAAGAAAAAGATATAACTAGAGGGGTATAACGGATATTATGACCTACATCTAGCTATGAACTACTTGTGGAGGATCATACTATATGAAATAATTATATCAATAGACACTGAGACTTCAGACTGTATAAAACGTCTACATTTCTGAGAGTTCAGTCTCGAATTTTTAGTAGAATAACTCCGACGTTAATAATCATGGAATATTAATTAAAGAGTTTAATTAATATTACTAAGTATTATTGGAGCTCAAAACTGTAGGTCCATTAGGTCCTCTTGCTAGCTCTTATGGTTAATGGCAACGAGGGTCACAGTAAATTAATTAAATTATCCAATTAATTGTAGGAAAAAGAAAATCACGCAGTGGATGTTTTAAAATTTTTCTTTTTGTCTTTTTGAAAACTCTTTTCAAAGCAATCGATTTTGTACATGTACTACTCATCAAAGATACAAGTTTTACCTTTATTTGTTTCTTGAATGAAAAGATCCATTTTGATACCACCAGATCTTATGAGCTATGACTCACGGTCTGACAACGTGTGTGTGGGCACGTTACAAGTACAAAGATAGAGGAGAAAAGGCAAACGGAGAAGAAAACTCCTTTTCTTCTCCAATGGGTGGCCGAACCTGCACAAGGGAAAAAGGAAAAAAAATATTTTTTTTCTCTCTTTTTCTCTTTGTGATTGGAAGGGGTGAAAATGTAATTAAAAGTATGTTTAATTTGATGATTTCCAGGTGGACCAGATGGAATGATCGAAAATTATGCATGAAAAATTGAAAACCGAAGCAGTGAGCATCGCGACCTGGTCACCGCGACCACAGGTCGCGATGGCTTGCTCGCGGTGGAAAACGCGATTTCGGGCAGTGAGCATCGCGACCAGTCACCGCGACCACAGGTCGCGATGAACTGCTCGCGATGAAAATGTCAAATTCTGGCAGTGAGCAACGCGACCACCAGCGCGACCAAGGGACCGCGAGGTGTGCTCGCGATGAAGGCGGTGCAAACGCTCCAGTGAGTACCGCGACCTGATGGCGCGACCACAGGTCGCGACGACGGTCGCGACAGCTGAAAAATATAAAAAAAAAAAGTAGCTTCTCGCAGAAGCCAGAAAACACACAGAGCAGAAAAGAGAGAGGAGAGACCGAGGAAAAAAGAAAAGAAAGAGAAAGGAGAGAAAGAAGAAGAAGAAGAAAGAAAGAAAGAAGAAGAAAGAGAAAGAAGAAGAAGAGGAAGAAGAAGAGAAAGGAAAGAGAGAAAAGAAAGTGTGGGTGAAAGAGAAAAGTAAAAAGGGAAAGGAAAAGAAAATCGTGGAACCGCGATTTGCCGAAAGGAAACGGTATCTAGGTTGGTGTACCTCCATTTTCGAACCCTTTACAAAAAGCATTAAGTATTTTAGTTTGAATTTGAGATTTATTCGAAGATTTATATTTTTATGTGTTGATTTTAATTTTGTTGAATGATTTTATCGTTGATCGTATTTTTCATTATTTCGATTTCGTAAAAATTACTCGTTTTTTATTATTGTATAAATATTGTTGAGTTTGGAATGATTTTATGGTAGATCACATTTTGATCGTATTTCAAATATTTCGATTTCGTTAAAAATACTTGATTAAAACTTTGGTATGACTATTGTTTATTTTCTTGAAGAGTATTGTGTGAATTGTATGTTTATTGAGCAACTATTGTTTACTGAGTAACTATTGTGAAATTTATTGTGAATCTAGTTCATCGGAAACGGCCCTAGGATACTTAGACATAGAAATGGATATAGGAGGTTGGTATACCAGCTGGGTTTACTGAGCAGTACTGCGCCGCTATTGATTGCTATTGATGATCATTATGTACCTCCTCATGGATTCGTCCAGAGGCAGGGAGACACGTACCTCCTCAGGATTCGTCCTGGGGGTTGAGAGCCACGTACCTTCCTAAGAATTCGTTCCTGGGATAAGGAGTTATGTACCTCTCTAGGTTCCGTACCCACGGTCCTAGAGTAGAGAGATACGTACCACTCTTAGGATTCGTCCTAGGGTGGGAGTTTGACCCACATTCCAGTCCTAGTATGTTGAGTATTCTAGCGGGCCAGATTTGAAGGGAATTGAGAAGTGAATTGAATGATTTTCTTAACTGATTTTATATGTTGATCCTATTGTTGAAATTAAAGTGATTAAAACTGTTTTATGATTTGCTTTTGTAAATAAATTGATTTGTAAATGATTAGAATTGAAATATTTATATATATTGTGATTTGTTTCTTGTTAAAGGTTATTTATGATTTTTTTTTTTATAATTGAGTTTATTGTACACCCACTAAGCTATATGCTTAGCGCGTTAGTTTTGTTTCTAACGCGTAGGTACCAGGGATCCCGAAGAAGCCAAAGACTGAAGAGAGAGAGATTTGCTGACAGAGTCCCAGAGTTATCACAGTTGGGTAGCTATATTGTTGTTATATGTATATATTCTGAAAGCATGCATATATAGAGGATTTGTAAATATGTTTCGTAATATGTTTTGTAATTAAATATTTTATGATTTCTGTCTTTTATTATTAGAATGTTTGTAAATATCGACTCTTGAATGATTTTATTTTATAAACTGTTGTTGGAAAGTCGCACTAAACGGCAGGGTGCGCAATTGTTTGAAAACGATATTGAAGTGTTGATATTGAATTTGTATTTGAATTGTTTTGTGGAAAAACAGGTTTTGGAAAATCCGAAAAACAAACGGAACTCTGCCGAAATTTTGTAAAAAGTTTATGTATTGGGCTCACTCGAAAATGGTTTTAAAATTTATAAATTATATGTATTGAATTGATGGGCTCACAACGATTTTCGGATTATAAAATGAATTTGGAAAGTTTTGAAAAACCGTGTAGCGCTCCCTGGGTCGGTCCAGCCGGGTCGGGTCGGGGGGTGTTATAGCACCTCTCTTTCTTGCCTAGGGTTCTTGTTGTTGTTTTATTTTTCTGATAACATAATGCTTATATATCAATCTCTAGGGTTTTGGTTTGACTAGGTCAAATAGGATTCTCAATCCTATTTATTTTGGTCACCGCTAAAGTTTGAACTCTTGACCTCTAAGGACTATTAAAATAATCTCATTATTTAATCACTTCTTTTTATTTTGTCAAGGTTTGATATTGTAACCTCTTATTTAATAATTAAAATTAATAATTCTGAATTATTAATATTTATTTAATTATTAAATCAGTAATCAAATAATTATATTATTTAATCAATTCTCATTTATTAAAACGTATTACTTTTATAATACTATTAATTGGACAATTCAATTAATTTACGGTGAACCTCGTTACCAACAACTTTAAGGGCTAGCAAGCTGATCTAATAAACCTACAGTTTTGACCTATAATAATACTTAGAAATATTAATTAAAACTCTTTAATTAATATTACATGATTATTAATCTCAGAGTTATTCCACTAAAAACATGAAGCTGAACTCTCAAAACTGCATATGTTTTACATAGTCTGAAATCTCAGTGTCCATCGACACAGCTAATTACATATGGTGTGACCCTCCACAAGTAGTTCATAGCTAGAGTTGGGTCATAATGTCTGTTATACCCCTCTAATTATATCTTTTCCCTTAAGCACTGATGATTCTATAATAAACAATTAAATCCTGTCTTCCTTACGGAAGAAGGAGAGGCCTCATAATTGTCCAAACCCTGAATCAACCTTTAAGGGAATTACTTATCTACCTCAGTCAAGAAGGAGTGGATTCTAATATTGTGTTTAGACCTTTCCAGCTATAAGCCAAACCACAACTCTAAAATACAGAGGTATTGATCGAGAAAACTATATCCAATCTCACTCATGGTAAATCAAAAGCCACGATCTAGCCTGAAGGAGTTGATAAGACACTCAAGATTAAAATTACCTATAAATAACTATCATTTGTCAATATATATAAATCTCATCTACTTAACAGATCTTGGTGAGAGATTCATATAAATTGTGACCCAGTCCTATATGATCTCATCATATAAGGTGCCTCTATTCTCATGTCAATTATATGAGCAGTCTAGAATAAGACCACTGTATATTACAGAATGGACCGCAGCAGTAGATCAACAATAAACTAAGTACTTCGCTTTATTTGCTTTCTACGGACTTTTTAAATTGAAATTCTCAAAATGAATTATCTTGTATATAACTCTCATATACTCAGATTGATATTACATTTTGCATTCTTGGATGTTACGCGCATTTATATAAACATATGAACTTAAATAAACTACTTTATTTGAATGAATAATAATTACATTTATTAATGCTTAATCTCATTTACAATTACAAATCTTTAGGGTATAAACTCCAACATTAATTGTGTGCCAAAAGTAACACGATTTAATTAAAGAGAATTAGTTAAATAATATGATTATTTAATTAATGATTTAATAATTAAATAAAAATTAACAATTTATAATTATTAATTATTTAAATAATTAAATAGGAGGTTGTAATTTCGAACCTTGACTAGAACAAAAGTAATTAAATAATATGATTATTTAATAGTCCTAGAGGTTAAATGTTCAAACTCTAGGTAAGACCAAAATAAAATAGGATTTAAAATCATACTTTAACTTGGTCAAATAAAACCTTAGAGTTATTATATATATATATATATGATATGTTATCATAAAACAAAAATAATACAATTAACCTAGCAAAGAAACAAGGTGTGGCAACACTAAAAAGGAGAAAAAAAAAAGTTTTTTTTCCTTAACTTGTGTAGGGTGCGGCCGGCCAAAGAAAGAGTCTTCTCCACTTTTTTGCAACCTCCATCTCTACATTCACCACGTGCCCACACACGCATTGTTAAACCGCGAGTCATAGCACATAAAATTTGGTGGCGAATCAAGAAGTCAAAAAATCAAGAAAAACAACAAAGTTAATTGTAGTCTAAAGTTTCTATTCGCGTATGTACATTAACACGTTCGTTTTTGAAAAGAGTTTTCAACAAAAAAGAAAAAGTTTTAAAACCTATTTTCGCTGGGTTGTATTCTAAAAAGACAATTTTTCCATTCTTCATTATCGTCTCATGCTTTAGCAGCTATTTGAAGTAGATCCATGAAATTAGTTTTATTTACTTTATCATTTTCAGCTGCCATATCCCTAAGTTGTAACTTCATATAATAATAATAATAAACAAGTTGTTCAAGCTTTAGTATAGACGACAATTCCTTTGTTTTGTGTGGATTAAAACAAATGTGGATTAATTTCTTTCGCAAGATGATGTTTTCTGTGACAGTATGCGAACTGTTATTGCAAACAATGATGGAGCACCATTTCCATACATTACCTACCAATCAGTTGTAATAAAAATTAATAGGTATTATAAGTATGAATATCATTTCAATGATATTATTATAGTCGCATACATTACCTACTTCAAAGCTAGACTGTAGTCGCATGCGAAGCTGTTAAGGAAGCTGTTTGGCTCCGCCAGTTCTTGATTGATTTGGAAGTGGTTCCTAGTGCGAATAAGCATATCACTATTTAATGTGATAACAGTGGAGCAGTAGCTAATTCGAAAGAACCAAGAAGTCATAAAATAGGTAAACCCATTGAACGGAAGTATCATCTTCTAAGGGAGATTGTGCATAGGGTTGATGTGACAGTTGCCAAGATCGCATCAGCAGAAAATCTAGTGGATCCGTTTACCAAGCCTTTACCTAAGAAGAGTTTTAATGGGCACTTAGAGAACATGAGGATGAGAGTTATGGCACACTTGCTATAGTGCAAGTGGGACATTGTTAGGATTATGCTCAATAACAAGAGGGTAATATTCTTTTCATATTAATAAAGTGATTTTGGTAAAACAAATCTTATAAATTTTATAATGTAATATTATGATTGTTAAATACGAATAATCATAAAGTCAAAAGACTATAAGATATGAAGAATTGTTTATGCATCTGGATATGTATGAGGTAGACACAATTCTTTAGTTAGCATTGAATAACATTTACAACTTAAGATAAAGGTTGGGTGCCATTATGTTGTTTAAAGTTTTAGATTTTTTTGCTAGCATTTGAGTGGAATTAAATGTGTTATGATGAGTCTAGAATCATCAAAGTGCAATGTCTTTGGGCAAAAGGATCTAATGCACTGGGTATCCTGAATAGGATCACAATGAAACACTTTATCCAGAATCGTGAAGGAATCAAAGTTTTCACGTGAGGACAATTAGAGAGTCTATCTCAATGCTGAGATAAATGATGAACTTATAGTTGCAACTGATATCATTTTAACTGTCAATGAGTACGATTATGCAATAGTCTATCCTTGATGGTTTGGTGCTATTAACTTGTTATTTATAGAGGACTTCATTTATAAATATAGACATCGTGGCTCTATTTATCAAATTAAAGTAGAATACTGTCATATGTGTCTTTTGAAGTATTGCATATTAAATCCTAACGTTAAATTTTCAATAGTGTCTATTGAAACATGACTTCTGGAAAAGTCAAAATATCCAAATTCAAAAGTATGGTCGTATGATTAAAACTGGTAACTTAGAGAGCTATAAGTGGTGTATGAGCTCTTATCGATTATTGGTATTCTTCACGAGGATACACCATCTCCTAATAAGATTGTCTAGGGTACGAATGAGAAATACTATCTTGTTCTATCTTTATTTAAGAGTTCAGTTTTGGTTCTTTGGTGGAATGAACTAAAACTAATAGATTAAACCTAAATGAATCATGGGTTGATTGTGATTAGGTTAAGTATATTAGAGCTTAAATTTAGATAGCCCACCAAGATCCCCAATCTACACGAACTTGCATGAGTCACTTAATATATTCTACTGGACCAAATGTTGGGTCCATTCAGAACTATTTTTGGGTTCAAGAACCCAAAGAACTTGAAGAGGTGCGGACTTTGTCTAAACAAGGCCCGCAGTCACTCTTCATTCACCTGGAATGGGCGGCCAAGGCCATGAGAAGTCTTGGGTGGCCTATGGGGTGTAATTAGCATTACATTAATGCATTAAATACATAATGTGCAATTAAATGGGCTACATAATTATGTTAATGTATTAATTAGGAATGTGGACTTATTTTCTTTTATTTTAAAGAATGAGTCTAGTTCACATGTGAATTTTTTAATTAAAGTCCAATAGAGTTAATAAATGAAAAACAAAATAAAAGCCCACATTATTTGATATGGGTGACTATGGCTACTTAAATAGTCCAAGATTTTGTTTTTTATTTACTAAATTAATTAATTAAATGGTAATTAATTAATTAATTATTTATTTAATTAGTTAATATCCCTTAAAACGAAGAGATGACTCTTAGTATTATGCTTTTACTGAAAATATGATAAGAAAAGACTTTATTTAATTGATAAGATAAATATATTAATTATATCTTTCAATTAAATAAGGGGTCTAGGTATATCACAACACTAGCGATTTAGTTGTAAGGTAACTATGTGGTTATAGTCATTTACAAATAGGAGTTCTAATTAAAGACTGCTGCTATGAATTCATATGCACACACTTTGAGAATTCGGCTAAGACTAATCTTCTTGATAAAAAGAATTCAGCCACACAAGTTTTCTAAGCAAGAAAATTCAGCCAAGACTAATAAGAACAACTGTGAGAGAGATTTCGGCTTAGCAAGAGAGAGAGAAAGAAGAACGTTTTCGTTTTGACAGTGTACTAGAAGTTTTTGCATTAAAAAACTTAGTAAACAACGTCGATTTTGGTTCACGCGAGTACTTAATTGAAATAGTTAAATACTCAAAAGTGACCAAACGTTCTTTAGATCTATCTGAGTTTTGTTGTGATTGACGGAAAGAGATTTTATTTTCTCCATTCACATGTGACATACAATTCAAGGACAAGGGGGCCTAGTTCGTGAGTAGATTGGAAGATCTTGCAGAAAGCAAACTTCGATGCAATCTTGATCATCACGAAAGAAAAGGTACGATATCTTATTATTTACATTATTAATCAAGGGTTAATGTTTATGTAAAAGAAAAAATTTTAAAACCTACACCAAAAACTATCGTTTTTCCTACAACTATATCTTTCTTTCTCTAGTTTTTCTCTTCGTTTAGTTAGAACTCTAATTTAGTCTATTAATCCTAATAGAACCTATAATCTCATAACTGTAAAGCATTTCTATTTTCTAATCTTAGAAGAAATTTATTTATTAAAAATCTTAATAATACTAATAACACAAGGGAAAAGTACATAACGGATCATAAAACATAAGTCCAATACAATAAAAACTAATTATTATTTTTTTTTGGGTATTACAGGGTAGGTAGGAGTGGGTTATAGCACGAGTCGTATGATTGAGTGGTCAATCAGTGTGAGTTGTAAACAATATACCAACTAATAAAATTCGTGTATAGTACGTTAAATGGCCTACAAATTGGTTATGTGATTTTTATCCTTTGGATTTCCCATATAAAAATTGCTATGTAGATTTTTAAAGTAAATTTAATTTTTAATTCTGCAATATTTGTTGTTAACCTATTCACTCCCTCTAGGTTTGGGATAATTATAAATCTATGTTTTTCAACTTCTCTCGCAGCAAATGTCTTAAAAGCAAAATATTTTAAGTAAGGGGATTCCCTTAAAGAAACAGCAGCTGCGATGTTTGGCGCAACATCATTTGGGGCAGACAATTATTACTTAAAGCCCGCTGGAAGATGGATAATGGGGAGGATATTAGAGTGTTTGCAGACCCGTGCTCCTCCGACCTTTATCCTTCAAACCTGTCACCCACAATGGAAACCTTACAGAGCTAATAGATGGAGAGAGGCATGTGTGGAATCTTGGGAAATTACAACGTTTTTTCCTTCCTATGGATAGAGAGATAATTCTGCCGATTCCATCGAGCGTTTGAGGTGGAAATTATTGTCTCACATGACATTATGATAAAGGGGCTTAGTACCTTGTTAAGAGTGGTTACAGCTTAGCTGTGGGCGAGAAAATTCGTGATTCCTCTTCTTCCCCTTTCAGGAACCGGAAGTGGTGGACTGGCTTATGGGGTTTGAACATCCCTCTAAAGATTAAAATCTTCATTTGGAGGACATTCCTTCCTTTGTCATCTTGTGAAAAGGTGTGGGGAGTTTCTTGAATCTTACTGTTTTCACTGAGCTGTTGTTTTCTTTTAAAGGGGTAGATGTTATGGATGTCTTGTGTGGCCTTTTTCTTGTGGTAAGTAGAAACGAAATGGCTTGTATTGCTGTATTAATAAGGAGCATTTGCTGGAATAGATTTCTGTGGCCGAGTTAAAGATGCGCATGATCTTATTTGGGCATTGGAATTCTTAAGTGAATATCAATCAGAGTGATCCTCCCCCCTACTACGGGATGTAGCTTGGTTTTTTCAATGCTAAAATGGCTGAATTTACAGATTGTGGTAGCTGAGGTTGGATGCCATAAATATAGCATTGGGGTGAATTCGATTGTTTCCAATGTTGGGGAAGCTAGTTTCATTGTTAATGATATAAAGGCTCACTGTAAAGAGGTGGGACGTTGAATGTGTCAAGTTATTTTCAGGTTGGGAAATGGTCTCTCCCACCATTGCTATATCATATCAATACAATCACGGACTCTTGAAAAAACCATAATACCACCACCTCCACCAATCCACAATCTCAATTACAAAGAAAACAAAGATCGAAATCGGAAGAAAACAACATCAATTAAGGCAAAACATGAACACTAATATATAAAATTAAAAAAAGAAAAAACAAAAAAACAAAATGAGTTCAGTCACTTATACTAGTTTAATGACACTCCAGAAGAGAAAACAAACTCGAAACGACAATACAAACATGTAAAAATAGCTCATCCTCAAACTGCCCTCAATAACTAGAGAACAATGCAAGTAGAAAGGCAAGGACCAGAGGTCCGAGTGAAATGGAGAGTACAGAAGAAGTTGAAACCCCAGGAGCAGGTGCTGGTGCTGGCTCATTTGATCCTACTATCGTGCTTGGTGACTCTATTCCACCAGCTGTTGGAGCCATTACTGCGTAAACACATCACAATCAACCATACAAACATAACCAGATCAACAATCACATATCCTTTAATCTATAACTTAAATAAATAAATAAACCTCAAAACGAATTAGATCAAATCATATGTAAATCCACTCTATTAGATCAATTCCACTCTCAGATTAAAAAAATATATAATAATAATAATAATAATAATAAATAAAAAGACCATACCAGGGGCTCCAGAGGGAGAAGCAGACACTGCAAAACAACAAAACCCAAAGTAAATTACATGAATAATCAATTAAAAACGCCAAACTCAGCCCAAGAAAAAAGAAAAGAGGACTCACATTTACAGTTGGTGGCAGAGGGAGCAGAGAGTTTGCAAGCAGAAGGGAGAGAGAGGGCCTTGGTGACATTCAAAGTGACACCAAGAGAAGCGCTGCTCTTGAAGGCCTCACAAAGGCACTCTGAATCTGACTTCAAAACAGTCTTGAGTCCAGAACAGCATGTCCCCTCTGGTTTTGTCACGGTGCTTCCGGCAGATACAAATGAAAGACAGTCCGCCATGTTCAATATCAGGCTCGAGCAGTCAGCTGCAGGCGCTGGGGCCGCCGCCGCCTGCCCGTAATCAACGACCAACATTGACACAATCAACGCCAAAGCAACTTTTGCTGCTGCCATTTCCTTTCTTTTGATTTGATTTGAGGTGAGAGTGTGTGTGTGAAAATGTGATGAGAGAAGAGGAAGTTGAATCAATAAATAAGAGAGAGAGAGAATCACTTTCCCTTTTCAAAAAAAAGAACAGAGAGAAATGATAGTTGGCATGTGGGCACAGTAGTCGGTGCAATTAAGTGGGTTTGTATACGTGTCTTTCCTTTCCGGTTTCCTCTTCCAACTTTCACCCTTTCATATGCTACTTTCTAGTTTCTACTCATTATCTCCTAACTTGGTATGCTACACTCGATTACATCGGATTTAGATTGGATTTGATTTGTTTCTTTATTTGATGTACAATGAAATAAGATTGAATTGAAATTATTATTTTTTAATTATTTTAAATAAATTAGATTAAAATTATTATAAATTATTTTTTTATTTAAAATAAATTACTTTAATAAAAATTTAAAATAAATAATATTTTAAAATATTTAATTATATTATAAAAGATAAATTATAATTAAATACTCTGATATTTAATCATATTATAATAAAATAGTAAATTTAACCTTAATTACACATTAGTATTCTACAATTAGTTAATCTTAATTACACGTTAGTGCTCCACAATCAGTTGGCGTAGTTAAGTATAACAGTTTGACCATGACCTATGTAATTTTAATTAAAAAAATTAATTAAATAAAAAATAGAAAATTAATTATTTTTTAGAAAATAGATCTCTACTGTCCTTTAAGATTGAGGGACGGTTTTTTTTTAAATAAATTTAATATGAAAATGACTATATTACCCTTTATCTATTAGTTGACCATTAACTCTAACAGTTAGCCAATTAGTTAAATATATTAATATATAATTAAGATTAAACTTAAAATTTTATTACAATATAATTAAATATTATAGTAATTTATTATAATTTATTTTATTTTAAATTATTTAATTTATATTAAGGGAAAGAGAAATATTATATTTATTCTTTCTTCGTGGGTTTTTTGGAACCCATCCTGAAGATGTGGTCTTCGTTAACACAGGATGTGAAACACTCTAGCAGAAATAACAAGGACAATTCAGTGTGATGTCAAACAAGTACAGTCTTTTGTCCATTTCGGTTTTATAACTAGTCTTCCAAACGAGCCCAATATTTATTTGTGGCTTTTTTAACTCTACACGTACACCAACATTTTTATATGATAAAATTTGTGAGTTATTATATGATTAATTAAACAATTATATTTAGGGCTAATTACACTCATATCCTTTTTATTTTACCTTTTTTGCACATGCTATTATTTTTTCTTTTTATTGTTCAAATCTTCCCAAATAATTATCGACCAAATCGTTAACTAACCATAAAGTTAACGGTTTTAACAAAAAAATCATTTTGCCCTTAATAAAAAATATAGTAAAAAAATTTAAAGGTGGAGATCCCATATCTCCAAATTCAAATTGGAAAAAAAAAATATTGAAGGTTGAACCTTCAAACTAAACAAAAGAAAAAAAAAAATTCATGGTGAAGATCCCAGATTCAAAAAAAAAAAAAATTCCATTTTTTTTTCTTTCTTCTTGTTCTTCTTCTTTTTTTTCACATTTTTTTCAAATTTTCTTTTATTCTTCTTTTTTTAGATTTTCTTTTTCTAAATTTTTGTCCTCTTCCTCCTCCTCTTCTTCCTCCTCTTTTTCTTCTTCATTCTCCTCTTTCTTCCTCTTCTTCTTCTTCTTCTTCCTCTTCCTCTTCCTCTTCTTTTTCCTCTTCCTCTTCTTCCTCTTCCTCTTCTTCTTTCTCTTTTTCCTCTTCTTCTTCCTCCTCTTCCTCTTCCTCCTCTTCCTCTTCTTCTTCTTCTTCTTCCTCTTCTTCTTCTTCTTCTTCTTTTATTTTTTTTTCCGGATTTTTTTTTGTTCTTCTTCTTTTTCTGCTTGTTCTCTTTTTTTCTCAGATTTTTTATTCTTCTTCTTCTTTTTTTCCTAGATTTTTTTTTTGTGTTTTTCAAATTTTTTTAATTATTTTAATTGATTTAATGAAAAAAAAAAAAGATGAGTTTACCCTTACTACAGTATCAAACCGTTAACTTTATGGTTTATTAACGGTTTGATCAACAATTTTCAGGGAAGGTTTATGCAATAAAAGAAAAAAATACCAGCATATGTAAAAAATATAAAATGAAGGGTATGAGTGTAATTAGCCCTTGTGTTTAAATTGATACCTACATAATTAAAAAATAAATAAATAAAGTTCATGTCTCTTTCTTTCAATTTCCAACTTTATAATAATTTTAAAAAATTACTTACTAATAATTATTTTAATTCTAAAAATAATAAAATAAACTTTTAATGATTTAATAAGAGTTAATTGTAATGGCAAAATTTATTTTAATCCCAATCTTTTTTTGAATTATTACTTTTTTATTAATATTCTTTTTAATTCGCGTGGTTCCTAACTTTTTAAAAATTTATTATTTTAGTTATTCTCACCAAATATTTTATAGTCAAATATGACAAAATATGCACATTCACCATTTTGCCCGTAACTTTAAATGATTAAATTGAAAATACAATTTTTTTCATCATTTTTTAAATTTTAATAAATTAACTTTAATTTGTACATCCATTAAGAATCTAACATGTGTCAACAAAAAAAATTATAAAATACATAAAATTTATAAGAAAGGCCCTTAAATAATAAAAAAAATTTATTTAACACCAAAATTAAAAATCTTTGAAAAAAAAAGTAATAAATTATTATAATTTATAACTAATTTATAAAATTCATTATTTTTATGTGTAAATATTATAATACCCATAACACTATTAAATTTGACTAACTATTGACTAACATAATGAATAAATTGATGGATTTTTAAAAATTTAGGAACCATGCGAGCTAAAAAATAAAATATCGGTCAAAAAATAATAATTCAAAAAAAGTTAGAGATGAAAATAATTTTTGCCCTAATTGTAACAACAAACCATATGTTTTTTTTTCCCAAAATGCTTAGATATTCAACAAATCCTCTTAATTGCAGCAGCGTCTATTTTGTTAGTCAAACACTGTTAAAAGATAACAATTAACTGAATGATTGAGATAAAATAGTAAAATTTAATTAAAAAATAAAAGATAAATAAAAATCTACTGATGGTTACGTCCTTCAGCATGGATGAGGCAGTCAGCACCTCGCCAGAAGGAGGAGGAGGCTCCTCCATAATTTGGAATGAGGTTGTGAGCCTTCTCCTAAATCTGGGATAAGGTTGTGAGCCTCTTCTTTCGAGTAAATAGAGGAGGCCATCAGGTTGTGAGCCTCCTTTTGAGAGCAAAAGGAGAAGGTGCGACGCCTCCTCCATTTGTGCAGGAGGCACAATGCCTCCTCCATCTGTGCGGAATTTATGAAACTTCCTCCCACCGAGGAGGCTACTGGTTTCCTCCTTCAAGATTTAGGAAGAGGTTGTCTATGCTTTTTTTAATAGAGGTTTGATTTTTTTATTAAATTATTATTTAATGTTTAAATTTATTAGTTTAAGTATAAATAGGCAATTAAGTTTTTTTTTTAAAAAGACAGTGGAGGGGGCATTGTTGACGTTTCCAACCCAAACCTCAATCAACTGTTAAAAGGGATGGAAATCAACTACAGATTGGGGGCTACTGCAATTAAGCGGATTTGTTGAATGTTAAGACTTTTTGAAAAATACAGGGTATATTATTACAATTAACCTTTTAACAAACATCTTTAATTAATATATCAAACCCTCTCTTGGTTCAAATAGTATGCACCTCCATATTTTCATTCGTGTTACACTTTAACTCTTGCTATGCGTATTTAGTAGCATTTGTTGGTAGAATTTTTGTTGGTGTTATGAAATTAGATATCTGAGTCGCACATGTAGTAGTTGATCTCAACTGATTTTGACAAACCTCTTATTTCTTTGCGGTTAGATGTCAAAAAAAGTAAAATTATTCATAAAATTATAGACAGTTGTAGCCAAATCAAATGTGACATTGTCTTCCAAATATGTCCATCATCTGTGCTATCTATTCAATTATATCTTCTTAGGTGAATTAGATATTTTTTTTTTTCTATTTTCTAACTTTATAATTTTCCAAAAGATATAAATCACAAAACGGAAATTTCAAATTTGAAGCTCAACAAAATTTTTAACTTCCAAAACTATATATATAAAAAAAAATCTCAAAACATTTTAGTACTAAAAGAAAACACGTTAAGAAGTCAACCTGACAACAAAACGAGAATCAACGAAGAAAAATCACGGGACCAACCATCATTGGCCACTTACATTATGGATAATTCCCTATATGATAATTTAATTACACTCTCAAATTTACTACTCTAGAGTTCACTCCTATTTGTCATAACATAAATCTACCTATCTCGCGAGCTTTTTGTAGTGATGCTTGACTATCCGACAATTTCGAATATCAAGACTTGCACATCTAGAAGAGATTTAACGAGTCGAAATGTATGTCATGAAATCTAAATTTAATCAATTATCAATCACAGTAAACTTAGATGAAGGCTGAATAGGTTTTCAAATCAATTTGTAGAAATATAAATATAAAAAACCTCATTAAAATCAACATACGATTTTTACGTGGAAAACTCTCAGCGGGTAAAACTCACAGGACAAACTCGTATGCCACTTAACACAAATGTGATTTGACCCAAACATATTCAATAGAACTTGTAAATGTCTAGTGTGGCGTTTAATTAATTATAAAAAAAATTTAACACAAGAGTTTTGCACTAAAATGCTAAAAATACTCAATTCGAGAGTATATGTAACGCGTAATTCAATAAAAAAATGCGATTTGACCCAAACATGCTCAATAGAACTTGTAAATGTCTATCGTGGCGTGGATTATTTGCAAAAAGCAGTTTTAAGACAAGCATTTGCATAGAACTAGTAAAAATACTTAATTTGAGAGTATCATGTGACGCTTAATTAATTATAAACTGCGATTTGCCCCAAACTTGTTTAATAGAACTTGTAAATGTCTAACGTTGCGTGTAATTAATTAAAAAACGCAATTTAACACAAGCGTTTTGCATTAAACTACTAAAAATACTCCATTTGAATTCATTACTGTTAGGAATTTCGCAGCGGAAGAATAATTATGACGACAAAATAGAGAAATAAATAGAATAGTGGAGACACAAAATTTACGTGGTTCGGCTTAAAGCTTACATCCACGGGCGAAGACGATCAAAGGAATTTTACTAAAATGGAGATATTACAAGACAAGAGAATTTCTCTCAAAACCCAAAACCCCAATACACCCAATAAATACTCTCACAAGATCTCAAGCTCACTTTCTCTCAAATAATTCTCTCTCTTGAGAATTCTCTAAAATAGCTTGGATGGTTTACAAATGAAGAGAAGGGAGATATTTATAGGAAAAATTAGTTACTGTTCACAGTTACTGTTCACGCGTATACGGTACTGTTCACGCGGTACTGGTGACGTCACTGCTTACGTCACTGTTCACGCGTATTCGGTGCACACTGTTCACGTTTTACTGTAGCACATAATATTTCTATTGGGTCAGCCCAATAATTTGCAAATGGACTTGGGCTTAGCAAATGGTTTGGACAAATTCAAGACATATCAACAAATCTCCACCTTGGCTTGAATTTGCTAGCTAAAGAATTTCTTCAATCATCTTCTCCAAAAATGCCCCTAAGGCAATCAGTTTTGATAAATACCAACTAAGTCCAAGCAATGCCTGAACTTGCTTACTGAAAGAGACTTTGTCAACATGTCAGCTGGATTGTCTGCAGTACCAATTTTCTTAATAGAAATATCACCTTGAGAAATAATATCACGAACAAAGTGGTACTTCACATCAATGTGTTTCGTCCTTTCATGAAACATTTGATCTTTAGTTAAATGAATAGCACTTTAGCTATCACAATGGACGACAATCACTTTATGATCCAAACTGAGCTCACCAAACAAGCCTCTCATCCAAATGGATTCTTTTATAGCCTCGACAACTGCCATGTACTCTGCCTCTGTAGTGGATAATGCTACTGTAGACTGTAACGTAGCTTTCCAACTGATAGCAGTATCACCAAGAGTAAATACATAGCCAGTAATGGATCTTCGTCTGTCGAGATCACCTGCATAATCTGAATCAACATAACCAACCAAATGTCCCTTACTCATTCCAAATTCCAAACAATAATCAGTAGTACCCCGTAGATACCTCATAATACATTTCACTGCTTGCCAGTGTTCTTTACCGGGATTAGACATATATCTACTAATAACACTGACTGCATGTGCAATATCAGGACGAGTAGCATACATGAGACTACCAACAGCACTATGAGTAGGGAACATGTGACATGTACTCAATATCATTATCTGACTGTGGTGATATAGCAGCAGAAAGTTTAAAATGAGCAGCAAGTGGAGTACTTACAGGTTTAGCATTTTTCATACCAAAACGCTCCAAAACCTTTTCAACAAAACTCTTCTGAGTAAGATAAAGTTTTCCTGCAGCTTTGTCTCTTCGAATCTCCATACCAAGAATTTTCTTGGCTGCTCCCAAATCTTTCATTTCAAATTCACCACTTAATTCTGATTTTAATTTGTTTAGCTCAAACATATCCTTAGCTGCAATCAGCATATCATCAACATAAAGCAGCAGATACACAAATGAGCCATCTTTAAGTTTTCTGAAATACACACAGCTATCATACTGGCTCCTAAAATAGCCGTGGCCAACCATAAAAGAATCAAACCGCTTGTACCACTGTTGAGGAGATTGTTTCAGACCATACAATGATTTCTTCAACAAACAAGCATAGTCTTTCTTCCCTTCAATCTCAAAACCCTCAGGCTGTTGCATATAAATTGTCTCCTCAAGCTCTCCATGCAAGAAGGCAGTCTTAACATCCAGTTGTTCAAACTCCAAATTATGCATAGCAACCAAAGCAAGTAAGACACGAATAGAGCTATGTTTAACAACAGGTGAGAATACATCATTAAAGTCAACTCCATGTACCTGACTATAGCCCTTTGCAACCAATCGTGCCTTGTACTTTGCATCCTCAACACCTGGAATGCCTTCTTTCCTTTTAAAGACCCACTTGCATCCAACAATTTTCTTGTCTTTAGGCGGTTTAACTAAATCCCAAGTTCTATTCTTGTAAAGAGACTCCACCTCTTCCTGCATAGCCACTAACCACTTAGCAGAATCATCACAAGAGATAGCCTCTGAATATGTTGAAGGTTCATCAACTGTATTTGTGTCTTCTGCCACAGCTAGTGCAAATGAGACATAGTCTGCTAGTCTTTGAGACCTCATCTTCTTTCTTGGTGGCTTATGTCTAGCAATAGAGTCTTCTTCTTCACTTTGTGGTGTTTCCTCTTCTTCAATAGAAGTAGGCATCTGAACTCGATTTTGTAGAGAAGGTTCATTCTCCACCTCAAACTCCACCTGCTTAGAAGAACTTGCAACATCTGTATTAGAGGAAACATAAGTCTCCTTTACGGGATGCAACATAGCAGATTCATCAAATACAACATCTCTGCTAATTATCACTTTTGGAGACTTTGGATCAGGACACCATAATTTATATCCTTTCACACCAGAAGGATAACCAATAAATATGCACCTTTTAGATCGTGGCTCTAATTTGCCATCATTAACGTGTGCATAAGCAGGACATCCAAATACCTTTATATCAGAATATTCAGCCGGTTTACCAGACCATAACTCCTCTGGAGTTTTTATGCCAATTGCTGTGGATGGAGAACGATTCACCAAATGACAGGCTGTAGAAGCTGCTTCTGCCCAGAAGTCTTTAGATAGGCCAGAATTTGATAACATACAACGAACTTTCTCCAAGAGCGTTCTGTTCATACGCTCTGCTACACCATTCTGCTGTGGTGTGCCTCTGACTGTAAGGTGACGCACAATGCCTTCATTTTTGCAGAATTTAATAAAATCACCTTGACAGAACTCTAGACCGTTGTCAGTTCTGAGTCGCTTTATTTTTCTTCCAGTCTGTTTCTCTACTAAGGCCTTCCATTGCTTGAAGGTGTAAACACATCATTTTTCTGCTTTAGAAAATATACCCATACCTTTCTAGAATAATCATCAATGAAGGTAAGCATATATCGAGCACCACCTTTTGATGGGACACGTGCAGGCCCCCAAAGATCTGAATGAATGCAATCCAAAGTACCTTTAGTTCTGTGAATTGCAGTACTGAAACTGACTCTTTTCTGTTTGCCAAAAATGCAATGCTCACAGAAGTCTAGCTTTGATGTACTCTGACCGCAGAGAAGACCTCTTCTGCTTAACTCTGATAGACCTCTTTCACTCATATGTCCCAGCCTCATATGCCATAATCTGGTGACATCTGAGTCAGATAAGGAAGATGTGGACATAGCTGCTGCACCTGTAACTGTAGAGCCTTTCAGAATGTACAATTTGCCTATCTTCTCAGCCTTCATCACAATTAAAGAACCTTTAGCAACCTTCAAAACTCCATCTCCGCCAGTGAATTTGTAGCCATTCGAATCCAGAGTACTTAAAGAGATAAGATTTCTCTTCAAGTCTGGAATATGTCGGACATCTGTCAAAGTTCTGACTACTCCATCATGCATCTTGATTTTGACTGTGCCCATTCCAGCAATTTTACAAGCATGGTTGTTACCCATCAATATAACTCCACCTTGCACCGATTTATATGTGGAGAAATAATCTCTATTGGGACACATATAGAATGAGCAAGCCGTATCCAGAATCCATTCATTTCTGGCTTTGGCTTCATCAGCACATACTAAGAGTAGATCACATTGCTCTTGATTTTGAACAATACTGGCTTCAGCGGGTTCAGTCTCTCTTCTGATCTTTGTTTTGTTGCTTGTTCTTTAGCTTGAAGCATTCTGACTTGATATGCCCCTTTTTCTTGCAGTAATTACAAGTTAAATTTCCGTGTCTAGACTTTGATCTAGACCTTGATCTTTGATTGCTAGAAGAACTCTTATCTGGAGTCCTTCCTCTAACAAGTAGACCTTCTGCTGGGCTGTCATTTCTACTTGTTCCAAGCTCCTTATCAATAAGCTCCTTTGAAAATAAAGCTGCTTTAACATACTCTAACTTTAGAATTTGCCGACTGTAAATTAAAGTATCTCTAAAGTGCTTGTAGGATGGAGGTAGTGAGCGAAGCAACATAAGAGCTTGATCTTCATCATCATAAGAAATCTCCATGTTTTCTAAATCCATAAGGATAGTGGAGAATTCATCAATGTGAGATTTGATAGATGCACCTTCGGCCATGCTGAGTGTGTATAGACGGTGCTTTGCTACCAACTTGGTGGTAAGATTCTTTGTAACGTACAAAGATTCAAGCTTGTCCCATAAATCTTTTGCGGTCTTCTCTTGCATGACTTCTCGCAAAACTTCATTTGACAAGCATAACTGAATGGAAGCAAGGGCCTTATCATCTATCTCCTGCTTCTTCGCCTCATCTATAGTACTAGGTAATTTATCTTTACCTAGTAGTGCTTGATGCAAACCATTATGAATCAGGATTGCACGCATCTTGACTTGCCACATGGTGAAACTCATGTTGCGATCAAATTTCTCAATATCAAATTTTGTCGTCGTCATGATGTCGACACCTCTGGTCAACGCCAGTCAACACCTCTGGTTAATAATCTGGAATAGTGTACGTAGTAGTGAATAGCACACCAGGTAAGTTCCCAGGAAAGAGAGGTGGGTCACAACGGACACGCTTAAATACCAAGTCTTTCCTTAGCCAGAACCTTGCCTAGACATGTACTTTCCACACCATCATACTTATATCCAGTAACCACAAAACCAGTAAATTCAAGAACAATTCTTTTCTGATGTGGAAGATCAGGCAATGCTGCAACCATAGAGCATACTAAGAATTTCCTTGAGAATCTCACGCCTTAGCAGCTTCGAACACAACCGGAAGCTCTAATACCAGTTTGTTAAGAATTTCGCAGCGGAAGAATAATTATGACGACAAAATAGAGAAATAAATAGAATAATGGAGACACAAAATTTACGTGGTTCGGCTTAAAGCCTACATCCACGGGCGAAGACGATCAAAGGAATTTTACTAAAATGGAGATATTACAAGACAAGAGAATTTCTTTCAAAACCCAAAACCCCAATACACCCAATAAATACTCTCACAAGATCTCAAGCTCACTTTCTCTCAAATAATTCTCTCTCTTGAGAATTCTCTCAAATAGCTTGGATGGTTTACAAATGAAGAGAAGGGAGGTATTTATAGGAAAAATTTAGTTACTGTTCACAGTTACTGTTCACGTGTATACGGTACTGTTCACGCGGTACTGTTGACGTCACTGCTTACGTCACTGTTTACGCGTATTCGGTGCACACTGTTCACGTTTTACTGTAGCACATAATATTTCTATTGGGTCAGCCCAATAATTTGCAAATGGACTTGAGCTTAGCAAATGGCTTGGACAAATTCAAGACATATCAACAATTACAAACCACGATTTTACCTAAATGTGTTCAATTGTGTAAATTTCTTGCATGATGTGTAATTAATTGAAAACCAATAAACTGCTAAAAAGCCTCAATTTGAGGGTATTATGTGGAGCGTAATTTATTACAAAACATGATTTGACTCAAATGTGTTTAGGGCTTGTTTGGGAAAACTTTTACTTTTGACTTTTGATAGTAGAAGAAGAGAAGTAAAAGCCTGAACTTTTTAGTTTCTGTTTGGATGATATATTTCAAAAGAGCTTTTATAACCAGAAGAGCTTTTAAGACTGTTTGGGTGAAATATTTTAAAAAGTCTATAAATTATAATAGGACCATTTTACCCTTTAATAACAGCTTTTAAAACAGTTTTGACTATAATATTTTACTATAGTCTCTACTTAATATAATTTTAACTTTATAATAAAAAAATATATATAATTTTTTATATAAATATTTAGTTCTAATATTTTTAAATTTATATTTTATTAAAAAAATTAAATAATTAAAGTAATAAAGTAATTAATTATTATCCACTTAGAAATGAAAAAAGAATGGTCTACAATTGTTATCCATTTACCGTTCCTAAACCCAATGCCTACTTTTCACCAATTTCTCCTCCTTCTCCCTTCTTCTTCGTCCTTTTCTAAATCTTCATTGATGCCTCATCACTGCTGTCCTCCTCTCCTCATCTTCCTCCACTCCATTTTACGACCCTTTTTAACCTTCTCATTAAGAACCGTTTTCTGTTTTCTAATACCACCCATCTCTCTCTCATCAAATTTCACATTTTTTCTCCCAGAAGAATCAGTAGAGAGAGAAATTGATTCTTGTCTTGAATCAATTTTTTCTGGTGTTATTGTTTTGTTTTCTTGTTAATTTAAGTGTGTTGTGTGGACAATTTTCGTGCGGGATCGGTGCAGGAATGGCATCGGTGTTGATATATCATGTGGTGGGGGATTTGACGGTGGGGAAGCAGAAAATGGGTGGAGTTTTGTGAGACGGAGACGGTGGAGGCAGTGATTCGGGTGATCGGGGAGTCGACAGGGAAGAGGAAGAGGGCAAAATTGAAATTATAAAAATTTCATTAAATGCATTTGGCTTCCCGGTCTTTCATCTGAAAGAGCTTTTGGTAAAAGCCCAAAAAATCAGCTTGGGTTAGAAGAGCTTTCAAAAGTTCAAAGCCATTTTTTTTAACCATCCAAACAAGTGTAGAAGTGGCTTTTGGATCCCAAAAGTCCAAAAGCCACTTCTATAAGCCATGCCAAACAAGGCCTTAGTAGAACTTGTAAATGTTTAGCGTAGTGCGTACTGAATTAAAAAAAAAATGAAATTTAACACAAATATTTTGTTTTAAACTTCTAAACATACTCAATTTCAGAGTTTTGCGTGGCACTTAATTCATTACAAAACACGATTTGACCCAAACGTGTTTAATAAAATTTGTAAATGTCTATCGTGGCACGAATTATTTGCAAAATGCAGTTTAAAACAAGCATTTTGCATAGAACTAGTAAAAATACTCAATTCAAGAGTATTACATAGCATGTAATTCATTATAAAATACGATTCAACCACAACGTGTTCAATAAAACTTGTAGATCTCTAGAGTAGCGCATAATTAAAAACAAAATGCAATTTAACACAAGCATTTTGTATTAAACTACTAAAAATACTTAATCCGAGAGTATTACGTGGCGCGTAATTCAATACAAAATACGATTTAGTCTAAAAATGTCCAATAGAACTTATAAATGTCTAGAATTGTGTGTAATTAATTGCAAAATGCAATTTAACACTAGTGTTTTGCACTAAACTGCTAAAAATTCTAAATTCGAGAATATTACGTGGTGCGTCATTCATTACAAAACGTGATTTGACCCAAACGTGTTTAATAGAACTTGTAAATGTCTAAGGTGACACGTAATTAATTAAAAAAACAATTTAACACAAGTGTTTTGCACTAAACTACTAAAAATACTCAATTCGAGAGTATCACGTGGCGTGTCATTTATTACAAAACATTTGACCCAAACATGTTCAATAGAACTTGTAAATGTCTAGCGTTGCACGTAATTAATTAGAAAAAAAAAAAACAATTTAACACTAGCGTTTTGCACTAAACTGTTAAAAATACTTAATTTGATAGTATTACATAGCATATAATTCAATACAAAATGCTAACTTAACCCAAAGTGTTAAGTGGAACTTGTAAATATCTAGGGTGGAGCGTAATTAATTGAAAAATACAATTTAACAAAAGCGTGTTGCACTAAACTTCAAAACATACTCAATTCAAGTGTATTACGTGGCGCGTAATTCATTACAAAACGTAATTTGACCTAAACGTGTTTAAGAGAACTTGTAAATGTCTGGCGTGACACATAAATTGAAAAATACAATTTAACACAAGCATTTTGCATGAAACTACTAAAAAGACTCAATTCGAGAGTATTACGTTGCGTGTAGTTCAATACAAAATATGATTTGACCCGAATGTGTTCAATAGAGAACTTGTACATGTATAACGTGGTGTGTAATGAATTGAAAAATACAATTTAACACAAGCGTTTTGCACTAAACTACAAAAAATATTCAATTCGAGAGTATTATGTGGCGCTTAATTCATTACAAAACGAGATGTGATCCAAACATGTTCAATAGAACTAGTAAATGTCTAGCGTGATGCATATTTAATTGAAAATGCAACTTAACACAAGTGTTTTGCACTAAACTTCTTAACATACTCAATTCAAGAGTATTACGTGGCACGTAATTCAATACTAAACGCAATTTATCCCAAACGTGTTAAATAGAATTCGTAAATATTTAGCATGACGCGTAATTATTTGAAAAATGCAATTTAAGACAAACATTTTTAAACTACTAAAAATACTTAATTCCAGAGTATTTTGTGGCGCTTAATTCATTACAAAACGCGAATTGACCCAAACATGTTCAATAGAACTTGTAAATATCTAGTGTGGGGCATAATTAATTGAAAAATGCAATTTAAGAGAAGCATTTTGCATTAAACTGCTAAAAATACTCAATTCAAGAATATTACGTGGCGTGTAATTCATTACAAAATGCGATTTGACTTAGACGTGTTTAATAAAATTTGTAAATGTCTATCGTGGCACGAATTATTTGAAAAATGCAATTTAAAACAAGCGTTTTGCATAGAATTAGTAAAAATACTTAATTTGAGAGTATTACGTGATATGTAATTCATTCCAAAACGCGATTTAACCCAAATGTGTTTAATAAAACTTGTATATGTCTAGAGTGCCGCGTAATAAATTACAAAATACAATTTAACATAAGCGTTTTGTATGAAACTACTCAAAATATTCAATTCGAATCAAGAACAGATAGTTCTTGATTCAAGAACTGAGACAGTTCTTGAATCAAGAACTATCTGTTTTTGAACCTTGAACTGAGATAGTTTTTGATTCAAGAACTGATATAGTTCTAGATTAATCAAGAACTAAGGTCATTTCTTGAATAAAGAACTATGAGTTCTTCATCAGTTCTTGATTCAAACCAGGGAATCAAAAGTAACAATATATCACAATTCCAACGAAATATAAAACCACAGGTTTAGTAATGGCAACAAATATCAGTTCCCAGGCCATTTTTTCCTAAAAAAGTATCAATTGTTTGATAAGACATTTGAAAGTTACCTGTTATCAAACATAAATGTATGCTCCCCTAATCTTACTGACAAAACTTTTTATGCAACGTTAGCTGTCCTGTAAATCTGTTCAGAAACAAAAACATATAAGAAAATAAGTCAACAAAAGTATCAGTTCCATATGAAAATAAGTCAATAAAAGTATCAGTTTCCTTGCATGCAGCCAGTAAATGTTTCGCTTTTGAGAACAGTAGATAATGCAGACAACAATTGAGTTTAGATAATGCAGATAACCACTATAGAAAATTTTCAAACTCAGCTGATGCAAGCTCAAAGTGACAAATTTAATGATACAGATTTGATACATTAATGTGGCAAATTTTCCTTAAAAAGCTATATATTCTTATTAAGAAAGAACTTTAAAACTAAGAGCTGCTAACTTACAGCTTACAGACACAGATCTTAGAGGAAATAGAGCTTTTGTTAATGAATCAGAACATCAATCATGCTTTGACAAACTGAAATTTATACCAATAAAAAAACTAAATCAAAAACCAAAAATCATAAACCCTAAATCAAAATTCTCAAATTCAAAATCCACAAATCAAACACCGATAAATCACACACCACCTGGAACGAAGTCGCCAATGCTGGAAATAACAAACTGTCGATGAGGTAGGCCGGCCGGCGGTGCACATTGTTTATCTTTGATCGGTGGTGAAGTCTCTTTGATCGGCCGCGAAGGTGAGGGTCAGTTATCTTCCAAGAACTATCTCTCGCTCTGAAAAATTTCATGCGGCCTAACTGTATGTTTTGTTTTATCTTTTTTATTCTGATAGCCAATTTTATCCCAATTCAATTTTAAGAGCTATCTACAGTTGAAATAATAATATGATGCCACTTTCCAAATTTTAGGCTAATAGGTACTATTTAAACAAAGAATCCAAAAAACAAGCCGGTGAAATGTTTTCTTTTATAGTGAGGGGTAATTTTCTTACAAACCAACTTTAGGGGCTATTTTTTATTAAAACAATAATATGGTATCAGTTTTACACATCTGTAATAGGTGTCATTTAAAAAAAAAAAAAAAAACTCTAATAATAATTATAAGAACAAATTGTAATGGAATGCCTTGATATTCAGATATATTGCAATGCATCGTACTTTTACTTAAACTATAGCACTTACCTCGGACAATTATTAATTTGATTGGTAATATATTTTGAAATATCACTTTTAAAATGTTTTTACTTTTTTAACTTATATGGTACCAGACGGTCAAATATGATATAAAGTATAAATTGTTCATTTTAGATTTTTTGTTAAATTATTAAATTAAAATAACGTGTTTACGCTTTAATTTTTTAATAACTTTACCTATTTGGATAGTCCAATAAGAAATTGATATATGTTATAAAAATTCAAAATTTTTAAATAAACACATAAAAATGATTAAATAAAAAAATAACTATGATAAAATTCATTAAAAATTTTAATTTTTTTTAAATAATATCATTTATTAAAAATAAAAATTAAATTCAAGAGTGAATAACTCGTGAAACTCAAAATTTAGTTAAAAAAAATAAAATATTAAAATATTATATATACAGTTTTAAAGTATATTATATAGTATATATATTATAAAAAATAAATATAATGATAAAATTACAATATATATATTTATTATTATTATTTATAAACATATAATAATAAAACTGGGATATATATAATTTATATATAATTTTATTATTATATTTTTAATTTTATAAACATTTAATCTTGAATTTTATTTTATTTTTAATAAATTTTATCATATTTATGTTATTATTTAAATATTTTTAATTAATTTTATCATATTTATTTTATTATTTAATCATTTTTAAGTCTTTTTAAAAAATTATAAATTTGTATAACATATATCAATTTTTTATTGGACCATCCAAATAAATAAAGTTAATAAAAAGTTAAAAGGTAAAAGTGTAACACACCCTCTCGATAGTTTGTACTGTACACGTATATGTATCGTAATATATTTTCCCAGAATTTATTCTACGGTACACGTGTGAATAAATATGTCTTTATTATGAGTAAATTGAATGTTAGAAGTATTAACAGTGCTATAAAGAAATTTACTGGACGGATCCGGATGTTTTCGGAAAGATGTTCGGAACATGAAAAAGTTACGAAATGCGTCTAGGTGGGTATTAAAGGATATACGAACTGTTCAGAATAGTTTCGGATGGTTAGTAAGGCTCCGTAAAGTGTATACGAAATCCAATTATAAGTTTCGGAAGACCTAGAAAGGATTTCCATAAATTTGGAGTACTGAGGGTATTTTTGAAAAATTAAATAATATTTGGTGACACATGAGATGTTGTAATTTAATTGGTGTTTTAAATGAGATGGTGTAATTTGTTGGTTGATGGAAAAGTAATTTGAGATGGATTAAATTGATTGGTGTTTTAAAAGTAAATGGATCTTTGTGGAAAAAGTAAATGGATTTTTATGAAACTAGTTAAAAATCAACTAGCCATTAGAGTTCTATTAGAGATTAACCAATCAAATTTCATCATCCCTAACCAATGACACTTTTGTAAATTCTAAGATAGTTTAAGGGCAAAAGTTAAGGAAAATCAAAGAGTATATAAAGAATAAGTCATGAAAGGAAATCAAAAGAAAATTCAAGAGAAAGAGAGAAGTGAAAGTCGGTCGAGAGAGGAGAGGAAGAGAAGCAATTCGGCCAAGGGACAAGAAGAAGGGGAAGAGATCCAAGGCACTTTTCAAGCCATTCTTAAGGGTTCTCAAGGTCATACAAACCTCCTTTACAAGCTTAGAAGCAAGATTCAACCATATAAAGTGAAATCAAATGGTAATTGCACTAATTTTGTGAATTGTGAAATAAATTCTTGGGTTTTTGATTCTTGGTGCTTGGGTGATGATTTTGATGCATGAATTTAGGGATTAAGACATAAAAAAAGTATCCAAGCCAAGTAAGAGAATTTAAGGTCATAAGGTGTAATGTGAGTTGCTAGTTTATTGGGAATTTTTGAAGTAAACTTGAATTGATGTCATAATTAGTTTAAATCAAGTTGGATGATATTGAATTTGATGTTACTAAGTAAAGGAAAGTCATGTATGTTAAATTGATAAAGATTAGTGTGTGATCAAGCTAGGGTTTGATGTGATTTTTGCTTGAAAATTTCAATCTATGCATGCTAAGGCACTAGTATAGAAATTGATGTAATTTTTAAGCAATTTATGTTATGAAATTGAAAGAAAATTTTTGGGAGTGCATGATGAAGTTTTGGGCAGCCATGTGTGAGATGCTTGAGTTAAGGTTTTCTTCATGTTAATGTGTAGTAATGGTTATTCAAGTGTGATTAAGTGGGAGGAAGTGATAGAAATTGAAAAGAGAAGAAGAAAGTGTTAAGTGTTGAAAGAAAATGATGACATGGGCTATTGTGAAGGGCATGAAATAATATTTAATTTAATTGAGTTAATTTTATGCCTAAGAATGTGCCTAAACATCACACTTAAATGTAGGAACTTGAAGGAAAAAACTCAGAAATAAAATGGTCAAGTTATGGCCAAAATAATGAACTTGAAGGAAAAAATCAAAAATAAAATGGTCAAGTTATGGCCAAAACAATGCCGTAAGAATTAGAGAATTGTTTTAAGTAGTTTGAATGATTTTAATTGCTCTCATGCAAGTGGTTGTGTGAATGAGTTTGAGTGTGACATTTTCTAAAAAGGAGAATGTGAATATGTGTAGGAAAATCGGAGTGGTGCTCGGAAAGTTAGGAACGAAAAGGTGAGTGTTTAAACTATTTTATTCAAGTGAATGTTTAAGCTATTTTATGCAAATCAAATTTTATTTTAGTAATATGTTTTAAGTGAGAATTCACACTATTTATGAAAAGTGTATTTTAAGTTTTATAATATGTTTTATGAAAATTTATAGAAAGTTATTATATTATTCAAGTGAGTGTCTAAACTATTTTATTTAAGTGGATGTTTAAACTATTTTATACAAAGTGCATTTTTATTTTAATAATATGTTTTATATGAGTGTTCAAACTATTTTATGAAAAGTGCATTCCATTTTCATGATATGTTTTATGCAAATTCATAGAAAGTTATTGAATTATTCAATCAAGTGTTAAAACTATTTCATGAAAAGAGAATTTATTTTGATAATTTGTTTTATGTAAATTCATGGAAAGTTTTGATTTGATTCTCTAAATATAGCCATGATTTTTGGAAATCAAAATAAACTAAAGATTTCAAGATTTTTGGTCTATAACGAATCTCTAATATTCAGCATTCAGATATCAGTATTCAGAAACCGATTAGAGGTATCATGGACGTGCATGGCAGGGTATGTGTCTGGGTATTATGCTAGCCATGAATTTGCCAAGTAGGCTGATGCAAGTACAAAAAGTATATTTAAAGTATGAATATTAATTGATACTTGTAAAATAAAGAGCTTAAAATTGATATTATTCCATAGTAATTTTACAAGTGTTGATTTTTATTAATTATATTATTTTTGTGCTTGTAGAATCCATCAATAAATCAAGAAGAGTCCAAGAAACTCTAGCCCATGCATGAATCAACTTTCCATTTGAAGAAGGAATGGTTTCTTACCTAACTAACCAAGAGAAGTAAACAAATTCGGCCAACCATAAAATAAAACAACATGTTTTCAACTTTGGCGGCTGTGCTGAACATACTCCCTTCGTTTGGGCATAACTTTCTCTACAAAAGTCTAAATTAGGTGATTCTTGCGGCGGCGGAACGATAAGATGCAGGGCTACAACTCTTATGTTGACCATTGTCCTAAAATATGTCGGCATGATGGTGGAAATTGCGTGTGAAGTGTCGGATGCGGGACAGTAGCTGCCAAACTTTGAAGAAAAGTCAAGCCTCACCTCCACTATATATAGGTGCCTTGGAAGCTTGATGAAGGGAGCCAATTGAGCCAAGAGAGAGATATATACTTCAATTTTAAGAGAGCTTTCTTTCTTGTAATTGTTTTTCACATGTTCTCTATAGAACTTGTGGAAACATGAGCAAGCTAGGCTAGAGTTCTATGGTGAGGTTAGAGATGATCTTATATGTGTAGTGATCTTATTTGGATTTTAAGTCTCTAATGTTATGCAAGGTTTATAAATTTGAGTAAATTATTCTTCTTCTATCTCTTCTTTTCAATTCTTATATTAATAAAATTGTGTTGTCAATTTTCATATAAATCTAGTCAAGCTCTTTTTATGTGAAAATTTGCATGATATAATTATATTGATATATTGTAATTATTTTATGAGTAGTCTTTTATTACAATATTGCCTATGGTATATTGTCATTTTTGGATTTCTCATAAGATGAATTTCTACAAGTGCCAAATGTAAGAAATTGATTTACTTAAATACATTTTGATTTATATGTTCTTCAATTCTTTATTTTCCGATTGATTGTTTGGGATGTGAAACTTTCGATTGAGTTATTTTATGAGTCAAATCCAAATAGGTGAACAAAGCATATAAGGGATTCTCGACACCTCACCGATTTTTATTACCGAATTTTCTTTACATTAAATTCTCTTGCTTCAAATTCATAAAATCATTTTTCCTTTCTCTTTTGTTCATTTTATTCATCTCTAGAGTTATTTATCTACTAACTTTCCGTACTTGTTTTTGTCATCTCCTTGTGGATACGACCGCCCAATCTACTCTACATCGATCGCTTTGTTTCGACAAGTTTGGGCGTAATCATAGGCAATTGAGCTTAGTGTGTCAGTTGTCAGTGTGTCGCCCTCTACATGTTTCGGGGTATACATTGAGTTAGCGCGCTGGCTTATACGTGGCGATGTAGGAATTCCGCTATGTAAATCTGTTTATTTATTAGATGGGTTCGCGGGGCAAACTTGGGCCGAGACTCAGTATAGGCGAATCCCGGACCCTAGTACGATGTGAACGCGAGGTTCCTCGTACTTTATCTTGGGTATTCTTAGGAAAAAGGCCATCAGTGGTTGGTGATTTTCAGTAGTAATATTTTTGATGATTTTATAACTACCATTGAGTACAGTTTTCAAGAAAACAGAAAAAGTTTTATTATTATGCTATGTATCTCAGTACTGTTTTCAGGAAGTAGAAAAAGTTTCATTATTATGGATTTTAGTATATTGTTTTCAGGAAACAGATTTCAGAACAGTTTTTATGAAACATATTGCTTTTTAGTACAGTATTCAGAAAACAGATTATTATTCATTTAACTATTTTTAGGAAACAGGAAGCAGTTTTCATGAAACAGATTTCAGTACAGTTTTCAGGAAATAGATTTTAGTACATTGTTTCAGAAAATAGAAAAAGTATTATTATTACTTATTTCAGTATATTTCATGAAAACAGGAAAAAAAGTATTATGATTATTCATTTCAGTGCGGTTTTCATGAAAACATGAAAGGTTTTATTATTATGCATTTCAGTATGATTTTCAGAAAATCAAGGAGGTTTTAATTAGAAAAATTAAATTGTTTAGAAACTAATAACACTCACTGAGCTCGTTTTGCTCATTATATTATAAACCAACCTCCCAGGTACAGGTGCAGATGTTGCAGGGACTTCCAGGACTAGTAAGACTAGTCAGACATTGCTGTGGCTGTTTTAGAAATAGGTATTATGTTTTATTGTAACACTTATGTAAAATTATATTTTGAAGAATTACCTTAAGTACGTATTATTTGTTTAGTGCATGAATATTTTATTTACAATTGAATTTGCCCACTTTCGCTTATTTTGAAATTTATGATTGAGTTGTGTTGTATTTTTTATAATGGACCTGAAGTCCTATGGGTAGTGAAGAAAATATTTGATATTTAGAAGTGTTTTAAAATTATTTTACAGATAATGGAAATTGTCCAAAATGCAGTCGTCATGCTGCCAAAATTTTAATAAAGTAGTTTTATATATATATAAAAAAAAACTTTTACTCAGATTTACAGGATAAGTAATGGCTTAGCTTCACGGAAGCCTTTTAGCGGGGCAAGCCTCGACTAGGAAGCTATCGTGGGGTTGCCAGCAGGCCGCCTAGCATAAGATAGTAGGTTAGGGGCCTGTCAAAAAGCGTCGTTCTAATTTAATAATTTAATAAGAAGGGGTAAAATAAATAATTTATACTTTATGTCAGGTTTGATCGTCAAAATTTTAGTTATATAGACTAAATTGATGTATTTTAAAAAATATTAGGACTATATGGGTTAAAAAAGTAAAAATATATTAAAAAATGATATTTTTAAATACGTTAGAAATCAAATTGATAATTGTCCGAGGTACTTAGCTGTAGTCTAAGTAAAAGTACGGTTTCAATTGCAATATGATCAAATGTCAACGTATTCCATTATAATTTGTCCTTATTTAAATAATAATATGTGACCCATAAAATAAAATGATAGGGTTACTTATGAGTATTGAACGCGTGACCTACTGGCTAAATAATTCATAATTATTTTCTAACCATTTGCTGTCATTAGGACTCAAACTCTTAACCTTTGTTTCTATTAATAATTCAATAATTAATAATTAAAAAATTATTAATTTATTAATTTAAATAATCAATGTTATTCAATTAATTATGCAAACATCATAATTGGACAATCCGATTATTTATATTCATATCTTATTTCCTATAGTGTATGTGATCTAATAAGGGGACCAAATAGACCTACAGCTTTAAGCTTCAATAATATCATAATTATTAATTAAACTCTTTAACCAATAATTCACCATTATTAGCCTTAATATTATTTTACTAAAAACCTAAGGTCGCACTCTCACAACTGTAGATAATTTATAAAACTAATTTCAGTGTCCATCGATTTAATCATATACATATGGTTTGATCATCCACGAGTAGCTCATAATTAAAGTTAGGTCATAAAGTCCGTTTTACCTTTTTAATTATTTCTTGTTCCTAAAAGTACCATTAATTCTTTAATGCACAATATACCCATAACGACTTATGGATTTATCTTTCTGTTTATACAAATAGAAAGTTGAGCGCTCTTATTGTTCAAGTACTAAATCAACCCTTAAGGGACTCATCTACTTCTCGCAAGAAGGAGTGGATTCCAATATTGTGTAAAACGTTCCCAACTACATGCCAGACTGTATCTCCAAAATACGAAGTTATTGATCAGGAATACTATACCGATTTCACCCATGTAAATCAAGCAATATGACTATACATGCAGAAGTCCATAAAACGCTCAGAATTAAGATCAACCCATATATGATCATCTATTTGATAAATATTTGTTTAACGAATCTTCTAAAGAGATTTATTTATAAAGGCCAGTACTTTATAATTTCATTATATAAGGTGCCTCCATTTTTATGTCGCCATATGTATGGTCCTGGATAAGACCATCATATTATGTACGAAATGGACCACAACTGTAGATTACGTACTCAACTTTGTTTGCACTCTACAGTCTCTTTAAATTACTGACCTCAAACTAAATTCTCTTGTATATGACACTCATATACTTAGTTTGATACTACAAGAGTAGTTATGGATTTTTCTAACATTTATAAATTGCAAATAAAACAATAACGAATGAATAATATGTGTCCTTATTAATATTTAAAACGTTTACATATAATTACAAGCTCTTAGGGCAAAATCCCTAACAATCTCCCACTTACCCTAGAGCAAATGAGACATGTCTTGTAATCATAGATCCTCTAGATGACCTTCAAAAATTTTACCCGTTAAAGTCTTCCTAAACGGATTAGCCAAGTTGTCTTGTGAAGCAATCTTCATAACCATCACGTCTCTTATTTGTACTATCTCCCTAATGAGATGGTATTTTCTTTTTACATGCTTTCCTTGTTTGTGGCTTCTTGATTCTTTAGAATTAGCCAGCATTTCACTATTATCGTTATAAAGTGTGAGTGGCTTATCCATATCTGGAACAATTTCCATATCTCCCAAAAACTTACGGAGCCATACTGTTTCTTTAGCCGCTTCACAAGTTGCCACATATTCGGCTTCCATAGTGGAGTTAGTAATATAAGATTTGTAACATCCCTCATTTCGAATAATTAATTTTGAATATGTGGATATATAAATTTTGAGATTCAAGGGGTGTAAAACGTAATTAAATGTATGTTTATTTTATGGTTTTCAGATGGACCAGATGGAGCGGTCCAGAAAGATTGCATGAAGTGAAGGAAAAAGTGGACAGTGAGTACTGCAACCTCTCACCGCGACCAGAGATCACGATGAGCTGCTCGCGGTGAAAAATAGAATTTCTGGCAGTGAGCACCGCGACCACAGATCGCGATGAGCTGCTTACGGTGAAAAATATCAAATTCGGGCAGTGAGCAACGTGACCACCAGCGCGACCATGGTACCGCGATGGGTGATCGCGATGAAAGCGGTGGAAGCCTTCCAGTGAGTACCGCGACCAGGTGGTGCGACCACAGGTCGCGATGACCGAAATGATATAAAAAAAAAATTTAGCTTCTGTGAGAAGCCATCGAAACAGACAAAAAAGAGAGACAGAGAATATCGTGAGAAAAGAAGAAAGAAAAGAAGAAGAAGAAAAAGAGGAAGAAGAGGAAGAAGAAGAGGAAGAAGAGAAGAAGAAGAGGAAGAAGAAAAGAAGAAGAAGAGAAGGGAAAGAAGAAGAAAAGAAAAGAAAGAAAAGAGAAAGAGAAAGGGAAGAGGATGAAGAAAAGAAAAAGGAAAAAGGAAAATCCAGAAAGAAAACTGTCGTAAAACGGTATACAGGTTGGTGCACACTCGTTTCTGCAACTATTTTTGATATGTGTTTTGATTTAGTAAGTTTGGAAATATATTTTTGGATTTTATATACTCGTCTTAAATATATATATTTGTATTTCATTTGGGTATATTGTTGAAATTATTTGTACAATATTATGAGATTATGTAATTTTGAATATAAGTGTATGTTTCCAAAAGAGTTAATTACACTCAACCTACCTGAGGTTTGACTAATTACATTCGGAATTAAAGTTTGCATTAATTGACAGTAAACTCCCCTCCTGTTAAGTTTGACCGTTAAAATAAATGGTTGACCATCCAAAAATATTAAAATGACCAAAATACCCTTGGTTAAAAAATTAAAAATATAAAAAATAAACTTTTTTTAAAAATAATAATGAACTAATTACACTCAACCTACCTGAGGTTTGGCTAATTACACTTGGAATCAAAGTTTATATTAATTGACACTGACCTCCCCTCCCGTTAAGTTTGACCGTTAAAATAAATGGTTGACCATCCAAAAATATTAAAATGACCAAAATACCCCTGGTTAAAAAATTAAAAATATAAAACATAAATTTTTTAAAAAAATAATAATTATATAAATAAAAAAATAAAAATAAATTTTATCTAAACAAATGACTCTAGTCCATTTTTAAAAAATATCTAAAAAATTTGTAAAATAATAATTTGACATTTGTAAAAAAAAATCCATATCCAACCTAGACCGTCCATCAGAACCATCAGATCTGATGAACGATCTAGATGGTATCTTGACCAATTTTTTTTTAAAAAAATGAAAAATTAAAAAGTCCAGATTTGATTTGGACCGCCTCCACCATGGATGGAGCTTTCATTTCTCCATGGAATTCCCTTCGCCGCCGAAAGGTAGAGGCGGGGAGGCTCAGCGAGAGAGGCGAGCCTCCCCCGATCGTCGTGGGGAGGTCTCGCCTCCCTCAGGACGGGGACGCCGCCCCATTTTGCCAATAGGAAGGCGTCCCTGTCGTGGGGGAGGCGAGACCTCCCCACGATGATCGGGGAAGGCTCGCCTCCCTCGCCAAACCTCCCCGCCTCTGCCTTTTGACGGCGGGGGGAACTCCATGGAGAGATAGAAGCTCCATCCATAAAGATTTGTTCATGGTGGAGGCGGTTCAGATTAAATATGAACTTTTTAATTTTTTTTTTTAAAAAAATTGGTCAAGATATCATCGGGATCGTTCATTAGATCTAATAGTTCTGATGGACGATCTATATTGGATCTGGATTTCTTTTTTTACAAATCTCAAATTATTATTTTACAAATTTTTTAGATTTTTTTAAAAAATGGACTAGATTCATTTGTTTAGATAATTGTTTTAGATAAAATTTAATTTAATTTTTTTATTTATATAATTATTATTTTTTAAAAAAGTTTATTTTTAATATTTTTAATTTTTTAACTAGGGGTATTTTGGTCATTTTAATATTTTTGGATGGTCAACCATTTATTTTAACGATCAAACTTAACAGGAGGGGAGATCAGTGTCAATTAATGTAAACTTTGATTCTAAGTGTAATTAGCCAAACTTTAGGTAGGTTGAGTGTAATTAGTTCATTATTATTTTTAAAAAAGTTTATTTTTTATATTTTTAATTTTTTAACAAAGGGTATTTTGGTCATTTTAATATTTTTGGATGGTCAACCATTTCTTTTAACGGTCAAACTTAACGGGAGGGGAGGTCAGTGTCAATTAATGCAAACTTTGATTCTGAGTGTAATTAGCCAAACCTCAGGTAGGTTGAGTGTAAGTAACTCGTTTCCAAAAACCTGATTTCCAACTATTGTTTTAGGAATATTGTTGGTTTTCTAATTATTGATTTTGATTAAAACTTATATTTGTTGATTTTTGGATTAAATAAATGAATTGGAAAACTCTGAATAACGGCCCTGATATATGTATAGGGATATTTGGATATAGGAGATTGACATGTCAATTGGGTGAATATATATGGCAGTACTACACCGTGATTTATGATACCTCTGATATTGATTATACGGATACCATTTCCTCGTGATATGGGAAACCGACTGTTAAACACGGATACCATTTTCTCGTGAAATGGGAAGCCGACTGTGAGAATATATGGATACCATTTTCTCGTGAAATGGGAAACCGACTGTTTATATAGGGATACCATTTCATATGAGATGGGAAACCCGACTGTAAAACCCGTAATTTAGTCCTGTAAACCCTGTTATGTGTATCAAGGGCCCAATTAAAAACTGAAAATCAGAAAAACAAAGAAATGTTACTACGAATGAAATCCAGAAACTTTTGAAATAATTTATTTTATATAGTTTTAGAGATTGAAATCTGATTTATTGTTTCACATGGATATTTCTAAAATACTGCATTTAAGATTTGTTGTTATATATATATATATATATATATATATATATATATCTTTCTGAAGTTCTGAATTTATGTTCTGAAATTAAGATTTAGTGTTTTATATTATATTACAATTTATTTTAGTGTACACCCACTAAGCTATATGCTTAGCGCGTTGATGTTTATCGTGCGTAGGTAACAAGGATACTGAGGAAGCAAAAGATTGAAGAGAGAGAGAGTTGCAGGCAGATCTTCAGAGTCACAGTCACCACATTTTGGGTAGTTATATATATATATATATATATATATATATATATATATATATTCCTGTAGTTAGATATGCATGCATATACAGAGACTTTGTAATTGAGTTATATATTTATGTTTTGTAATTAATTGTTTTATGATTTCTGTTTTTCATTTTCAAAGGACTATAATAATGAATTATGAATGGTTTTATTTTAAAAACTGTTGGAAAGTCGCACTAAACGGCAGAGTGCGCATTTGATTGAATGAAGATTTGAAGTGTTGTTGTGAATTATATTTGGTTTGAGATTGATTTGAAAACAGGTTTTGGGAAATCAGAAAAACAGAGGAAACTCTGCCGAAATTTTTAAAAGCTGAATTTTGATGGGCTCACTCGAAAAGGTTTTTAAATTATAAATTATATGGTTTTCAGTTTATAAACAGAATTCAGTAAAGTTTTAAAAACCCGGCAACGCTCCCTGGGTTGATCCAAACGGTTCGGGTTAGGGGGGTGTTACATTTAAGTGGTATCAGAGTACGGTTTAGGCGTTTCTGGACCAAAAGAGTCTGTATATGCATGCATTGTATAAAGGTACCCATAGGATTGTGTGACTCTAATCTGCAGACCTCTATTTTGTCTTATATAGGATAAAAGAAATGGAAGGAAGTGGAGATAGACCTGAGAGTCCCGCCAGCGTGGCTGGGGGAGCATCTAGGGAATCAGTAAGTCCGAGAGTGGCGGACCTTGTACAACCAGCATTTATGCAGCAGATGGCTGAGTTCTTTTAGAATGTGGCCAGAGCAGCGCCACGAAGATCAGCCATAGAGCGACTGGCTAAATACAGACATACTGATTTTTATGGCAGAAAGGATGAGGATGCATCTGCCGCAGAATACTGGTTCGAGAGGACTGACAGAATATTAAAGCAGATGCACTACACACCTGAAGAGAGACTTGAGTGTGCAGTATTTTTATTGCAGGAGGATTCCTACCAATGGTGGACCTCTATTATACAGTCCGTGCGACCAGAGGACAGAACTTGGGAGTTATTTCAGAAGGAGTTTCGGAGGAAATATGTTGGTCGCATCTATTTGGATAATATGAAGAGGGAATTTACCAATCTGAAGCAAAGGCAGATGACAGTGACAGAATATGAGAGAGAATTTGTCAGGTTGAGTAAATATGCACGAGATATGGTGTCGATAGAGGCGGACAAATGTAGAAGGTTTGAAGATGGACTGAATGACTATATCCGCCTACAGGTTGTGTGACATTCCTAATTTTTACATAATGAATTGTGAATATATTAATAGAATGTTAATTATTTAAGAAATGTTACAGGTTGTTGCCTTTGAATTCGAAGATTTTACCAGACTCGTCTCGGCAGCTCTGAATGTAGAGAGAATTAAGAAAGAAGAGCAGGTCAGAAGAGACAGAGGTCAGCAAAGAAGAGGGGCAGGGCCATCCAGCTCATATCAGCCACAGAGTAAGAAGTTTAAAGGACCGCAGTCTAGTGGTCCAGTGCAGTTGCAGAAGCCCATACCCACAGCTAGGCCAGGTCAGTCTGCAACCTCCATAGCTAGTACCCTTGGGAGGGCAGTTAGGGGACCAGCCCCGGTATTGTGTGAGCACTGCGGAAAAAGACATCCTTGTGAATGTTGGAGAGTTACAAGAGCCTGTAACAAGTGTGTAGCTCGTGACCATTTTTATAGGGATTGCCCGAAATACCAGTTTACTCCTGTTCAGCAACCAGAGAGATCAGCTCCTACTACTTCCAGAGGTAGGAGGCCTAGTCAGGCAGTACCTGAAGGTGGTAGCCACAGAGGAGTGTTATAATCAGTGGCAAGACCTGATAGTTGAGCTCCTGCACGAGTCTTTGGTGTTAGGGCTCAGGAAGACAAGGATGCGCCTGACGTGATAACTAGTATTATTTCTATTTTTGATGCTGCAGCTATTGCATTGATAGATCCAGGCTCTACACATTCATATATATGTGATGCCATGTTGAAACACCGAAATCTGGAAACTGAACCTACTGAATATGATGTGTTAGTCAGTAATCCAATAGGTCAAAGTATAGTTGTGAACCGTGTATATAGAAATTGTCCTATTAGGATACAGGAGTGTGAATTCCCAGGAGATTTGATGGAGTTGTCATTCCATGAGTTTGATGTGATACTAGGCATGGATTGGCTAACTCGGCATAAAGTAGTAATTGATTGTGAACTGAAACGAGTGACTCTCAGAACAGCAGATGGTGCAGAAATCACAATGGTGGGTGAAATGAGGGATTTTCTCTCCAATGTCATTTCAGCCACTACAGCCTGTAAACTGATCAGAAAGGGTTGTGAAGCATATTTGGCACAGGTGGTTGATTCCAGAAAGGTTAATTCTGAAATCTAGAAGATACCCACTGTGTGTGATTTTGCAGATGTGTTTCCAGAGAAGCTTCCTGGTTTGCCACCTCAGAGAGAAGTGGAGTTTGTGATTGATGTGGTACCAGGTACGTCTCCAGTATCGATTGCTCTTTACAGAATAGCACCAGCAGAACTGAAAGAACTGAAGATACAGTTACAGGAATTGCTGGATAAGGGCTTCATCAGACCCAGTGTATCCCCGTGGGGAGCTCTGGTATTGTTTGTGAAAAAGAAGGATGGGTCATTGAGATTGTGTATCGATTACAGGCAGCTGAATAAACTTACTGTCAAGAATAAATATCCGTTGCCTAGAATCGATGACTTGTTTGACCAGTTGAAAGGAGCTTGTGTCTTCTCAAAGATAGATCTCAGATCGGGGTATCATCAGTTGAGGATAAAAGATTTAGATATTCCGAAAACTGCATTCAGAACTAGGTATGGACATTATGAATTCGTAGTAATGCCATTTGGGCTGACTAATGCACCTGCAGCCTTTATGGACCTGATGAACCGGGTATTCCGACCATAGCTAGATCAGTTTGTGGTGGTATTTATCGATGATATCCTGGTATATTCACAGATGGCAGAGGACCATAACAGGCATCTCAGAGTAGTATTGCAGATTCTGATGGAGCAACAACTGTATGGCAAACTGAGCAAATGTGAGTTCTGGTTACGTGAAATTGCATTTCTGGGTCACATGGTATCAGCAGAGGGTATTAAGGCAGATCCAAAAAAGATTGAAGCAATAGTGGAATAGAAGCCTCCCAGAAATGTTACAGAAGTCAGAAGTTTTCTAGGCTTGGCAGGTTATTATCGACGGTTTGTGAAGGGATTCTCATCCATAGCAAGTTCGCTGACCAAGCTACTGTATAAAAATGTCAGATTTGACTGGACTGACAGATGCCAGGCAGCTTTTGACAGATTAAAGGCGATGTTAGTTGAGGCTCCAGTCCTGATTCAGCCTGTTTCAGGTAAAGACTTTGTGATTTATAGTGATGCCTCACACCATGGATTAGGCTGTGTATTGATGCAGGAAGGCAAGGTGGTTGCATATGCATCCAGACAACTGAAAACTCATGAGCAGAACTATCCGATTCATGATTTGGAACTTGTAGCCATTGTATTTACTTTGAAAATCTGGAGGCATTACTTGTATGGTGAGAAATGTTACATATACACAGATCACAAGAGTCTGAAATATCTGCCTACCCAGAAATAGCTTAATCTGAGATAGAGACGGTGGATGGAGTTGATTAAAGATTATGACTGTGTAATCGACTATCATCCAGAAAAGGCGAATGTGGTCGCAGATGCGCTGAGTAGAAAAACACTGTTTGCTCTGAAGGTTATGAATGTGCAATTACAGCTAAATCCAGATAATGCATTGGTAGCTGAATTGAGATGCAGACCCAGTTTGATTCAGCAGATTGCAGAAAAACAGAAGCAGGATGCTAGAATCCAGCTGATATGTGAATAGATTCCAGAAGGAAAGCATCCGGACTTTTCAGTTAGAATTGATGGTATTGTGTGTTTCAGAGACAGGATTTGTATTCTAGATGATGAAGAATTGAGAAATATGATCCTGACAGAGGCACACAGTAGTTCGTATGCGATGCACCCAGGTAGCACAAAAATGTACAGAGACTTGAAAACTCAGTATTGGTGGTCTGGAATGAAGAAAGATGTGATGGAATTCGTGAATAGATGTATGACCTGTCAGCAGGCGAAAGCTGAACACCAGGTTCCATCAGGATTGTTGCAACCAATAGCAATACCTGAATGGAAATGGGACCGCATCACAATGGACATTGTCACAGGATTACCACTCACCCGGAGTAAACATGATGTAGTATGGGTTATAGTGGACCGATTGACGAAGTCAGCACACTTTCTACCTGTCAGAACTGACTATTCACTGGATCGATTAGCAGAATTGTATATTAGAGAGATAGTCAGATTGCATGGAGTGCCTGCATCCATAATATCATATAAAGATCCGAGGTTTACATCCAGATCCTGGAAGAAGTTTCAAGAAGCTTTGGGTACTCGACTGAGTTTCAGTACAGCCTTCCATCCGCAGACAGACGGACAATCAGAAAGGGTAATTCAGGTGTTTGAAGATATACTCAGGAGTTGTGTCATTGATTTTGAAGGAAGTTGGGCAAATCATCTTCCATTGATTGAATTCGCCTACAACAACAGTTACCAGTCGAGCATAGCTATGGCACCTTATGAGGCACTGTATGGAAGAAAATGCAGGACTCCAGTATGTTGGACAGAGTTAGGAGAGGACAGGATAGTGGGCCCAGACTTGATTCGACAAACTGAGGAGAAGGTGAAGATTATCAAGGACAGATTGAAAGTTGCCTCTGTATGCTGAAAAGAAAAGAGATAGAATATGAAGTCGGTGAGAAAGTTTTCCTGAAAGTATCTCCGTGGAAGAAAGTGATTAGATTTGGCAGGAAAGGGAAGTTGAGTCCTAGGTTTATTGGGCCATACGAAATCATTGAACGTGTGGGACCAGTAGCCTACAGACTAGCTTTACCTCCAGAATTAGAAAAGATTCATAATGTGTTTCACGTGTCTATGCTGAGGAGATACAGATCTGATCCTTCTTACAGAATTCAGGCCGAAAGTATTGAAATCCTACCAGACCTGACATATGAAGAGGAACCAGTGCAAATTCTTGATCGGGAGATTAAAGAACTACGAAATAAAAGAGTTCCACTAGTGAAAGTCCTCTAGAGGAATCACAATGTAGAAGAAGCTACCTGGGAGAGCGAGGAAACCATGAGACAACAGTATCCACAACTGTTCAATTGAGGTAAATTTTGAGGACAAAATTTCTTAAGAGGGGAAGAATTGTAACATCCCTCATTTCGAATAATTAATTTTGAATATGTGGATATATAAATTTTAAAATTCGAGGGGTGTAAAATGTAATTAAATGTACCAGATGGATCAGATGGAGCGGTCCAGAAAGATTGCATGAAGTAAAGGAAAAAAGTGGACAGTGAGTACCGCGACATCTTATTGCGACTAGAGATCGCGATAAGCTGCTCGTGGTAAAAAATGAAATTTTTGGCAGTGAGCACCGCGACCACAGATCGCGATGAGCTGCTCGCGGTGAAAAATATCAAATTCGGGCAGTGAGGAACGCGACCACCAGCGCGACCATGGTACCGCGATGGGTGATTGCGATGAAAGCGGTGGAAGCCTTCCAGTGAGTACCGCAACCAGGTGGCGCGACCACAGGTCGCGATGACCGAAATGATATAAAAAAAAAATTTAGCTTCTGTGAGAAGCCAACAAAACAGACAGAAAAGAGAGAGAGAGAATACCGTGAGAAAAGAAGAAAGAAAAGAAGAAGAAGAAGAAGAGGAAGAAGAGAAGAAGAAGAGAAGAAGAAGAGAAGAAGAAGAGGAAGAAGAAAAGAAGAAGAAGAGAAGGGAAAGAAGAAGAAAAGAAAAGAAAGAAAAGAGAAAGAGAAAGGGAAGAGGAGGAAGAAAGGAAAAAGGAAAAAGGGAAATTCAGAAAGAAAACTGTCGTAAAACGGTATCCAGGTTGGTGTACACTCGTTTCTGCAACTATTTTTGATATGTGTTTTGATTTAGTAAGTTTGAAAATATATTTCTGGATTTTATATACTCGTCTTAAATATATATATTTGTATTTCATTTGGGTATATTGTTGAAATTATTTGTACAATATTATGAAATTATGTAATTTTGAATATAAGTGTATGTTTCTAAAAACCTGATTTCCAACTACTGTTTTAGAAATATTGTTGATTTTCTAATTATTGATTTTGATTGAAACTTATATTTGTTGATTTTTGGATTAAATAAATTAATTGGAAAGCTCTGAATAACGGCCCTGATATATGTATAGGGATATTTGGATATAGAAGATTGACATATCAATTGGGTGAATATATATAGCAGTACTGCACCATGATTTATGATGCCTCTGATATTGATTATACGGATACCATTTCCTCGTGAAATGGGAAACCGACTGTGAGAATATATGGATACCATTTCCTCGTGAAATGGGAAACCGACTGTTTATATAGGGATACCATTTCATATGAGATGGGAAACTCGACTGTAAAACTAGTAATCCAGTCCTGTAAACCCTGTCATGTGTATCAAGGGCCCAATTGAGAACTGAAAATCAGAAAAACAAAGAAATGTTACTACGAATGAAATCCAGAAACTTTTGAAATACTTTATTTTATATAGTTTTAGAGATTGAAATCTGATTTATTGTTTCATATGGATATTTCTAAAATACTGCATTTAAGATTTGTTGTTATATATATATATATATATATATATATATATATATATATATATATATATCTTTCTGAAGTTCTAAATTTATGTTCTGAAATTAAGATTTAGTGTTTTATATTATATTACAATTTATTTTAGTGTACACCCGCTAAGCTATATGCTTAGAGCGTTGAGGTTTATCGTGCGTAGGTAACAAGGATACTGAGGAAGCAAAAGATTGAAGAGAGAGAGAGTTGCAGGCAGATCTTCAGAGTTACAGTCACCACATTTTGGGTAGTTATATATATATATATATATATATATATTCCTGTAGTTAGATATGTATGCATATACAGAGACTTTGTAATTGAGTTATATATTTATATTTTGTAATTAATTGTTTTATGATTTCTGTTTTTTATTTTCAAAGGACTGTAATAATGAATTATGAATGGTTTTATTTTAAAAACTGTTGGAAAGTCGCACTAAACGGCAGAGTGCGCATTTGATTGAATGAAGATTTGAAGTGTTGTTGTGAATTATATTTGGTTTGAGATTGATTTGAAAACAGGTTTTGGAAAATCAGAAAAACAGAGGAAACTCTGCCGAAATTTTTAAAAACTGAATTTTGATGGGCTCACTCGAAAAGGTTTTTAAATTATAAATTATATGGTTTTCAGTTTATAAATAGAATTCAGTAAAGTTTTAAAAATCCGGCAACGCTCTCTGGGTCGATCCAAACGGTTCGGGTCAGGGGGTGTTACAAGATTGCTTAATACTCATCCATACTACGGTCCCACCACTTAGGGTGAAAATTGATTCGGATGTAGATTTCCTAAGATCTTTATCCGTATGAAAATCAGAATCAGTGTACCCTTTCAAGATCAAATCCTCTCCAGAATACACAAGAATGTAATTTCTCGTTCTCCAAAGGTATTTGAGAATATGCTTTACAGCCATTCAATGATCCAATATTGAGTTAGACTGATATCTACTGAAAACTCCCACCGAATAGCAAATATTGAGTCTCGTGCATAACATGACATATGTAGAAAAAACACGGGATGAAAGCGCAAAAAGTTTGCAGTGGTACGTTTTAAAATGTTTCCTAAAAAGAGTGGATCTTAACCCTCAATTAATTAAATATACATTAAATATACCTAAAAATTATGTTGAGTATACCAAAGGGCCAGAATTGAAATGAATTGAATAAAAAGATATAAAAGAATTTATAAATTGCTTTTGCGTGATTTATTTATTTGATTGAGTTGAATAAGAATATGTTTTTATCTGATAGCATTATGACATTTTATTTTGAAAAGTATTTTGTGAATTTTACAATTATATTTTAGTGTACACCCACTAAGCGATCTGCTTAGCGCGTTGATTTTATCACGCGTAGGTAGTAGAGATATCAGCGGAGAAAAAGATTGAAGAGGTGTTAGCTGCGGCAGAAGGTTCATAGTCACATTACTTGGGTAGTTTAATTTAAACCCTGTTTGTAAAACATATATTCCAGCATGCATATATAGAAGTTTGTAAAGTTGAAATGTATGAGTTTTGTAAATATAAGTTATGTATTATTTTATTGAAAATATTTGGGAAAGTCGTAGTAACTGGAAGAGTGTGCATATGATTGAGAAATAAATTTTTGAAGTGTTTGATATTATATTGTTTGAGTTTTATTGGAAACAAGATTTTTGGAAAGTCAGAAAAACAGAGGAAACTCTGACAAAATTTTTCGAACTATTTGATGGGCTCATTGTAAAGTATTTTAAATATAATAATATTTGTTGGTTTTACAAAAGTTTTCAACATATAAATTAAGTTTAGAAAAGTTTAGAAATCGGGTAGTGCTCCTTGGTTCGATCCAGTAGGGTTGGGTATGGGGATGTTACATTTTAGTGGTATTAGAGTGCGGTTTAGGTGTTTCTGGACCAAAAGAGTAATATTCTGTATATGCATGCATTGTATAAAGATACCTATAGGAATATGTGACTCTAATTTGCAGACCTCTCTTTTGTCTTATATAGGATGAAAAGAAATGGAAGGAAGTGGAAATAGAGATAGACCTGAAAGTCCCGCTAGTGTAGCTGAGGGAGCCTCTAGAGAATCTGTAAGCCCAAGAGCAGCTGGACCAGAAGTTCAGGGTCAGCCGGTATTTATGCAAGCAAATGGCTGAATTCTTTCAGAACGTGGCCAGAGCAACGCCACGAAGGTAAGCCATTGAACGATTGGCCAAGTACAGACCGACAGATTTTCATGGACGAAGAGATGAAGATGCATCTGCTGCGAAATATTGGTTTGAGCGGACAAAAAGAATATTGTAGCAGATGCATTGCACACCTGAAGAGAGTCTAAAGTGTGCAGTATCCTTATTACAGGAGGATGCCTATCAATGGTGGACCTCCGTTATACAGTCAGTGAGGCTGGAAGAAAGAACTTGGGAGCTGTTCCAGAGGGAATTTAGAAGAAAGTATGTCGGTCGTATCTATTTAGATAGTATAAAGAGAGAATTTACCAACCTGAAGCAGAGACAGATGACAGTGACAAAGTATGAAAGAGAATTTGTCAGGTTGAGTAAATATGCTAAAGATATAGTGGCCACAGAGGCGGACAAGTGTAGGAGGTTTGAAGACGGACTGAATGATTATATCCGCCTATAGGTTGCCGCATTTGAATTTGAAAATTTTACCAGACTAGTCTCAGCGGCCCTAAATATTGAAAGAATTAAGAAAGAAGAACAGGTCAGATGAGACAGAAGTCAATAGAGAAGAGGATCAGGGCAGTCTAACTCATATCACTCACAGAGTAAGAAGTTTAAGGGACCTCAGTCTAGTGGTCCGACGCAGTCACAGAGGCCCATACCCACAGCTAGACCGGGCCAGTCTACAACATCAATAGCTCTTACCCTTGGGAGTACAGTTAGAGGACTAGCCCCAGCACTGTGTGAGCATTGTGAAAGAAGACATCCTGGGGAATGCTGGAGGATCATAGGAGCTTGTTTAAGATGTGGATCCCGTGATCATTTTTAGAAGGATTGTCCACAGTTTAGAGCTATTCCTGCTCAGTCTTTAGAGAGACCAGCTTCTACTATTTCCAGAGGTAAGAGGCCAGTCAGGCAAAAACTGAAGGTGGTAGCCACAGAGGGGTGTCAAAATCAGTTGCAAGACCAGATACTCGTACCCTTGCACGAGCTTATGGTATTAGGGCTCAGGAAGATAAGGATGCACCAAACGTGATTGCTGGTAAAATTTACATCTTTGACACTACTGCTATTGCATTGATAGATCCAGGCTCTACTCATTCATATATATGTGATGTATTGTTGAAACAAAGAAATTTGAAAACTGAACCCACTGAGTATGAAGTACTAGTCAGCAATCCGATAGGTTAAAGTGTGGTTGTGAATAGAGTGTACAGAAATTGTCCTATTCGGATTCAGGAGTATGAATTTTCAAGTGATTTGATAGAGCTGCCATTCTATGAGTTTGTTGTTATTTTAGGCATGGATTGGTTGTCCAGACACAAGGTAGTGATTGACTGCAATTTGAAACAAGTAACACTCAGAACAGCCGATGGCACATAAATCACATTAATGGGTGAAAGGAGGGATTATCTCTCCAATGTCATTTCAGCCACTAGAGCTTGTAAACTAATCAGAAAGGGTTGTGAGGCTTATTTGGCCCAAGTGGTTGATTCCAAAAAGGTTACTTCTACAATTCAGAATATACCCACTGTGTGTGATTTCCCAGATGTATTTCCAGAGGAGCTTTCTGGTTTGCCACCTCAGAGAGAAGTTGAGTTTGTGATTGATGTGGTACCAGGTACTTCACCAGTATCTATAGTTCCTTACCGAATGGCACCAGCAGAGCTGAAAGAACTGAAGGTACAATTACAAGAATTGCTGGATAAAGGCTTTGTCAGACCCAGTGTATCCCCGGGGGGAGCTCCAGTGCTATTTGTGAAAAGGAAATATAGGTAATTGAGATTGTGCATCGATTATAGGCATTTGAATAAACTTACTATTAAGAATAGATATCCGTTGCCTAGAATCGATGATTTGTTTGATCAGTTGAGAAGAGCCTGTGTCTTCTCAAATATAGATCTCAGATAGGGGTTTCATCAGTTGAGAATAAAAGATTCTGACATTCTGAAAACCGCATTCAAAACACGGTATGAACACTATGAATTTGTGGTGATGCCATTTGGGATGACCAATGCACCTGCAGCCTTTATGAATCTAATGAACCGGATATTCCGACCATACCTGGATCAGTTTGTGGTTGTATTTATTGATGATATCCTGGTATACTCACAGACGACAGAGGACCATAACAGACACCTCAGAGTAGTATTGCAAATTCTGAGGGAGAAGCAACTATATGGTAAACTGAGTAAATGTGAGTTCTGGTTAGCCGAGATTGCATTTCTGGGCCATATTGTGTCAGCAGAGGGTATTAAGGCAGATCTCAAAAAGATTGAAAACAATTATGGAATGGAAGCCTTCAAAGAACGTTGCAGAAGTCAGAAGTTTCTTAGGCTTAGCAGGTTATTATCGACGGTTTGTGAAGGGATTCTCATCCATAGCAAGTTCGTTGACCAAACTACTGCATAAAAATGTCAGATTTGAATGGAATGACAGATGCCGGGCAGCTTTTGACAGATTGAAGACGATGTTAGTTGAGGCTTTAGTCCTGATTCAGCGGGTTTCAGGTAAAGATTTTGTGATCTATGGTGATGTCTCACACCATGGTTTAGGTTGTGTACTGATGCAGAAAGGTAAGGTGGTTGCATATGCGTCCAGACAGTTGAAAACTCATGAACAGAACTATCCTATACATGATCTGGAACTTGCAGCCATTGTATTTGCCTTGAAAATATAGAGGCATTACTTGTATGGTGAAAAATGCTACATATACACAGATTACAAAAGTCTGAAATATCTGCCTACTCAGAGAAAGCTTAATCTATGACAGAGACGATGGATGGAATTAATTAAAGACTATGACTGTGTGATTGATTACCATCCAGGAAAGGCGAATGTGGTAGCCGATGCTCTGAGCAGAAAAACATTATTTGCCCTAAAGGCTATGAATGTTCGGTTACAATTAAATCCAGACAATGCATTGATAGCTGAGTTAAGATGCAAGTCAACTTTAAGTCAGCAGATAGCAGAAAAACAAAATCAGGATGATAGGTTTCAAATGATATGTAAATAGATCTCATAGGGGAAGCATCCGGATTTTACAGTCAGAAATGATGGTATTGTGTGTTTCAAAGACATGATTTGCATTCTAAACGATAAAGAATTGAAATCGATGATCCTGACAGAGGCACACAGTAGTCCATATTCGATGCACCCAGGTAGCACAAAGATGTATAGAGATTTGAAGACTCAGTATTGGTGGTTTGGGATGAAGAAAGATGTGGTGGATTTCGTGAATAAGTGTCTGACATGCCAACAGGTGAAAGCTGAACACCAGGTTCCATCAGGGTTGTTACAGCCAATATCTATACCTGAATGGAAATGGGATCGTATCACGATGGATTTTGTCATTGGGTTACCACTCACCCGTAGTAAACATGATGCAGTATAGGTAATAATGGATCGACTGACGAAATCAGCACATTTCCTACCTGTCAGAACTGACTATTCTTTGGATCGACTGTCAGAATTGTATATGAAAGAAATAGTCATATTGCATCGAGTGCTTGCATCCATAATATCAGATCGAGATCCGAAGTTTACATCCAGATTCTGAAAGAAGTTTCAAGAAGCTTTGGGTACTCGATTGAGTTTCAGTACAGCCTTCCATCCGCAGACAGACGGACAATCAGAAAGAATAATAAAAAGTGCTAGAAGATATGCTTCGGAGTTGTATAAATGATTTTGAAGGGAGTTGGGTTGATCACCTCCCATTAATTGAGTTTGCATACAACAGCAGTTACCAATCGAGCATAGCTATGGCACCATATGAAGCACTGTACGGAAGGAAATGTAGGACACCCGTATGCTGGATAGAGTTGGGTGAAGACAGGTTAGTAGGTCCAAATTTGATTAGAAAAACTGAAGAGAAGGTGAAGATCATCAAGGAAAGACTGACAGCCGCATCTGATCGGCATAAATCATATACAGACGTAAAAAGAAAAGATATAGAATATAAAGTCGGTGAAAAAGTTTTCCTTAAAGTATCTCCATGGAAGAAAGTACTCAGATTTGGCAGAAAAGGTAAGTTGAGTCCTAGGTTTATTGGCCCATATGAGATTATTGAACGTGTGGGACCAGTAGCCTACAGATTTGCTTTACCTTCTGAACTAGAGAAGATTCATAATATATTCCATGTATCGATATTGAGGAGATACAGATCTGATCCTTCTCACAAAGTTCAGACGGAAAGTATTGAAATACGATCATACCTAATCTATGAAGAGGAACCAGTGAAAATTCTTGATAGGGAGATTAAAGAATTACGAAATAAAAGAGTTTCACTGGTGAAAGTCCTCTGGAGGAATCATAATGTAGAAGAGGCTACTTGGGAAAGCGAAGAAACAATGAGATAGTAATATCCTCAATTGTTCGACTGAGATAAAATTTCGAGGACGAAATTTCTTAAGAGGGGGAGAATTGTAACATCTTTAATTTTCATTAATTAGAAAAAAGTACATATAATTGTTGTTAATTAGGTGAAAATGATATAAAGTGTTTACTTGGATTAATTTTAGGTAGACAAGTGGACCAGGTGGAGCGGTCCAGAAAGAGTGCATAAAAAGAAAAAGAAAATACTAGCAGTGTGTATCGCGACCATCTACCGCGACTAGGGATCGCGGTGTGCAGCTCACGATGAAAATGAGATTTTTAGGCAGTGAGTATCGCGACCAGTGCTCGCGATAGGGTGCTCACGATACAAATGGTGAAATCGACCAGTGAGCATCGCGACCAACATCGTGACCAGATGCCGCAATAGCTGATCGCGATGAAGGTGGTAAAAACTCTCCAGTGAGTACCGCGATCAAGTTGCGTGATCACAGATCGCGATACGCGGTCGCGACAGCCAAAATTTTATAAAAAAATAGAAGGCGGTGGAACCTTCACGAAGAAGCAAACAGAAAAGAGAGAGAGACCGGGAGAAGAAAAAAGAAAAAGAGAAAGAAGAAGAGGAAGATGAAGAAAAGAAGAAGAGAAAGAAGACAAAGAGAAGAAGAAGAAGAAATGAAGAAGAAGAAGAAATGAAGAAGAGAAAGAAAGAGAAAAAGGAAATTCAGAAAAAAAAAGTTTCGTAAAAACAGTATCCAGGTTGGTGTACACTTACTTCTAAAATTTTTGTGTCAGTCATGTATTTTGACTTAAACATATTTATGAATTTTGTATAATCGTATTTCATTTTCGTAACTTGTTTGAAAGAATTATGATTTTTGTGATGTTGTATGTTTTCAAATTACTATGTTTTACGAATATTATTTGGGAATATCATTTGGTGAATTTGATTTGGATTTGTGAAATGAAGTTGCTGATTTCAAAACGAATAAAATGAATTGATATGAAAGTTGAAAATGTTGTATTGTGAAACGGCCCGAGGATACTTGAACATAGAAAACGGATATAGGAGGTTGGTATACCAGTTGGGTTATTTTAGCAGTACTGCATCGATATTGATATTGATCTTGATATTACGTACCTCCCTAAGGATTAGTCCTGGGGTAGGGAGTTATGATATTAATATTACGTACCTCCCTAAGGATATCGAGTACCCGGTCCTAAGGTAGGGAGTTATGATATGATCTGTACGTACCACCCTTGGATGGTGCAGGCCACAAGTGCCGGTCCTAAGGTTGTGAGTTATGTTCGACGGGCAGCCACCGAGTGGTCGATGTCGAACGGCCATATTCCAATCCAGAAAATTATGTTGAGTATACCAAAGGGCCAGAATTGAAATGAATTGAATAGAATAAAAAGATATAAAAGAATTTACAAATTGCTTTCGTGTGATTTATTTATTTGATTGAGTTGAATAATAATATGTTTTTATCTGATAGCATTATAACATTTTATTTTGAAAAATATTTTGTGAATTTTACAATTATATTTTAGTGTACACCCACTAAGCGATATGCTTAGCGCGCTGATTTTATCACGCGTAGGTAGTAGAGATACCAGCGGAGAAAAAGATTGAAGAGGTGTTAGCTGCAGAAGAAGGTTCATAGTCACATTACTTGGGTAGTTTAATTTAAACCCTGTTTGTAAATTATTTATTCCAGCATGCATATACAGAAGTTTGTAAAGTTGAAATGTATGAGTTTTGTAAATATAAGTTATGTATTGTTTTATTGAAAATGTTTGGGAAAGTTGCACTAACTGGAAGAGTGCGCATATGATTGAGAAATAAATTTTTGAAGTGTTTAATATTATATTGTTTTAGTTTTATTGGAAACAAAATTTTTGGAAAGTCAGAAAAATAGAGGAAACTCTAGCAAAATTTTTCGAAATATTTGATGGGCTCACTGTAAAGTATTTTAAATATAATAATATTTATTGGTTTTACAAAAGTTTTCAACATATAAATTAAGTTTAGAAAAGTTTAGAAATCGGGTAGTGCTCCTTGGTTCGATCCAGTCAGGTCGGGTTAGGGGGTGTTACAGTTACCAACAGCCATAAGGGCTAGCAAGGGGACCTAATGTACCCACAGTTTTGAGCTCCGATAATACTTAGTAATATTAATTAAAACTCTTTAATTAATATTTCATGATTATTAACATCGGAGTTATTCCACTAAAAACTCGAGGCTGCACTCTCAGAACTGTAGACGTGTTTATACAATCTGAAGTCTCAGCGTCCATTGATATAGCTAATTGCATATAGTGTGATCCTCTACAAATAATTCATAACTAGAGCTGGGTCATAAATTCTGTTACACCCCTCTAGAAATTTCTTTTCCTTTAAGTACCATTGATTCTCTAATGAACAATTAAATCCTGTCTTCCTCACAGAAGAAGGAGAGCACTCATAATCGTTCAAGGCCCAAATCAACCCTTAAGGGAACTACTTATCTACTTCAATCAAGAAGGAGTGGATTCCACTATTGTGTTCAAACCTTCCCAGCCACAAGCCAAACCGCAACTTCAAGATACGGAGGTATTGGTCGAGATTCTTATCAACCTCACTCATGGTAAATCAAAAGCCACGATCCAACCTGAAGGAGTCGATAAGACACTTCATATTAAGATTACCTATAAATAGCTATCGTTTATCGATTATATATGAATCTCATCTACTAACGGATCTTGGTGAGAGATTCATATAAATCGTGGCCCAGTTCTATATGATCTCATCATATAAGGTGCCTCCATTCTCATATCAACCACATGAGCAGTTTAGGATAAGACCACCGTACTTTACAGAATAGACCGCAGCAGTAGATCAATCACAAACAAAGTACCCAGCTTTGTTCGCTTTCTACGAACTCTTTAGATTGCATGTCTCAAAATGAATCCTCTCTGTATATGACCATCATATACTCATTCTGATATTACATCTTGCAATCTAGGATGTTCTTGCACAATACGAATGTATTACTGAATATAAAACATTTATAAACTTGAATGATAATCTAAATAATTCTTATTAAGTTTTTAACCATTTACAATTACAAGCTTTAGGGCATAAATCCCAATTGTTAACTCATACAACATTTCTTAACACTAAAATGTTTAAGGTTAAAAAACTTAAAATAAAACGATAGAAAGTTTCTTATAAAAATGAAACGTGTCTATGGGATTTAAGACTTGGCCATATTAACCTTGACAGAATAGACAAATTAACAAAAGGTGGACCTTTAAGGGATTTAAAGATCTGCACTTTACCCGTCTGCGAATCTTGTCTAGAAGGTAAAATGACCAAGAGGCTTTTTACTTGAAAAAGGGATTAGAGGCACACAACCACTAGAGCTTATATACTCAAACATCTATAGACAAATGAGTGTTAGAGCTAGAGGTGGTTATGTATACTACGTCACATTTTTGACGATTACTCAAGATATATATATATATATATATATATGTTTACTAATGCAACGTAAGTAAGAAATATTTGAAATGTTCAAAGCTTTCTGAGCTAAAGTTGAAAATCAATTAAGCAAAACAATCAAACCTCTACGATCAGATCATAGAGGTGAGTATCCTGACCAAAAGTTTGAAGGCTACATGGTTGAGCATACGATAGTATCCCAACTCATATCTCCAGGAACACTACAACATAATGGTGTTGCGCAGAGTAGAAGTAAGACCCTGATGGAAATGGTGAGATCTATGATTAGCTTCTCATCGTTACCATATTCCTTCTAGGGATATGCACTATAAACGGCAACATACAGTTTGAACTTAGATCCATCCAAGTCTATTCCCAAGACTTCTTAAGAGTTGCGGAATGGTCATAAAGTCAGTTTACGACATTTTCACATTTAGGGAAGTCCAATACATGTACTAAAGAATAGAAGTGGAAAACTAGAACCTCGTTCAGTTGTATACTTGTTTGTGAATACCCAAAGGAAACTAGAGGTGGATTCTTTTATAATTCTCAAGAAAACAAAGTGTTTGTATCGATAAACGCAACGTTTATTGAAGATTATTGTATGAGTGATCATAAACCTTGATCGAAGATCTTATTAAGAGAGTTAGAACCTGGTTCGACCAGTGCTCTGTTAGAAAAGTTGTTGACAAGATTATTGTTTCATCCACGTTTGATAGTCAGACAATTCCTAGTCAGGATACTCTACCACCTAGCCGTAGTAGAAGGGTTGTATGGCAACCTGAATGCTATTTAGGTATTGGAGAGACACAGGGTGTCATTTTCGATGATAGTGTGGATGACCCATTGTCATTTAGACATGCAATGAAAGATTCTGACAAAGAGGAATGGCTAAAAGCCATTAATCTCGAGATAGAGTCCATGTACTCCAACTCAGTCTGGAACATGTAGACTTACCTGATGGGATAAAACCCATAGGGTATAAGTGGATTTACAAGAGAAAGAGAGGAGTAGATGGGAAGGTAGAGACCTTCAAGCCAAGGCTAGTGGCAAAGGATTATACTCAAAAGGAGGGAGTCGATTATGAAGAGACCTTCTTGCCAGTAGCTATGTTTAAGTGCATTAGGACACTCTTATCCATAACTGCCTATTTCGATTACGAAATTTGACAAATGGACATCAAGACTGCATTCTTGAATGGAAATCTTAATGAAAGCATCTACATGATGCAATCAGAGGGATTTATATTCCAAGCAAGCATCTAGATCTTGGAATATAAGATTTGATACTGCTATCTAAACCTATGGTATTGAGCAAAATGTTGATGAGCCTTGTGTATACAAGTGCATCGTTGGCAAGAAGGTAGTATTCCTAGTTCTTTACGTTGATGGCATTCTACTCATTTGGAATGACGTAAGAACATTATCAGAAGTAAGGGGTTGGCTTGATAACTAATTTCAAATGAAAGATATGGGAGAGGCAAGTTATGTTCTAGGGATCTAATTGATAAGAGATCATAAGAACAAATTGTTAGTATTGTCTCAGGCATAGTATATCAATAAGGTACTTGTGCAATTTTTGATGGAGAACTTCAGGAAAAGTAATTTAACTTCCAGGCATGGGGTTCACTTGTCTAAGAACTAGTGTCCTAAGACACCTTAAGAAATTGAGGATATGAGACGTGTTCCTTATGAGTCAGCCGTAGGTAGTCTTATGTATGCTATGCTATGTACGAGACCTGACATCTGCTTCACAGTGAGGGTAGCCAGCACATATCAGTCCAACATAGGATTGGATCATTGGGTTGCAGTGAAAACCATTCTTAAGTATATTCGGAGAACGAGAAACTATATGCTAGTATATTCCAAACAGGATTTGATCTTGTTAGGATATATAGACTCTGATTTTTAGTCAGATAAGGATTATAAGAAATCTACGTCTGGGTTAGTTTTCACCCTTGGTAGTGGAGCCATAGTTTGGAGATGTATCAAGCAATCTTGTATGGATAATTCCACCATGGAAGCTGAGTATATAGCGGCTTGTGAAGCTGCTAAGGAGGCTGTATGGCTCCGCAAGTTCTTAAATGATTTGGAAATCGTTCTAGATCTGGATAAGCCCATGACACTTTCTTACGATAATAGTGGCATATGGCTAATTCCAAGGAACCAAGAAGCTATAAAAGAGGGAAGCATAGAGAGAGGAAATATCATCTCATCAGAAAGATAGTGCAGATAGGAGACGTGACCGTGATTAAGATCGCGTTCTAGGACAACCTGGTTGATCCATTTACAAAGAGCTTAACGATTAAAGTGTTTGAAGGTCACCTAGAGGGTCTAGGTTTATGAGACATGTCTCACCTACTTTTGTGCAAGTGGAAGATTGTTGGGGTTTATGCCTTAAAGACTTGTAATTGTAAATGAGATTAAAACATTGATAAAAGTAGTTATTATTCATTCAAATAAAAGTAGTTTGTTTAAGTTCATACGTTTATATAATGTGCGCGTAACATCCAAGATTGCAAATCGTAATCTCAATCTGAGTATATGAGAGTCATATACAAGAGGATTCATTTTGAGACTTGCAATATAAAGAGTTTGTAAAGAGCAAACAAAGCTAATTACTTAGTTTGCGGTTGATCTACTGTTGTGGTCTATTATGTAATGTATAGTGGTATTATCCTATACCACTCATGTAGTTGACATGAGGATGGAGACATCTTATATGATGAGATCATATAGGATTGAGTCATGGTTTTTATGAATCTCTCACCAAGATCGGTTTAGTAGATGAGATTTATATATATCGACATATGATGGCTATTTATGGGTGATCTTTATCCTGAGTGTTTTATCGACTCCTTCAGGTTAAATCATGGCTTTTGATTTACCATGAGTCAGATAAAATGTAGTTTTCTCAATCACTACCTCTATTTCTTGGAGTTACGATTTGGCTTGTGGCTAGGAATGTCTGAATACAATATCAGAATCTACTCCTTCTTGACTGAAGTAGATGAATAATTTCCTTGTGGGTTGATTCGGGCCTTGAACAATTATGAGCACTCTCCTTTTTCCATAAGGAATATAGGATTTAATTGTTCATTAGAAAATCAACAGTGCTTAAAGGAAAATATATAACTAGAGGGGTATAACAGATATTATGACCTAGTTCTATTTATGAACTACTTGTGGAGGATCACACCATATGTAAATAGCTATATCAATGGACACTGAGATTTCAGATTGTATAAAATATCTGCAGTTTTAAGAGTTTAGCCTCAGATTTTTAGCGGAGTAACTCCGAGAATAATAATCGTGGAATATTAATTAAAGAGTTTTGATTAACATTTTTAAGTATTATTGCAGCTTAAAATTGCAGGTTCATTAGGTTCCCTTGCTAGCCCTTATGGTTGTTGGTAATGAGGTTTATGGTAAATTAATTGGATAGTCCAATTAATTGTGTTACGCAAGTGACACGATTTAATTAAGAGAATTAATTAAATAATACGATTATTTAATTAATGATTTAATAATTAAATAAATATTAATAGTTTGGAATTATTAATTAATTTAATTATTAAGAATTAATTAAATAATACGATTATTTAATTAATAATTTAATAATTAAATAAATATTAATAGTTTATAAATATTAATTAATTTAATTATTAAAGGAGATTGCAAGTTAAAACCGTGACTAATACAAAGGATTAAAATAATAAAGATTATTTTAAGTCCTAAGAGGTTAAGGGTTCAAACTCTAAGGGAGACTAAAATCAAATAAAATTTGAAATCCTATTTGACATGGTCAAACTAAAACCCTAGAGGACTGATATATATATATATATATATATATATATATATATATATATAAGATATCTTATCAAAAAAAGAAAACCCCAAGACATTACAGACAAAAGGAAAACTGCACCCACTTGAGAGAAAAAAAAAAGAGTTTTCTTCTTCCTTGTTTTGTAGGTGTGGTCTGCCAGGAAAAGGGACAGAGGTGTTGTCTTTTTTCTTTGTCTGCAATCTCCATCTTGATATCCGTGACGTGCCCACACATGTGTTGTCAGACCGTGGGTCATAGCTCGAAAGATTTGGTGGTAATAAAAGGGATCAAATCAATCAAGAAATAAAACAAAGGTAATATCTTATTCCTATTCGCATATGTACAAATCGATTCTCGACAAGAGTTTTCAAAGTAAAAACAAAAAATTTTAAAACCGCGTGTTTTCTTTTAACTTTCAATTGGTATCAGAGCCAAAGATTCTTAATTTTGTATATATGCAATATATATATATATATATAATTGTTAATATATAGATGTGGATGATCGTTAATTATATAGTGAACTGGGTTTAAATTGTTATTGGTTGTTTTGTACATTCTGTAATTAACTGATGCGGAACTATAGCAAATGGTGTCCGATTGAGGTGATCCAAAAATTGGTGGAAAAAAGACCAGACGAAGACAACTGCGCTAATGGCACCGAAAACGAACGCCGGACGTGCCTTCATGCGCCGCCGCAAGCAGACAGTCCTGCAGACCGAAAACAAGGCAGTGCCCATAATCCATCGTTCAGTCTCACACACTAATCTTTACGTGTTAGATTGAGAGTTTTCTCCAAAATGTGCTTAATCTCTCAGTTGCTTATCTTCACTAGACCACTTGTTTATGTGGTGTTGCGACTCTATGTGTGACTCTATACTTTTTCAATAAGACATCATATTTGTTGCAAAAATGGTTGTCCCCATCACTATTTATTGCTCTTGGTGTTCCAAACCTTGAGAAAATGTTATCCTTCGCAAAACTCAAAACAACCTCAGCATCATTAGTACAGATAGGAATTGCTTCCACCCATTTAGAGACATAATCCATAGCAATGAGAATATAAATAAATCCAAAAGAATTAGGGAAAGGTCCCATGAAATCAATACCCTAAACATCAAAAATTTCAACAATGAGTAAGGATGTTAAAGGCATTGAACTTTTGAGCTTATATTACCCATTCTTTCGCATCTATCACATGTGACACAATATGCATATGTGTCTTTAAACAACGTAGGCCAATAAAACCCACTTTGAAGGACTTTAAGAGCTGTTTTCCACGCATCAAAATGACCCCCACCTACAGATGAATAACAAAAAGAGAGTATGGATGGAAATTCGGTTTCAGGAACACACCTTCGAATAATTTGGTCAGGTCAGAATTTCCGTAAGTATGGATCATCCCAAACAAAATACTTACTTGTTTTTAGAAGCTTGTCTTTTTAAGCTTGTGAGTAGTGGCAGGAATTACTTTTGAAACATGATAATTGATGATATCCGCGAATGATAGGACTAAATATGTAATGTTTTTAACCCCTTTTATCTCATCTTTTGATCATGTTTTCCAGTGAATATGGTGGGTTTAATGTGTGTTTTGAGCTTGTACAGGTTATGTTTGATTATTAGGGAAGATATGCCAAAGTTGGAAGATTGGAGCTTAAAAGTGCATTTTTGACTAGGGAGCATTGCGACCTAGGTTTCGAGACCAAGGGTCACCATATTGCATTGCAAAGAAGAATCCACTTTTGGGCAGTGAGTATCGTGACCCAGGTCTCGCAACCAACGATCGCGACATAAGAATTGCGAGATATATTCCACTTTTGGGTAGTGGGATTCGCGACCCAGGGTCGCGAATGAAGGTCGCGACAATAGACCTGACGCCCTAATTGAGCAGGTATAAAAAGGAAAAGAAGAGAAAAGAGAGGTATTTGGCCATTCGAAAGAAAACTCGTCCAGAGCTAGAGAATTCAATCATACACTCTTCCTTCATATTTTCTTGGGTTCTTCTGATCAAAGACACAAGATTCACACACGATTCATCATCTTCATCAATCATTCAATTGGAGAAGGCGAAGCATTAAAGAAGAAGGAGTTTCAGCTAGACCAAAGCGGGATTTCTTCATTATTTGTGCTTCATATTAGAATGAGTTTACTCTATTTTTTACTTCTTTCTTTTGCTTTGAATTGTAACATGTTGAACTAAACCCATAGTTAGAAGGTCAATGGACCATGATTAAGTTCTAGGGTTTGTAATTAACTATCACTTTTATTATATTTCAAGAAAAAGTTATTTCCAGATAATTTATTCTATTAATTGGTAATTCATGTTGTTTGCAATACGAGAGTTTTTGTATGAATATTTAATTACAATTGATAAAGAAATTATAACTTATGTGAGAGATCATTTGGTTATAATTGTGTTTATTTGAATTCTAGGAAATAATGATTAACTTGATTAAGGCATGAGAATGCTTAATTAACCTATGAATTAAACTTGATAATAAATTTCTAATTAATTTCACTATAGAACCAATAGGTGAAATTAATTGGAATTACAACATCAATGCATGACTAATATAATTGATGTGTCATTGTTAGGGTTAATTCACTTCTTTGAAATAATGTGTGTTAAATAGTCAATTGCAATACCCGGGCTTATGATTGAGACCATTCGACCACCTAACGTTTTCTCACCCTTGGCTTAGTTTTTCTCTTGATAATTGTTTTAGATACTTTTAATATTTCATGATTCAAAACTACAAATCTTGATTTCAATTTTGTTTAGTTGACAACTTTAGCACTAGTGTTAGTTAACGTATTGCTTTCTTGTAGATTCAACCCCATTCTTACGGGACTTTATTACTTCGACACATCCTGCACTTGGGATTATATCTCACGCATTGTGAGCATGTCAACGAACATTGGTTCCTTTGTTTCAAAGGTGAAGAGATGTTCATCCGGGAAGCTTTCATGAAAGGGAAGCATGTCTTCTTCTTCATTAGATCCATTCACTAGTCGGCTTAAATAGGTCGGCTACCACATTCTCACTCCCTTATTTATCTCGGATTTCCAAGTCGAATTCTTGAAGCAAAAGAATTCATCGTATCAAGCTTGGTTTGACATCTTTTTTAAGTAGTAGGTACCTAATAACTGTATGGTCTGAAAACACAATGCATAATAAATAGCATGCGGGACTTTGTTCACATGTTGCCTAAGCACGGCTCCCACTGCATAGTTCGATGCATTGCACATTAGCTCAAATGGTAGACTCTAATCAAGGGCCGTCATGATAGGGACTGTTGTCAATGTGACGAAGCAAAATACCTTGTTCTATCATAAAATGACATTTTTTCCAATTTAACAAAAGGTTGCACTCTTGACACCTTTTCAACACTAAAGAAAGATTGTAAAGACAATTATCAAAGGAATCACCAAACATAGAAAAATCTTCCATAAATACCTTTAATAATTTCCTCTACCATGTCGGAAAATATGAACATCATGCCTCGTTGAAACGTGGCTGGTGCATTGCACAACCCAAAGGGCATTCGTCTATATGCAAAAGTGCCAAAAGAACAAGTAAAAGTGGTATTTTCTTGATCTTCCGGTGCGATGACAATTTATTTTATCCCGAATACTTCTTGAGGAAACAATAATGGCTACGACCTACAAGACACTCAAGCATTTGATCAATGAAAGGTAAAGGGAAGTGATCCTTACGTGTTACCATGTTTAACTTCTTGTAGTCAATGCATACTCGCCATCCAGATTGTAATCTTTACGGTATTAATTCATTGTGCTCATTCTTTACCATAGTGATGCCGGATTTCTTAGGAACAACTTGAACAGGGCTTACCCATTTACTATCTGAAATTTGGTATATGATTCCCACATCCAAGAGTTTTAAAACTTCTTTCTTCACCACTTCTTTCGTCATCAGGTTTAGCCGTCTTTAAGCTTCTCTTGTTGGCTTTGCATCTCCTTCTAATAATATTTTCTGCATGCACTTAGGGGGGATAATTCCCTTAATGTCAGCGATTGTCCATCCGATTGTTGTTATATGTGCCCTCAAAATTCTGATAAGTTTATCCTCCTCTATTTTGTTCAGGTTGGAAGCGATTATTGCTGGTAAGTTCTCTCCTTCTCCTAAATATGTCAGGAACTAGTTTCAACTCCACCTGTGGTGCTTTTACAATTGACGGAACAAATTCATTAGTAGATAATGGTAATGCTGCGTAAGAGGAGACTTTTTTATTGGAGGCGTGGCCTCTTATAGTTCGTCATCGTCTTTCATCAGGGGGCAGAGGCTTGCGCGACTTGGTCGCGTGACATCGAGGTCGCGCGCCAGGTCGCTCTAGCCTCTATTTTGTTTTTCTTCTTTTTCCAACAGGGAACAGATTGCTACGCGACTTGGTTGCACGACTTGGTCGCATAGGCTTATGTTTTTGTCTTCTATTATTGCGCAACTTATTGCGAGAAGCTGGTCATGCCCATAAGTCGCGGGGTCCTCTGTCTGAGCCTTCATCAGGCTGTAAATCAGCACTTTTTCGAGTACGATTGTTCCTTGTGATTTATCGAAATTTTCTTGAACCACCTGGTCTAAAATATCCACAAAAAAAAAAAAAGCACCCTCATCGTTAGGAAAGTTAATAGCATCAAAAACATTAATTCTTACCGTTTCCTCATTCATGGTCATTGTGAGCGTTCCTTTGTATACGTCAATCATCATCCTCATAGTTCTCATGAAAAGTCTTTCGAGGATTATTGGTAAATATTTTCCAAGAATGGGAGCTACCTCCATTTCGAGTACTAAAAAATCTGCTGGGAAAATAAGCTCATTGACTTTTACTAACACATCTTCTAGCATTCCCTTCGGATATCGAATTGATCGATTAGCAAGTTGTACGCTCACAGAGGTTTCCTTAAGTTCCCTTATGTTTAGAGACTCATAAATAGAAAACAACATTAAATTTATTGAAGCACCTAAATCTTGTAAAGCACGTTCAAACCTTTGAGTCCCTATTAAGCATGGGATCATAAAACTTCCTAGATCCTTGAACTTTGGAGGTAAATTTACGTAGAAGCACTACAAAGACTTCTTTACCCAAAGCTATCATCTCTTGTTCTGTGAATTTTCTTTTGTTGGTGCACAAGTCTTTGAGAAATTTTGCATACCTCGGAATTTGTTTGATTGCATCCAGTAGAGGACTGTTTACTTGCACTTTTCGAAACGTCTCTCGAGGATGTCTTTTGTTGCTTGCTCTGTTTTGGACTTAAGATATTTGCCAGGATAAGGTAATTGTGTAATTATTTCATCACTTGGGTTAGTGATTACCTTATCCTTCTCTTTCAGGGTCTTTTTCCTTGGTGACACTTTTGGAGAGATTTCAGCTGCCGGTTGAGGTGCGTCCTCTTTTTCTTTTGGTTCTTTCTCTACTTCAATTTCCTTCTCACCATCTCCTAGTTCTTTACCACTTCGGTTTGTGATAGCTTGTGCTGATTCAACATTACCCTTTGGATTTGGAATTACTTGGCTTGGAAGCCTTCCGGAGTCTTTGATTTAATATAGTCACAAGCTGTCCTATTTGGTGTTCATGATTTTTAATAGATTGCCTTGTTTCTTGCACATAGTTCTGGATAGATTGTCTTGTTTCCTGTACATACGAGGCGAGATTATTATTTATGGCTTCAATTAGTTCCCCGGTTGTCTTACCAAGTCTAGGAGGTGGATTGTATTGATTTTGCATATGAGGTTGTTGTGTATTTTAATTTTTCCTCCATCCAAAATTTGGATGTTTTCGCCATCTTGGATTGTATGTGTTGGAGAATGGATCATTCCTTGATCTTTGCTGTTACATATAATTTGCTGGGCCATCTCTTCTTCATCACCCCACCTAAACTTGGACATGATTCTGATGAATGTCCCGGTTGTGTACATACTACACATACTTGAGCCCTTGGAAGAAATTGTTGTAACAAATTTGTCAAGTTAGAAATTTGATCATTGGTACCTGCATCATAAGCACTAGCTTTCCTTGGAGGAGCTCTTTGATAATTAAATTGTTGAGAGTTTTCTGAGAGACTCTCAAACATCTCCTTGGCCTCTGTGGCACTCTTGTTCATTAATCTGCCTCCGATAGTTGCATCCACCATAATTCTTTCGGAATCTAGTAGTCCGTCATAAAACTATTGCATGAGCAGCCAATCTTCTATCCCATGATGAGGACAAGAATTTAGAAGCCTTTGGAATCGATCCCAATATTCATGGAATATTTCACCATCAAGCTGATGTACCCCCATAATTTCTTTCCCTATTTTATTTGTTCGTTGAGCCGGAAAGAATTTTACAAGAAATTTCCTTGCTAGCTCGCCTCGTGTGTTTATGGATTCACCTGGGAGTGAATAAAGCCACTCTTTAGCCTTCTCTTTTAATGAGAATGGAAAGAGTCTCAACCGAATTTCTTTGTCACTCACACCTCCATTGAAAATTGTAGCGCATACAGCGAAGAAATCCTTGATATGGATGTATGGGTCTTCTTCTGGTTTCCCATAAAATTGTGGCAATAGATGTATGGTGCCACTCCTGATTTCAAAGTTGATATTGCTTGGTGGAAGTATGATGGAAGAGGACTGGTTTAAAGCTTTAGGAATTGTGAAATCCTTGAGAGTCACGTGAGGTTGTTCAATGGCGCGAGAACTACCTCCTAGGGTGGATCAACCATGTTTACTCCGTCGTTCCTGCATAATTGAGTAATAGTTCTTTCGATTTCCAAATTATACACAATAGCATTTATATGCACAAAATGATGACCGTTCATAAACCTACAAAATGAAAAGAAATAAAATTAAAAACCTAAAAGACAAATAAATCAAAACAAAAGTAGATAAAATAATTCTCCGGGAATGGCGCTTATTGGTTGATTTTCACATCCAAAAATAATAATAAACCTTGCAAGTATACAAATCGTGAAGATAGTATAGTATATAAGTAAGAGTTGATCCCACATAGAATTATTTATTTACTAAAGCTTTGAAATTAAAAAGAAATTAATTTCCTAAACCTACACTCACTAAAACTCTAATCCTAACTAAAATATAAAACAAAGACACTTCGAATCCAAAAGGGATTCTACACACACACCAACACTTTAGGGGTTTTGAAAGTAATCTGAAAACTCAAAAATTAAGCAAGTAAATAATAAAAACGCAGCAAGGAGAATTGATAAGAAAAATCAATGGGACAAGCACTAGTTAGAACCCTCTATCCACCACTAAATAATCCTTCAATCCACAAACAATAATGAAGATTAATTTTCAACTAAGATGATGAAAATATTCACAACAAGGTGATGGTGTCTCACTTAGGTTGTATTGATTCTCTCTTAGGTTGTATGTAATGTGTAATGTCCCTAATTTTTCGTAATTGCAAAAATGCCTATAAGTATGTGATTTAAATTGGTGAAAAGCATATATATTTGATATATAGTGTATAAACGAATAATGATTTTAACTGATTTAACTCCCATGAGAGATATTATTTTCATAGTGCATTTGGATAATAATGGGTCCAATTGAATATTGGTGAAGTCAATTTGGGATGGAACGTGATTGGTGGGTTAGTTTGATAATTCAAGAATGATTGGTAAATCACATGTAATTAATTGTGAAGTTGTTGCCATTTTAGGATTTTAACAAGTTCAAGGGAGCAAATTGTAATTTTTGAGATATATATATAAAAGCTTGACAAGTGGAATTCCACTTGTTCAAACTAAAAAACACAAGAGCAAAATACTAAGCGCAAGTCAACCAAAAAAAAACTTGGCACAACAAAACAAAGAAAAAAAAATAGAATAGAGGCGGTGAAGCAAAGAAAGAAAAGAAGGAAAAAAAAAAGAGGGAGGGACCATTAGGCCGAAGAAGAAGAGAAGAAAAAGAAAGGAAGAAGAAGAAGAAGAAGAAGAAGAAGGAGAAGAAGAAGAGTAAGAAAAAATGATGATTCAGGTTCGGTGTACACTAGTTTTAATTTTTTTCAAAATATTTCGGAATAATCGAATTTTATTGATTTTGAATTATATTGATTAAAATTTATAGTTTGAAATTGATTTTGGATTGATTTGAATTACGTATTTTCGAAATATAGTTTATATCCGAAATATTGATTGTGAATAATATTACGAATTAATTTTAATATGTTATGATTTTATTATTAAGATATAAAATATCATTGAAAGTGATTTGGAATATATTATTTTGTAAAATGTATAAAAAAATGATTTTGGGGCATTTTGATTTAATATGGATTTACGAAATATATTCAAATACGATTTTGAATTGATTTGATGCAATTATTGGTTTCAGAAATATATTTGAATATGATTTTGTATATTTTCTTTACATGAATGTTGATGAAATTTGGATTTCGTAAATATGTATATCGATTTGGATTAATTGAAAGTTGAATTTATTTATAAAAGAATGATATGTAAATTTGTATTGTGAAATTGAAATTTCGAAATCGAATCTGAATGAAAAGAAATGAGTTGATATTGAATTTGAGAAATCATATTATGAAATGGCTATGATATATATGAACATAGATATGGATATAAGAGATTGACATGTCAATTGGGTTCACTTAGAAGTACTGCATTGAGATTTCTGAGATTTTGATGATTATGATACTACTATTTGAATTTTGTGGAGCCACCATTGTGGACGGTCCTAGAGTGAAGACATTTCCGTCAGGCAATCCCCGTAGGGTCCGATGTCGGAAATGATACCTGTATAGGGATACCATTTCATGCTAAAATGAGAAACCCGACTGTATATAATTCAGCGAGCAGTCCCCGTTGGGTTCCAGTGCTGAACAATCCGTAATCCAGTCTTGAAATTATGTTATATATGTAAGGAGCCCGATAGAAAATAGAAATGTGATTTGAATTGAAACGTGATTTAATTTGAAAAGTGATTTGAGATTATTAGTGAAATTATGAAATTGATATGTGATTTAAAAGTATTTGACTTGATTGAACCCCATAGTTGAATATTTATTTATTATTTATATTTATGATAAATTGATAAAAATTGTTATAGTATTTGTAAATTCAGTTTTGTGTACACCCACTAAACAATATGCTTAGCGTGTTGAGTTTATCATGCGTAGGTAAAGGAGGTTTCAAAGTAGTTAAGGACTGAGAAGAGTTGAAACTGCAAGACCAGAGACCAGAGTCACATCATTCCTATATATTTGGGTAGCTATTTTGCATTAAGCATATATATTTTAATTAGCATGCATATACCGTAAAATTTTGTAAACATGTGTAAAAGTTTGGTTTTGTCCATATTTCTCTAAATGATTATATTGAATGAAAATATGAGATTTATTATTTTAGAATTGATATTGATTATATATTTTGAAGAAATGATGGGAGAAGTCGCACTGAATTTGGAAGGGTGCGTAAAATGATTGAAATGAAATTGAAGTATAGAATTTTGATATAATATGATTTTATTGTAAACAGGTTTTTGGAAAGTCAGAAAAATAGAGGAAACTCTGGCGCAATTTTTAGAAATTTAATTGGGTCATCATTAAAATTTACGTTTTAATTTTAAAAGTATGGTTTTATAAAAGTGAAGTAGAGATTTCAGTATATGGTAGCGCTCCCTGATTCGGTCTGAGCGAATTGGGTCAGGGGGTGTTACATAATGCGTACGGTGTCTACGTCAAAACTTGTATCCCAAATTACAAACTAGCATGGTGTCTACTTGGATTTAATAATTGAAACCCATTAAGAATCAAGAGAATATGAATACCTCATGAACACTAGAACATGGTGTCTATCCTAAGGATTCATGAATTAATTTTCCATAATGAAGTCGTAGTTAATTAATGAGTTAATTACACTCAACCTCTCTGAGGTTTGGCTAATTACATTCGAATCAAAGTTTGCATTAATGGACACTAACCTCCCCTCACGTTAGCGTTGATCGTCAAAATAACCGTTGATTTTTTTCAAATTTTTTAAATGACCAAAATACCCCTATCAATTTATATTATCAATTTTTTACTATTCATTAAAAAAAATTAATGGTGAGATCCAGATTGGATCTCCACCAAGAAAAAAAAAATTTTGAATGTTCATCGTTGAACCCTTCTGGGTTCGATCTCTAACCCTTCTGGGTTCAATCTCGAACCTAGAGGATTCGTTCTTCGAACCCTTCTGGGTTCGAGATCGAACCCAAAAGGGTTCGATTCGAACCCTTATGGGTTCGAGATTGAACCCAGAAGGGTTCGACGATGAACATTCAAAAATTTTTTTTTTTTTTTCTTGGTGGAGATCCAGATTGGATCTCCACCGTCTATCATAGAGGGTTCGAAGATCGAACCGAGAAGGTTCGTTCTTTGAACCCTTCTGGGTTCGACATCGAACCCAGAAGGGTTCGACGATGAACATTCAAAAATTTTTTTTTTCTTTGGATCTCACCATTAATTTTTTTTAATGAATAGTAAAAAATTGATAATATAAATTGACAGGGGTATTTTGGTCATTTAAAAAATTTTAAAAAAAGTCAACGGTTATTTTGACGGTCAACGTTAACGTGAGGGGAGGTTAGTGTCCATTAATGCAAACTTTGATTCCGAATGTAATTAGCCAAACCTCAGGGAGGTTGAGTGTAATTAACTCGTTAATTAATTGTTGAAAACAAGAATATGTTTGTGAATCCTAAAACATGTTTGTAAGGTGATCAATCAAAGAAACAAAATCTTAGAATAAACAATTCTTATGGAGAAATTAAAATCGTCACGTAAGAGAAAAATAATACTTCATTAACACATGTTTATGGAATTGTAATCATGAATAGGGCTTCAAGATAGCCCTAACTAGCAAATAGTTTAGCTAGACATAAACATAATTGAAAACAAATAATATATCTAAAGAAAAGAAAGGTAGAAAAAGAATGCTATTCTTGATCTTCGATGCTCGATTCTACAGAAAAGCTTCTTATTTGTGGATAATGTGGTGTCCTCATAGTCTTCAAACTTGATTAAGCCGGGAATCCAATTTATTAGAAACACTTGTCTCTAGGAGAAAAAATCCTTTGCAAAATTTACTTCTTTCCTAAGAAAAACAATAATTAACTTATAATAGTACTAGGAAAGTTTTAGAACTTGATCTAAGCTAAGACTCTCATTCCTTGCTAAAGAAGAACTCTTCTTTAATTGTTTACAGACACGCGCTATCGTGGGCGCGACCCATACTCATCTTGGGGAATTTATGGCAGCTACCGCAACATGACAGGTCAGCATAAAAAATCTTAAAAACCACCATTTTGAACTTTATTTCTTTTTAAGCGCTAATCTCCGCAAGAACTCAACAAACACATTAAAAATACCATTATTTACAAGAAAACATAACAATAACCATATGGATTAAGGGTATCAAATATATATATTTATCGACCTAACAAACACATTGTTTGGTTACTGGTTATTCTATTTTGTTGGGGTCTTCTCCAATTTCATGGAAATCTAAAAGGAAAGACATAGTCTCTTGATCTTTCACAAGAGCAGAATATCGAGCAATGACTATAACCTCTTGTGAAATCACATGGCTTCTTCATTTACTGAACGATTAACAGGTTTCTCATCCACAACCAGTAAACATGTTTTTTTATAACAAGGTTGCTCTACACATTGTTGCTAACCTAGTCTTTCATGAATATACTAAGCATATCAAAATTTATTGCCATGTTATTCGTGAAGAGGTTCAAGCTGGCCTCATTCAAACTTTTCACATCAACACCAAAAATTAGCTTGTTGACGTGTTCACCAAAACTTTGGGACCAGCCTTGTTTCATTCACTCATACACAAGTTAGATGTTTGTGACCTCTAAACTCCAACGTGAGGGGGAGTATTAGGGAATGTTTGGTGCTCATTGCTGCTGATTCTCTATTTTTCATATTAGGAATGTTATAGCTAATATTTCTCAAGTCCCTGATTCTTCTAGCCATGTTTTCCTCAATTTTATTTTCTTTCTTTTTCTTCTAGATTCTTCTATTAATAAGAGTTGACTTAGGTATATGTATATATATATATACATGTTTCATTGTACAATGAAATACACAAAAACATTTTCTAGTTCAACTTTTGTCGCACTTGTGCCTACTAACCCCTGTATCTATCCACCAGCCTTTCACATCTAAAATCATAATAGTTTCAAACACAACAACAACCAAATTGTTATTAACTACAACAATATTAGCCTTGTAATGTGTTGGATTAGTTGAATTTTGGCCCTTTCAGTAGCGGCAATCTTGTGCTTTGTGTCATTTCCAAAACACAACAATTTCTTTTGATTATCTTGAAATCCTTGCCCTTTGGTGCATGTGTATTATCGGCCTTCTTTGCAAATTTTTTGCCTTATTCTTATGGTTTTTAGGCTTTGAAGTTAGTGCTTCAACAACATTTGCCTTCGCTTCCATGATAGTTATTTCAATCTTATCTCTTTTTCTGTGATCTTCTTCAATACGAAACCTCAGAATTAAATCTCCCATTGATGTCTCTCGACGCTTACGCTTCAAGTATATCTTGAAATCTTCCCTTGATGGTGGCAATTTTTCAATGATTGCTCTAACTTGAAAATGTTCATTAATTGAACAGCCCTCTGCATTTAAGTCATGGATTAATACCTGAAGTTCGTCAACTTGTTTGATGATTGTCTTTGAATCAACCATTGCATATATGAGAAATTTGTTGTTATGTGCCAAATTTCATTAGGCCCAAAGGCATCAAGGAAGCCCAACGGACCCAGATAAAGCCCCAAGGCCAGGCGGGCCTAAGAATACCAACAAGGCTCAATACGGCGAGCAAACTCGTTCCAACAAATGTAAAGATAAAAGCGCTATGCGAGCTGCCACACTTAAAATACCTGAAAAAGTTAATGCGCTACCTCTTATCAATAGCACAATTCTAGCTCGCATGGCACACAGCTCGAACCCTCAATTAAAGGAGAAATCCCAAGAATAAAGGGATTCGATTCAGTCAACTAACAGAGTTCCAATCAGTCTCAATCTCCTTAATTCTAGTAATTCTATTTCAATTAGGAGATGATTCTTAGGGATGTAATTTAATCCCTAATTTCTGTAATTAGATTCCATACAAAACAGAATAACTCCAACCCTTTCACAATATAAAAGGGATGGATCATCATTGTTAGAAAGTCGACTAATTTTTTCCAGAAAGAACACATATAGCGAGCTCCGCATATCTATTCAGCGAGCTCAACCTAAAATGAAAAACAGTAGATGTAGGCATTCCATTAAGTCGAACTACTTTAAAAACCTCGTGTCGATCTTATTCTCTTTACTTTTGCCATTCATTATATTGTTAATTACGTTTACCAGATTCGCACATTAACATTTTGGCGCTAGAAGGAGAACCCCGTTTGAGAAATCAAACCTTCATTCTTAAGTAAAAGATCACATATTCGTTGTATTTTTTTCCAAGAAAACACCTCTAAATCAATGGCGAAAGGCGTGGGAACCCGCTCCAGAACAACAAGAAGTAGTGATGTACCCCCAACTAGGGGACATTCAGAGGCGTCCCACCAGTCCCCGGTTCCACCGATTATACCGAACATACCGGTTGCACCAAATATACCAAACGTGTCACCTGCCATCCCGACGGCTCCGTTACCCGCTTCAACAAGTGGATGGAGAGGTAGGCTGAACTAGAGAGGATGGTAGCGGAGATATCCCGCGGCTACCATCTTCTACTGTAAAATCAACCACCACGCGAGCAGGTTGTGGAAAGCACCTCACCTCCGCGACCTATGGGAAACGATCCGATCCACCCCTGCCTATCGAGTCGATGGATAGAACCACCTGCGGAGTGATGGTTAATGAAGAGGGAACGTGTTGAACGACGTGGGGAGCCTTCCTGAAATGGGCCAGTAATTCATATAAATGCTAAGGGTGAGAGGTACGTAGAATTTAAAAGGGATCTTCGAGGTGTCCCGGCGCTTACTATGTCTCAATGACCCGAGTTGCACCCAGAAATCTGCCATCAGTGATCTGGTGGGGATAACAATGGACACGAGTAGCCCCCGAAGCTACCAGGCATTAGCACGCTGAACCCTGGCTGAATAGGAGGAGGTCGCCTAATAGGGATCCACGAAGATCTCCAAATCCATAGAATCTGTCCCGCAGATAAGATAGCACCACCTCCAGCGCATCAATGGCTGTAATGTAGCACCCTCCGACCCGACCCGGCCGGACCGAACCGGGGTGCGCTACTCGGACATTCAAAACTTTTGAAATTCATGTTTATAAACTGAAAACCATATAAATTATAGTTTAAAAATTGTTTTCGAGTGAGCCCATTCAATACAAATTTTTTTTTTTTTTTTTTTTTTACAAAAATTCGGCAGAGTACCGTTTGTTTTTCGGACTTTCCAAAACCTGTTTTTACTCAAATCAATCCAAAATTCACATTTTTCACAAACACTTCTATAGCACTTTCAAACAGTTGCGCACTCTGCCGTTTAGTGCGACTTTCACAAATAGTTTATAAAATAAAAACAAATCAGACTTTAATATTTACAAACATAATAATTAATTACAGAACATATTTACAGATTCACTGTATATGCATGCTTACAAAATAAACATATATATGTACAACAACAAATGTAGCTACCCAACTGTAGTAATCCTGTGACTCGGTCTGCAATTCTTCCAGTTCTTCAGTCTTTAACTTCGTCCGGATTCCTGGTACCTACGCGTTAGACACAAAACTAACGCGCTAAGCATAAAGCTTAGTGGGTGTACTAAAAACTCAATTAAATAACTCACAATATAATTGTTCTTTAAAGAAGCAATAAACCACAATATGAATTTCATTTCTAAATCACGTTCAAATCAATTACATTACTAATGAAAATCAACATATGAATTCGATCCATCAAATCATTCAGTTCAGTTTCAATTCAAATCATTTCTGGCCCACTAGAATACTAAACATTCTAGGACTGGAATATGGGTCAATGTGACGTCCGGGGTTGCCCCGCAACAACAGTCACTGATATCAACGTGATTGTCCGAGATTGCCCCGCAACAACAATCACTAGTATTATTGTGATCGCCCGAGATTGCCCCGCAACAACGATCACTGAAATCGGTGTGATTGTCCGAGATTGCCCCGCAACAACAATCACACAATAATAACGGCGCAGTACTGCTCAGTAAAACCCAGCTGGTATACCAACCTCCTATATCCATTTCTATGTCTAAGTATCCTAGGGCCGTTACAGTAAATAAATTTTCAAGTAATCACAATATATTACAAATCATAAACAATAATCCTGTGAGCAGTATTGTTCACAAATTATAACAGTCAAAATATTCGAAATCGCAATTGAAATACGATTTATCACAAATCAGTCCAAAATCAACAATAATCATACAAAAATATAAATCATGTATTATTAACGGAATCTACAAAATCGAAAGAAAACCAAGATGCGATCTAACATCAACGTGTTCCAAGATCAACCATAGATGCAGCAAATACATATAAAGTAGACACTTTACTTATGAAAAATCAAAAACGAAAACTTTAAACGAAATCGAAAACGAGAAACAAAAACGATAAACTTAAACAAATACGTAATCGAAATATTTCTCGTAACGGTTTCGAAAACGAGAGTACACCTACTTGGAATCCGTATTTTTTTCGTTCGACAAACCGCGGTTCCACGATTTCTTTCCCTTCTCTTCCTTTTCTCTTCACCTACACCTTTCTTTCTCTTCTCTTTCCTTCTTCTTTTTCCTCTTCTTCTTCTTTCTTCTTCTTTCTCTCCTCTCTTTTCTCTCTTTTTCTCTCTTTTTCTCGGCTCTTTCTCTCTCTTTCTCTTGCTGTTCTGTTTCCTCGCTTATGCGAGAAACTTCTTCTTTTTTTTATATTTTTTTCGCTACCGCGACCGCCGTCGTGACCTGTGGGCGCGGCACCAGGTCGCGATGCTCACTGGAGTGCGCGCACCGCCTTCCTCGCGAGTGCGCCTTGGTCGCGCGAGTGGTCGCGTTGCTCTCTGCCCGTTTTTGACAATTTCATCGCGAGCAGTCCATCGCGACCTGTGGTCGCGGTGGCTGGTCGCGATGCTCACTGCCAGGTTTTGCCATTTTCATCGCGAGCAAGCCATCGCGACCTGTGGTCGCGGTGGCTGGTCGCGATGCTCACTGCCAGGTTTTGCCATTTTCATCGCGAGCGAGCCATCGCGACCTGTGGTCGCGGTGACCAGGTCGCGATGCTCTCTGGTTCAGTTTTCCAATTTTTTTTTTCATTTTTATTTTTCACTATTCAATCCGGTCCGCTGGAAATTCATTTTACACCCCCTCAAATAGTAAAAATTCATTTTCACATATTTCACATATATCAAAAATTCATTACCCGAAATCCGGGATGTTACATGTAACTTCAGTACCCAGATATCAAGCGTTACTACGACGGCTGGATCTATTAAAGCAGCAGCATGGAGGGGCATCGAAATACTTACCAGCTATCCGTTGACATAGGTGTTACAAAAGCCAAACACTTCAGGAAGGCTATTGAAGTGGGCAATAGAGCTAGCGCAATACGACCTAGAGTATAAACCACAAATAGCCATAGTTACAGGCAATTAAAATTTATAGTGACTCACAACTCATTGTGAATCAGGTAAAATAAGAATTCCAAGCTCGCGGTATGAAGATGGCACCTACCTACAAAAAGCTAGCGAACTCCTGGATACGTTTCAGTAGCATGAGATTCAGTAGATCCTGCATGCTCAAAACAAGAACGCGGACACTTGAGCTCGCCTTGTGACCACCAAGGAAGCAAACTTATTGAGCGCTGTGCCAGTCAAGCACCTGCGAGACCCTAACATAGCAACCAAAGAGACTGTTGTGGTGATCAGAAATGCACCAAATTTATGGATTAACCTTCTCATCAACTACGTTTCCAATGGAATACTGCCCACAGACAAAAATGAAGCTCGGCACTTGCGAGTGTTGGCAACAAGGTATGTCCTCTACGACGACATACTGTTTAAACAAGGATTCTCCACGCCGTTGCTGCGATATATAGATGAGAAGGACGTCATTCCAATCCTTAACGACATCCATGCAGGATTGTGCGGCAATCATGCTGGGGGACTTTCCCTGGCTAACAAAGCCCTGCGCTAAGATTTCTACTGCCCATGATTAAATAAGACGCTATTGACCTCATAAGAAGGTTTGACAAGTGCTAACGATTTGCCAATATTCCTCGCGCTCCCCCAGCACTTTTACATTTGATGGTCAGCCCGTGCCATTTGCTATATGAGGAATGGACTTAATTGGCCCCCTATCAACGACCCATAGAAATTTTAAACACGCGATGGTAGCGATAGATTATTTCACGAAATGGGTAGAAGCAGAGGCCCTTTGTGAGAGTTTGACGGCCAAAATCAAAAAATTTGTGTGGGAAAACATTGTAAGTAGGTTTGGCGTCCTACAGAAAATCGTTAAGGATAATGGGGCACAGTCCGAGAGTCAAAGATTCAAAATGTTCTGTGAAGACTTAGCCATACAAAATGTTTCTCCGCAGTTGATCACCAAGCACACTCTAAAAACAAAGCTTGAGGGGAAAAAGGAGGCTTGGGCCGACGAGCTTCCCAAAGTATTATGGTCATACATAATAAGTGCAAGGAGCACCACTGAAGAAACCCTATTCTCCATGGTATACGGGACAGAAGCTATGATCCTAGCTGAGTCTATTGCCAGCACTCACAAGAGGGCCACGTTTGACACCGAACAAAATGATGACCTGCTCGCTGCTAGCCTAAACCTCATCGAGGAAAAAAGGAAAGCTGCTTGCTTAAAAATAGTTGTGTACCAGCAGAGAGTAGATAGGTACTATAATAGAAAGGTCAAGATCCAGCATTTCAAGAAAGGGGACCTCATGCGAAGATTACTCCTACCTGGAGCCCGCAACCTTCAAGAGGAAGCCCTGGGCACAAACTGGGAATGTTCTTACATTTTAGATGAAGACATAGGCAACGGTGCCTACCACTTCATAAGCGTTAGCAGAGCTAGAGTTCCACAAGCCTGGAACGCAGAGCACTTATGAAAATATTATCAGTGACAATTATACTTCTATTATTTATAAAAATGACTTTTCTACAAGCTTTCATGTTCTATCATAACCACCCTCAACCTTCGAGGGGCAGGGAAGATAGAGATCAAGTCTACACACAGAGTGTCGAACAACTGGCGCAAATGGTGTCTTCAAAACAACGAGATGGACTTATTACCTTCAAACCGATTAGCTCGCTCCAAGTAAACTAAGTATACACATTGGCAAAACCTGCCAACTTGAATGCCCATGAGTAATCTAACTAGCAGGTTAATAGACATACTCGAGGTGACAAACTTAGAGCTGTGGACATTGGCAATACCCGCCCACCTGAGAGCTGACGAGCTCTCAAACTAGCGGAGCCAATAAAAACACTTATAGTGGAATCCTCACGAACCTAAGTACGAAATTGACAAAATTCGCTAATTTGATAGGCTCAACAGCCCTCACTATAACGAAGTTAATACTTACGGTAAAATAAAAGGCCTCCCCAAGGAGCTGTGCAAAAGAGAGCAGAGCTTTCTACCAACAGAGTCTCGCCCGTAAGGTTTTGATTCAGTTTTTTTATGTAACACCCCTTTACTCGAGTCACTAGGATCGAATTAAGGAGTGCTACTTTTCTTCCATTCATTCTATTTATTTATATACAAAAACGATTTTAGGTTTGTAAAAAAAAAAAAACAAACTTTAAACCATTAAAAGAAATAAAAAATTTAATATATTTATATTTTGAAAATGGTCAAGTCTATTTTTCCATAAAAAACATTTGCCAAAGTTCCCCCTGAATTTCGGACTTTTCCAACTTATTACAAGAAAATCACAATCTTTCACAAATTCCACACTTCAAAATTTGTCCAACTATTATGCATGCCCTTCCATTTTTGGCATGGCTTTACCTTATCATTTCATCATGAAAATAAATAACAATACAATAGCAACAAAGTTACATATTTTTATACAATAGAAACCATTAGTCGATATTTACATGACTTAGCCATTACAAATATTTACAACACTTTTGTTACATGCATTCTTTAATAAATACATAAGTATGGGGTAAATAATGGCTATCCAAAAACAAGGATGGATGTGACTCGATCTTTTCCATGCAAATGTCCGCTCTTCAGTCTTTATCTACACCGTAAGCTCTACTACCTACGCGTGATAAATTCAACGCACTAAGCACATTTACTTAGTGGGTGTACACTAATTTGAATCCACAATTTAGATTATAAATATCATATAATAAAATTTATAAACGGCAGAGTTTCCAATGAATCAAATATAACTATATAAGGTACTAACATACGTTACTCAATTATAACCAAACAAAGTGGTAAGCATGCATTATACCTTTCCATGCATTCTCTATATGCAAGCACACAAATGTCCTTACCCATAATTTCATTATATATATATATATATATATATATATATATATTCTTTTAATCAATGCCTAAACATTAACATGATACCATGGACTGGAATATGGGTTTTTTTTGGCTTCGGACACTCCGTGCCTCCCCACCGTATTGTTTCGCATATATTTTCCAATTCTAGGACCGGACACTCGGTGCTTCTCATGGTCCATAAAGTAATAATCATCACAATGGTATTTCCGATGTAGTACTACAATAATAACCCTATTGGTATGCCAATCTCCAATCCCCACCTATCAATGTTCAAGTTTACTAGGGCCATTATAATTTCAATACAACATAGCATATTTATATATTCACATTTCCATTTATTAATTAAGCTCCTTCCAAGTATAACCACATCTATACACTTGCCATGCTTATAGTTTTCATATTAAATCAAAGCATTGCATCTCTAATGTCAAAGAGAGTCATTTATCAATTCTTAGCTCAATTTAACATTTAAGAAAACAACATCATTCTACTCTACACATTTTTGGCCAAAACGATTCCAATTCCTATCTTTCCCTTCAAATTGTCAAACTACTTTATAACTTATTCCACATGCAATCCAATAACATCAAATATGGATTAAAGCATTAAAAATATCCACATTTACACCATATACCATATTAGAGTAGCTATGTATGTTTTCATAAATCAATAAACTTTCATCATTTAAACACATCAAAAACAATCCACAAATATTATTCAAGTATAGTTTTCAAAACAATTTACCCAAAAACATAAAGATTTCAAAAATTCACATATACTAATGTCCTACTAGAAAATAGTAGTTTTCAAATTAAGTGTATACCAACCTTTCTAATGCTTGATTTCACCTCTTCAAGCCTTCAATTGCACTTTCAAACCCTCTCCTTCTCTTTTCCTTGGATTTTCTTGTCTAGGGTTTCTCTTGGCTCTACAAAAATGTAAGGTTCATCAATAAAAATAAAACTTAACAATTCTAATGCATAATTATTAGTTCTACCATGCCTAAAGTGTAGTTCTAACATTTACAACTTAATTTCCTACTTACTTGAATTTCCTAGTAACCCACTCACTTGAAATTCTTCAATTTTTGATCTAAGGCTTAGAAACTTGATGGATATCACTCTAATTAAAGCTTGGAATTCTTATATGGCATAAGGAGGGAAGATTAAAGTGTTTTCTAGTGAAAGAAGTGAAGAAAATTGAGAGGAAAATGGAAGAGAGACTCACGGCAAGAAGGAAATCAAATGGGTACAGAATTTTTTTTGGATCTCACTTCTCACTTTATATAGTCATGTTTTCATTTCCTAATAATATTCCCCTCAACAATTTCCTAAATACCCAACATGTCCTTAGTCCACTTAAATGGCTTTTAATTGGTTAATTATTCAACTAGAAATCAATTTAGTTCAAACTAATCGCACCTAGTTACAAATCAACCAAATTCATGTCACATTTTTACTTTTATGTTGGCTTTCTCTAATTGGATGATTTCTAATAACATGGATCACCAAATTCCTTATCATCCTTTGTCTCTCAAATATATTTTTCCACCAATCAAATCCTCTCATTCATTCCTAAATTTAATTCCTCTCTAGAAAATGCTTCCAAAAATATTTTTCCTTAAAACTTCACAAAAATAAATCTCACAATATAATAAATATTTCCTTCTTTTTTCTTCTCCATTATACTATATGCATTACATACCTCACATTTGCATGCTTGATAATAAGTAAAGAATACTTATCATATTTAAGAAAAACTAGGGGTACGTTAAGTCGTGTTTATTTACTTGCGTCAAATGTTTATTAGAACTGGCCAAATGAAAAAACGTATATGACCGAAAAAGAAAACTTCATTAGAAAAAGCCTCGAATGGGCTAAAAATGCACCAAAAGTCTACTGCTATTAAAAACAAATTAAAATAAAACAGCAAAGTTCTTAAATAGAAGAAGGAAAAAAGATGCGTGCTAATAAGTATGAGCACTGAAGACTTGGACCATCAGGCCTGGCCGATTGGAGAATCCCCACTTCCTGGGAGAATTTGGTCCTCAACTACCATAGGAGGAATAACAGACTTGGAGATCGCTTTACTTTCCTGTGCCCTATCTCCCTCCTCAGAAGGGCCTTCAGAAACACCTTCCCCCTACTGTGCCCCTATAGTCCCAGCAACCCGCATAGCCCTAAAATTCTCAATCAGCTCACAGATGTACGGGCCAAGGAAGCTAAAGTTATGATTAAGATAGTGCAGCCAGATGCTGTATAGAAGATCATTTTGAGCATCTTCCGATATTCGCTCATTCTCCCCCTCCTAGCTTACTTCCTTTTAGGTGAGCTCTTCAGCTTTCAAAGCAAGGTCTCTATTGGCCCGTCTGACTTATTCCTCTAGCTCATGGATCCTGCTTTAGTATATAGCTACGGACTCGCTCATCTCATTCTTCATGCCTGCTCTAAGGGTCTCGCACCTCCCATTTCATTCAGCGACCGGCTACTTCTCACGGTCCGTTCCTCCTGCAAGCTCCCTCTTAGCATTCTCCAGCTCCACACCAAGCCTCTTATTTTCTGCTTCGCTCCTTTAGATCCCAAGCATGTCTTTGTGAGCGAGGCAAGTAGTCTAAAACGAGGGAAAAGGGGTAAGAATACAGGTTTACTATAAATTAAGAATAGAGGGTTACAAATGGATACTCACCATAAGACTGTAACGAAACAAGGAAAGATGGAGCCTCATCCCTTTATCGACCTCAATATGATCGCTCAGGCCTTTGGTGAGGTAATCCCCAAAGACTGATGGAACCTTAGCAAGAAAGTCCCCCGCATTTAGACCAACAGGCGAGGGAGAAGGGACTACCTCAGTCATATCGACCTCAGAAGAGCGAGCTAAATACCTTTCCTTTATAAGTTGTGCCCTCATCATTACTGGGGCTCGAGAACCACATCATTTCCTTTGCCACCAACTACAAGGGTAGCCGGAGGAGGCGGCAACGATGGAAAAGGCTCACCACCTTGGCCAGACGCCCCTACCTTAGCCTTATTTAAAGTAGCAGCTGAAAGGGTGATGCTGGCACCCCTTATCCACGAGTCACTTTAGCACGTTTAGTTTCCCCATCATTCCTTGACCTGGTTCTGCATTTGTAGTTGTTGTTCAGGTAGTTGACGGCGAGCTTGCTTGGGAACTGGCTCCTGGACCTGCTCATCAGATTCTGTTCATTTGCTCTCTAAGCTTGAAGAATGCGCGTCAGCAACCTCCTAAATATCTCGCTCCATGTCAAGCTGTTGCACCTCATTTCGATTGGGAGCAAGCCTAAAACCCACCAAAAGGTCTTTAGTGGCTTGCCTAAACTTCGCAAGTGCCTTTGATTTTGTCGGGAGTGACTCTATAAGACTGTTGAGCACTGCTTTCTCCTCCTCGAAGAGCGTATGACTCTAGCCTGTACCACCTGCGAAAGAAAAATGTTTCATTAGGAAAGAAACAACCAGATCAGACAAACGAAGTATACCTCCTCTTCACAAGACAGAGTTACAGGGCGACGGAATAAAATGCTTGTGCTTAATGAACAAGTAGGTTGATTTGTAATTTCTTACGTTTGACTTTGTGTATGTTTGCAGCAGCTCGCGGTACTAGTTAGCCCGTACAGGGAGATAGTATATCCCATCATGCAGAGCACCACTGGGTGACTTATTACGAAATGGGTATTTCTTCAATGAATAACAAAACCTAATAATGTTGTCACTTGCGGAACCAACCTCTCTCCTCCTAAAAGTAAGGTAGAAAGAGATCAGCTGGGCGTAGGAGTTAGGAATAAGCTGCATCGGAGCATGCCTTAGCAAGTTCAAGACACGTATGAGAAATCTAAGGAAAGGGAATCTCAACCCAGCTTAAAGGTGATGCAGGCAAATCGCTATATAGCTTGGTGGAAGGCAAGCTGGTCTATTTGTTGCCTTATGAACCAGCACCTTATAACCCAAGGGGAGATGGTATGTACTCGCATAACCAACTATATCCCCCTTCGAAATAGTGGAAGGGAACGGCACGAAGGTCGCTGATTGCGATTGCGACCTCGCAGGGGCAACTTGGGAAGAATCATTCGCCTCTTCCTCTCTAGGTACGACCTCTAGACTCTCGTCTTGGTGACCGGAAGAAGAAACCTAAGCGGACTCCTCTTGAGGCCCTTTTGCCTCATAGTGACAAAAGGTAGAAGATTCCGTAGCCTCAACTGTATAGGCCTTAGCGGCCCTTTTACTGTGATCGATGATCCGTTGCGTAGCTTTAAGTTGCTCATAGTCGCTCATTGCCTCATTGAAGGGTTGAGAACCGCGTTTTACCAAGATGGGTTTATCACCACTATCGACCTCTTGACGCTTCTAATCGCTCGAGCTAGACATCTATACCAAAAGAAAATATACGAGTTAATAAAAAAAAAAGAACTAACAATCCAGTAACGACCTAAATGCTCAGATCAGAAGCACCATGAACGCGTGACCGGACTCCCCAGGACCTTACGATGAAACAAGTTGTTGGGATTGATGCCCTAAAACTTGTAATTGTAAATGATTAAAGACAATAATAAGAATTATTCAGATTATCATTCAAGTTTATAAATGTTTTATATTCAGTAATACATTCGTATTGTGCAAGAACATCATAGATTGCAAGATGTAATCTCATAATGAGTATATGATGGTCATATACAAAGAGGATTCATTTTGAGACGTGCAATCTAAAGAGTCCGTAGAGAGCGAACAAAGTTGGGTACTTTGTTTATGTTTGATATACTGCTGTGGTCTATTCTATAAAGTACGGTGGTCTTATCCTAGACCGCTCATGTAGTTGACATGAGAATGGAGGCACCTTATATGATGAGATCATATAGGACTGGGCCACGATTTATATGAATCTCTCACCAAGATCCGTTAATAGATGAGATTCATATATAATCGATAAACGATGGCTATTTATAGGTGATCTTAATCTTGAGTGTCTTATCGATTCCTTCAGGTTGGATCGTGGCTTTTGATTTACCATGAGTGAGGTTGATGTGAATCTCGACCAATACCTTCGTATCTTGGAGTTGCGATTTGGCTTGTGGCTGGGAAGGTTTGAACACAGTAGTGAAATCCACTCATTCTTGATTGAAGTAAATAAGTAGTTCTCTTAAGAGTTGATTCGGGGCTTGAACGATTATGAGCGCTCTCCTTCTTCTGTGAGGAAGATATGATTTAATTGTTAATTAGAGAATCAATGGTACTTAAAGGAAAATATATTTCTAGAGGGGTATAACGGACTTTATGACTCAGCTCTAGTTATGAATTATTTGTGGAGGATTACACTATAGGCAATTAGCTATATCAATGGACGCTGAGACTTCAGATTGTATAAACACATCTACAGTTTTGAGAATGCAGCCTTGGATTTTTAGTGGAATAACTCCGAGGTTAATAATCATGAAATATTAATTAAAGAGTTTTAATTAATATTACTAAGTATTATTGGAGCTCAAAACTGTGGGTCCATTAGGTTCCTTTGCTAGCCCTTATAGTTGTTGGTAACGAGGGTCACGGTAGATTAATTGGAGGGTCCAGTTAATAGTATTAAGAAAGTAATGCGATTTAAATAAAAGAGAATAATTAAATAATGTGATTATTTAATTAATTAAATATTTAATAAAATAATAAATTTTAATAATTATGAATTATTAATTCTATTTATTAAATATGAGGCCATGTGATTAAATAATGACTAGGACAAAAGAATTAAAATAATTTGATTATTTTAAAAATCATAATAGTCAATTATTAAAGTCTTTAGGGAGACTAAAATAAAAAAGGATTAGGAATCCTACTTTGACTTGGTCAAAACTAAAACCCTGAAGGACTACTATATAAGTGTTATATAGTTAGGAAAAATCAACCTAACACACAAGTGAAAAAGAAAGAGAATTCAGCCACCAAAGAGAGAAGGAAAGAGAAAAAAAAGTTTTTTTTTACTCTCCCTTCTTTTGCAGGATTTGGCCGGTGTTCTTTTCACGTGACCTCCATCTCTTGCCGTGACATGCCCACACACACGTTGTCAGACCGCGGGTCATAGCTCGAAAGATCTGGTGGAAGATTGAGGAATCAGAAAAAAGAAAATCAAGAAAAACGTATGTAGTTTCTAAAGTCTTTTTCTGCATATATACAGGAACTCGTTCCTGGTAGAAAAAAGGTTTTCAATATAAGAAAAATTTTTGAAACCCAATTCCGCATGTTATACAATAATCAAAATCTTTTCTAAGACTCCCTTCAATTGGTATCAGAGACTTTGGTTCTAAGTTTTTGTATATACACAAAAGAAAAAGAAAAACTACATATTTCTTGTTTATTTTTATTTTTCTTTTTGATTATTGATTTGTGATATATTATTGTGTAGGCACAAATCTAGAATGTATGATTTGTTTTTTATTGTTATATAATTTGATTGTATAATTTTAAAAGCATAATTGGTTGTTAATTATATGGTGAATGGGTTATAGGATGAATTTTTATTTTTTGGCCAATTGTTTATGGCAAAAGTTTTTTTGTATATTTTTTTTGTATTGTTATTCTTGTAATCGATCTGCCCTACGAAGAGTCGAAGAAACGGTTGATGCGAAGAAGAAACGAAAAAAAAAAAATGATTGCACAGCCCATGGGTAGCAGCCGCCCGCGCTCGTGCTTTAGCGCTAGCAGCCGCGCACCCAGCGCTTGCGGGCTGCTATCGTGTTTGCGCTGGGGCTGTTTTTTCGTGTTTTTTGTAGAGAATTTTTTACTGTTTTTTCTAGAAAAAAATATTATCGAATATTTTCTGAAAAAAATGCAGAAAATTGGAGCAAAAAACTGTGGATGAAACGACCCAAGAACGCACGCGAAAGCGCTGCTCGCGTGAAGGCCGTACTCACCTTGCTTGCGTGCAGCTACGCTGCTGGCTGTTGCACTTTCCCATGTGTTAGGGTTGTTTAGGGTTTTATCTTGACCTAGGGTGCGTGTTAAGGTAATACGTGGACCTCTGAAAAAGATGTTGACTTTTGACAAAAATCAAGTTTGACTTGATTAGGAAAACGAAGACAAGAAGAATTCAACTCGAAGAAGAACTCAACTCGAAGAAGAACTCTTGAAGACCAAGGAATGCCTTGGAAATACAATTGTAATTAGTGTTGTTTAAGTTAGATAACCCTTGTCACTCGGTCAATTACGTATGCTTTATTTATTTTCATGTGATGATTATATGGATGTTAAAGCATTGTCATACATATGAATGTCATCTAGATTAGGTGTGTCTACACATATATAAATAATATGTCATGCATAATTGTCATATTACATTGTTTTAATTTTAATGAGATTAAAATAGGAAACAATTTCATAAATGGCAATCGAATAATGGATTTAGTTTTTAGGAGTAAAAACTTGGTAATATCCATTAATTGACTAATCAACCAATTAAAGAGTTTAATTAAAATGATTAGTTAGATTCTTACATTAATTATGATTAATAAGATTAATTACTTAATTAAAAGGAACCAAATAATGAGATTAGTTTTTAGAAGTAAAAACTTGGTAATTCTAATTATATTAACTAATCCATTAATTAAATAGTTTAATTAAATTGATTAGTTATGTTCTTACATTAATTAAGATTAATAAGATTAATTACTTAATTAAAAGGAACCAAATAATGAGATTAGATTTTAGGAGTAAAAACTTGGTAAATCTCATTAATAACTAATCTATATATTAAAGTGCTTAATTAGATTAGTTTGATCCTTTTAAATATTAGGTTTTAATTTGATTAAACACCAAAGACATAATTAGACCAAATAATGTGATTTAGTTTTAAATAGTTAAAACTTGGTAATTTCATATTTAATTTCTAGTTTATTTAAATTGTTTATGTAAATTAGAAATTGAAATATAAATTATATTTTAAGAGTTAAAATTGAATAATTTATTATAACTAGTAAACTTAGATTTTATATTAGTCGTGGAATCTAAGTAAAAACTAAAAACATAGAGTTTTAGAAACTCTTAGTTTAAAGAAAATCCTAAACTACAAATAGTGTAACACCCCCTGACCCGACTCACTTGGACCGACTCAAGGAGCACTACCCGGATTTCAAACTTTTCTAAATTCTGTTTATAAATTGAAATCTTTGAAAAACCAAATAACTTGCATTTTAAAATTTTTTATAGTGAGCCCATCAAAACTATTTGAGAAAATTTTGGCAGAGTTTTCTCTATTTTTCTGACTTTCCAAAACTCCTATTTTCAACAAAAATTCAAATAATATAATATTCAACACTTCAAAATTCATTTCTCAATTAATTGCGCACTTTGCCATATAGTGCTACTTCCCAAACGTTGTCAAATGAAACAATATATAATCAACATTTACAACCTTTGAAAAACAACATAAACCATTAAACAAATATTTACAAAACTTATATATATGATAAATTTACAAACTTCTGTATATGTATAATTAACTGAATGATATACAACCAAAGTTCATATATAACTACCCAAAAGTATGGTGACTCTGAGCCTCTGTCTGTAGCTATCTCCTCTTTAGTCTTTTTCTCCGCTAGTATCTCTGTTACCTATGCGTGACAAAATCAACGCGCTAAGCATATCGCTTAGTGGGTGTACACTAACCTTATTTATCGAAATCACAAAATAAATTTCAAATAAATTGTCATAATAATATCATATAAAAACATATCATTATTCAACTCAATCAATAAAATAAATCATACAAAATCAATTTCTAAATTCGCCTATAAACATTATATTCAATCCATTTCAATCATGACCCTTTGGTATACTAACATAATTTTTTTGGACTGGAATATGGGCCGTTCGAAATCGACCATTCGGTGGCTGCCCGTCGAACATAACTCCCAACCCTAGGACTGGCACTTGGGGCCTGTTTCATCCAATAGTACGTATAACTCCCTACCCTAGGACCGGGTACTCGGTATCCTCAGGGAGGTACATAATATCAATATCATAACTCCCTACCCCAGGACGAATCCTTAAGGAGGTACGTAATATCACGATCAATATCAATATCGGTGCAGTACTGCTAAAATAACCCAGCTGGTATACCAACCTCATATATCCATTTTCTATGTTCAAGTATCCTTGGGCCGTTTTCATTCACGTTCACAATTCATAAAATTCATATTAAAACATTCCATTTCTTTTGAAATCAACAATTGAAATTCTCAAATCTTAATTCTATAGTTGTCATTTAAACAATATTCTTAAACATTTTCTCTTAACATAATCGTTCTAAATTGAAAATCTAATTACGAGTAAAACAGAACATTCAATTAAATAAATGGGTAAACAACATATATATATATATATATATATATATATATATATAAATACCAAAATGTTCAAAACTCGGAAAATTCATATCAAAACACATACAGAAATGAGTGTACACCAACCTGAATACCGTTTTTACGAACTTTTCTTTTCTGGATTTCCTTCTCCTTCTCCTTTCTTCTTTCGTTCTTTTTTTTCCTCTTCTTCCTCTTCTCTTCTTCTTTTTTCTCTCTCTTATTCTTTCTCTTCTTCTTTTTCTTTTTCTCTTTTTCTTTCTTCCGGTCTATCTCTCTCTATTTCTGTTTTCTCTTGCTTCTTCGTAAAGCTTCCCACCACCATCTATTTTTTTTATACAATTTTGGTCATTACGACCGCTCCTCGCTACCTGTGGTCGCGCCACCTGGTCGCGGTGCTCACTGGAGTATTTTTACCTGTGGTTTCGGTGTCTGGTCGCGATGTTCACTGCCCAAAATCAGCAATTTTACCGCGAGCTGCTCATCACGATTTGTGGTCGTGGTGCTCACTGCCAACTTTTTCCTTCATGCATTCTTTCTGGACTGTTCCACCTGGTCCATTTGTATACCTAAAAATTAATCCAAATAAACCCATTATATTATTTTCACATAATGAACAACAAGTATGGACACTTTTCATAATTAATAAAAATTACGGATGTTACAATTCTTCCACTCTTAAGAAATTTTGTCCTCAAAATTTTACCTCAGTCGAACAGTTGAGGATATTGCTGTCTCATGATTTCTTCGCTTTCCCAAGTAGCCTCTTTTACATTATGATTCCTCTAGAGGACTTTCACTAGTGGAACTATTTTATTTCGTAGTTCTTTAATCTCCCTATCAAGAATTTGCACTGGTTCCTCTTCGTATGTCAGGTCTGGTCGTATTTCAATACTTTCAGCCTAGACTCTGTAGGAAGGATCAGATCTGCATCTCCTCAGCATGGACACATGGAAGACATTATGAATCTTTTCTAATTCAGGAGGTAAAGCAAGTCTGTAGGCTACTGGTCCCACAAGTTCAATGATCTCGTATGGCCCAATAAACCTAGGACTTAACTTCACTTTTCTGCCAAATCTGAGCACTTTCTTCTATGGAGATACTTTAAGGAAAACTTTTTCACCTCCTTCATATTCTATCTCCTTTCTTTTCAGGTCTGCATATGATTTCTGTCGGTCAAATGCAACTTTCAGTCTGTGCAGCATACTGGTGTTTTGCATTTCCTTCCGTACAATGCTTCATATGGTGCCACAGCTATGCTCGATTGGTAACTGTTATTGTACGCAAATTCAATCAATGGAAGGTGATCAGTCCAACTCCCTTCAAAATCACTTACACAACTCTTGAGCATATCCTCTAGCACATGAATTACCTTTTCTGATTGTCCGTCTGTCTACGGATGGAAGGCTGTACTGAAACTCAATCGAGTACCCAAAGCTTCATGAAACTTCTTCCAAAATCTGGATGTAAATTTCGGGTCTCTATCTAATATTATTGATGCAGGTACTCCATGCAATCTGACTATTTCTTTTATATAAAATTCTGTCAGTCGATCCAGTGAATAGTCAGTTCTAACAGGTAGAAAATGGGCTGACTTCATTAGTCAGTCCACTATTACCCATATAGCATCATGTTTACTCCGGTTGAGTGGCAATCCTGTGACAAAGTCCATCGTGATACGATCCCATTTCCATTCAGGTATTGATATTGGCTGTAACAACCCTGATGGAACCTGGTGTTCAGCTTTCACCTGTTGGCATGTCATGTACTTATTCACGAAATCCACCACATCTTTCTTTATACCAGACCACGAATACTGAGTCTTCAAATCTCTATACATCTTTGTGCTACCTGGGTGCATCGAATACGGACTACTGTGTGCCTCTGTCAGGATCATCTTTTTCAATTCTTCATCATCTGGAATGTAAATCCTGTCTCTGAAACATACAATACCATCATTTTTTATTGTAAAATTCGGATACTTCCCCTCTGGGATCTGTCCACATATCATCTGAATTCTATCATCTTGCTTCTTTTTTTCTGCTATCTGCTGAATTAAATTTGGCTTGCATCTCAATTCAGCTACCAAGGCATTATCTGGATTCAATTGTAAGTGAACATTCATGGCCTTTAGAACGAATAATGCTTTTCTGATCAGAGCATCTGCTACCACATTTGCCTTTCCTAGATGGTAGTCAATCACACAATCATAGTCTTTGATTAATTCCATCCATCGTCTCTGTCTCAGATTGAGCTCTCTTTGAATAGGTAAATACTTCAGACTCTTATGATCTGTATATATGTAGCACTTCTCACCATACAAGTAATGCCTCTATATTTTCAAGGTAAATACAATGGCTGTAAGTTCCAGATCATGTATAGGATGGTTCAATTCATAAGTTTTCAGCTGTCTAGATGCATATTCAACCACATTGCCTTCCTACATCAGTATACAACCTAAACTATGGTGTGAAGCATCACTGTAGATCACAAAATATTTACCTGAGACCGGCTGAATCAGGACTGGAGCCTCAACTAGCATCGTTTTCAATTTGTCAAAAGCTATCTGGCATCTGTCAGTCTAGTCAAATCTGACATTTTTATGCAGTAGTTTGGTCAACGGGCTTGCTATGGATGAGAATCCCTTCACAAACTGTCAATAATAACCTGCCAAGCCTAAGAAACTTCTGACTTCTACAACATTCCTGGGAGGCTTCTATTCCACAATTGCTTCAATCTTCTTGGGATCTGCCTTAATACCCTCTGCTGACACAATATGGCCTAGAAATGCAATCTCGGCCAACCAGAACTCACATTTACTCAGTTTACCATATAGTTGTTTCTCCCTCAGAATCTGCAATACTACTCTGAGGTGCCTGTCATGGTCCTCTATCGTCTGTGAGTATACCAGGATATCATCAATAAATACAACCGCAAACTGATCCAGGTATGGTCGGAATATCCGGTTCATCAGATCCATAAAGGCTGCAGGTTCATTTGTCAGCCCAAATGGCATTATTATAAACTCATAGTGTCCATACCTTGTTCTGAATGCAGTTTTCGGAATATCAGAATCTTTTATTCTCAACTGATGATACCCCAATCTGAGATCTATCTTTGAAAAGACACAGGCTCCTCTCAACTGATCAAACAAGTCATCGATTCTAGGCAACAGATATTTATTCTTGACAGTGAGTTTATTCAGCTGCCTATAATTGATGCACAATCTCAGTGACCCATCTTTATTTTTCACAAATAACACTGGAGCTTCCCACGGGGATACACTGGGTCTGATGAAGCCCTTATCTAGCAATTTTTGTAACTATATCTTCAGTTCTTTCAGTTCTGCTGGTGCCATTCTGTAAGGAGCTATGGATACTGGTGTAGTACATGGTACCACATCGATCACAAACTCCACTTCTCTCTAAGGTGGCAAACCAGGAAGTTCTTCTGAAAATACGTCTGGAAAATTACACACAGTGGGTATATTCTGAATTGTAGAATCAACCTTTCTGGAATCAACCACTTGTGCCAAATAAGCTTCACAACCCTTTCTGATCAATTTACAGGATGTAGTGGCTGAAATAACATTGGAGAGAAAATCCCTCCTTTCACCTACTAATGTAACTTCTATACCATCGATTGTTCTGAGTGTTACTCGTTTCAAATTGCAGTAAATCACTACCTTGTGTCTGGATAGCCAATCCATGCCTAGAATAACTTTAAAGTTATGGAATGGCAACTCCATCAAATCTCCTGAAAATTCATACTCCTGAATCCGAATAAGACAATTTCTGTACACACGATTCACAACTACACTTTGGCCTATTGGATTGCTGACTAGTACGTCATACTGAGTAGGTTCAGTTTTTAAATTTCATTGTTTGAACAATGAATCACACATATACGAATGAGTAGAACTTGGATCTATCAATGCAATAGCTGTAGTGTTAAAAATAGAAATTTTACCAACAATCACATCTGGCACATCCTTGTCTTCCTGAGCCCTAATACCATAGACTTATGCAGGGGTACGAGTATCTGGTCTTACTACTGATTTAGACACCCCTCTGTGGCTACCACCTTCAGTTCCAGCCAAACTGGGCCTCTTACCTCTGGAAGTTGTAGGAGCTGGTCTCTCTGATTGCTGAACAACGATAGCTCTAACCTGTGGGCAATCCTTCTGAAAATGATCACGGCATCTACATCTCAAACAGGCTTCTGTGATCCTCCAGCATTTCCCAGGATGTCTTCTTCCGCAATGCTCACACAGTGCCGGGGCTGATCCCCTAGCTGCATTCCCAAGGGTACTGGCTATTGATGTTGCAGATTGACCCGGTGTAGCTATTGGTATGGGTCTCTGTGACTGCATTGGACCACTAGACTGTGGTCCCTTAAACTTCTTACTCTGTGGCTGATATGAGCTGGACTGCCCTGATCCCCTTCTCTGTTGACTTCTGTCTCGTTTGGCCTGTTCTTCTTTCTTGATTCTTTCAACATTCAGAGCTGCAGAGATAAGTCTAGTAAAATCTTCAAATTCAAATGCGGCAATCTGTAGGCGGATATAATCATTCAGTCCATCTTCAAATCTCCTGCTGTCTGCCTCTGTGGCCACCATGTCTCGAGCATATTTACTCAACTTGACAACTTCTCTTTTGTACTCTGTCACTGTCATCTGTCTCTGCTTCAGTTTGGTAAATTCTCTCTTCATATTATCTAGGTAGATGTAACCAACATACTTTCTTCTAAATTCCCTATGGAAAAACTCCCACGTTCTCTCTTCCGGCTGTACTGTCTGTATAATGGAGGTCCACCATTGGTAGGCATCCTCCTGCAATAGGGATACTGCACACTCTATTTTTTCTTCAGGTGTACAATGCATCTGTTGTAATACTTTTTCTGTTCGTTCAAACCAGTATTCTGCGGTAGATGCATGCTCATCTTTTCTGCCATGAAAATCTGTCGGTCTGTACTTTGCCAATCGTTCAATGGCTAACCTTCGTAGCGCTACTCTAGCCACGTTCTGAAAGAATTCAGCCATTTGTTGCATAAATGCCGGCTGACTCTGAACTTCTGGTCTAGCTGCCCTCGGGCTTACAGATTCTCTAGACACTCCCGTAGCTACACTGGCGAGACTTTCAGGTCTATCTTCACTTCCTTCCATTTCTTTTTATCCTATATAAGAAAGAAGAGAGGTCTGCATATTAGAGTCACATACTCCTATAGGTGTCTTTATACAATGCATGCATATACAGAATATTACTCCTTTGGTCTAGAAACGGCGAAACCGCGCTCTGATACCACTAAAATGTAACACCCCTTGACCCGACCCGCTTGGACAGACCCAAGGAGCGCTACCCGGATTTCAAACTTTTCTAAATTCTGTTTATAAATTGAAATCTTTGAAAAACCAAATAAGGTGCATTTTAAAATTCTTTATAGTGAGCCCATTAAAACTATTTGAGAAAAGTTTGCCAGAGTTTCCTCTATTTTTCTGACTTTCCAAAACTCCTGTTTTCAACAAAAACTCAAATAATATAATATTCAACACTTCAAAATTCATTTCTCAATCAATTGCGCACTCTGCCATATAGTGCGACTTTCCAAACGTTGTCAAATGAAACAATATATAATCAATATTTACAACATTTGAAAAAAACATAAACCATTAAACAAATATTTACAAAACTTATATATATGACAAATTTACAAATTTCTGTATATGCATGCTTAACTGAATGATGTACAACCAAAGTTCATATATAACTACCCAAAAGTATGGTGACTCTGAACCTCTGTCTGCAGCTATCTCCTCTTTAGTATTTTTCTCCGCTGGTATCTCTGTTACCTATGCGTGACAAAATCAACGCGCTAAGCATATCGCTTAGTGGGTGTACACTAACCTTATTTATCGAAATCACAAAATAAATTTCAAATAAATGGTCATAATAATATCATATAAAAACATATCATTATTCAACTCAATCAATGAAATAAATTGTACGAAATCAATTTCTAAATTCGCTTATAAACATTTTATTCAATCCATTTCAATCCTAGCCCTTTGGTATACTCAACATAATTTTTATGGACTGGAATATGAACCGTTCGACATCGACCACTCGGTGGCTGCCCGTCGAACATAACTCCCAACCCTAGCACCGGCATTTGGGGCATGTTCCATCCAAGGGTGGTACGTATAACTCCCTACCCTAGCACCGGGTACTCGGTGCAATATCCCTAATTTTAAAAAAATATGAAAAGTATGGTTGAATTAATTTTGAGAATGTGAATATAATATTTATGATTTGAAGGGTGAAAAATGTAATTAAATGTATGTATATTTCTAAGGTTTCCAAGTGGACCAGATGAAGTGGTCCAGAAAGACTGCATGAAAGAGAAGGAAAAAGTTGGCAGTGAGAACCGTGACCAGTCACGGCGACCAGAGATCGCTATGAAAAATGGTGAGGCAGTGAGTACCGCGACCAGAGATCGCGATGAGCAGCTCGCGGCGAAAATGGTGATTTTGGGCAGTAAGCAACGCGACCAACATCGCGACCAGGCACCTCGATGGTTGATCGCGATGAAAGCGATAAAATCACTCCAGTGAGCAACGCGACCAGGTGGCGCGACCACAGGTCGCGATGACCAAATTTTTATAAAAAAATAAGAGGCGGTGAGAAGCTTCACGAAGAAGCAAGAGAGAAAAGAGAAAGAGAGAGAACGAGAGAAAAAAAAAGAAAGAAAAAAAAGAAAGAAAGGAAGAGAAAGAAAGGAGAAGAAGAAGAAGAAGAAGAAGAAGAAGAAGAAGAAGAAGAAGAAGAAGAAGAAGAAGAAAGGAAGAAGAAAGAAGGAAAAGGAAGGAAAAAGGAAGGAAGAAAGAGAAAAGGGGAAAAAGAAGGAAAACGAAAATCCAGAAATGAGACTGTGGTAAAAAGGGTATCTAGGTTGGTCTACACTCATTTCTGAAATAATTTTCGTTATGTGTTTTTGATTTAGTGAGTTCGGAATTATTGATTTTGATTGAAACTTGTAATCGTTGATTCTCGAAAGAAAGGAACTGATTTGATATGATATTTGATACCTGAATAATGGCCTTGATATATGTATAGGGAAAAATGGATATAGGAGATTGACATGTCAATTGGGTACATTTAGCAGTACTGCACCGATATTCCTGATGATTATGATGATTATATACGGATACCATTTCATCTTGAAATAGGAAACCAACTGTGAATTTACGGATACCATTTCATTTCGAAATGGGAAACCGACTGTGAAAAACACGGATACCATTTCATTCTGAAATGGGAAACCGACTGTGAATATACGGATACTATTTCATTTTGAAATGGGAAACCGACTATAAACCGGTAATCCAATCCTGTAAACCCTGTAATATGTATCAGAGGCCCAATTAAGAACTGAAAACTATGAATTTGAATATTGAAATAAAGAAATGCTATTGAGATTTAAACCCTGGAACTTTTGGAATGTTTTATTTTATATAGTTTTAGTATTCGAAATATATATATAATGTTTGTTTATATGTAGTTCTGAATTTCTAAATTTTAGATCAATTGTTTTATATTCCATTGAAATTTATTTTAGTGTACACCCACTAAGCATTATTGCTTAGCGCGTTGATTTCATCACGCGTAGGTAACAGGGATACCGAGGGAGAAAAAGAGTAGAGAGGAGATAGCTGCAGATTGAAGATTCAGAGTCATTACATCTTTGGGTAGTTAATACTTTTGTATATTATATTAAGTTAAGCATGCATATACAGAAGTATGTAAATGTGATATATTTATGTTCTGTAAATAATTATTTTATGGTTTATGTTTTCTTACAAAGTTTGTAAATATTGATTATATATGTTTTATTTGAAAATGTTTGGAAAGTCGCACTATATGGTAGGGTGCGCAATTGATTGATAAATGAATTTGAAGTGTTGAAAATATATATATTGTTTGAGTTTTTTATGTAAACAGGATTTGTGGGAAATCAGAAAAATAGAGGAAACTCTGGCAAAATTTTTCAAAACAATTTTTGAATGGGCTCACAAAGAAAGGATTTTAAATTATAAATTATTTGGTTTTCAAATTATAAACAGAATGAAGAAAGGTTTTGAAAACCCGGTAGTGCTCCCTGGGTCGATCCAGACGTGTCGGGTCAGGGGGTGTTACACTTGGTATCCTCAGGGAGGTACATAATATCAATATCATAACTCCTTACCCCAGGAAAAATCCTTAAGGAGGTACATAATATCACGATCAATATCAATATCGGTGCAGTACTGCTAAAATAACCTAGCTGGTATACCAACCTCCTATATCCGTTTTCTATGTTCAAGTATCCTTGGGCCGTTTTCATTCATGTTCACAATTCATAAAATTCATATTAAAACATTCCATTTATTTTGAAATCAAAACTTGAAATTCTCAAATCTTAATTCTATATTTATCATTTAAACAATATTCTCAAACATTTTCTTTTAATATAATTGTTCTAAATCGCAAATCTAATTACGAGTAAAATAGAACATTCAATTAAATAAAGGGGTAAACAACATAAATATATATAAATACCAAAATGTTCAAAGCTCGGAATATTCATATCAAAACACGTACTGAAACCATAAAATTTTCAGAAATGAGTGTACACCAACCTGGATACCATTTTTACGAACTTTTCTTTTCTGGATTTCCTTCTCCTTTCTTCTTCTTTTCTTCTTCCTTTCTTCTTATTCCTCTTCTCTTCTTCTTCTTCCTTTTCTCTTCTTCTTCTTTCTCTATCTTCTTCCTTATCTTCTTCTTTTTCTTTTTCTCTTTTTCTTTCTCCCGGTCTATCTCTCTCTATTTCTGTTTTCTCTTGCTTCTTCGTGAAGCTTCCCACCGCTATCTATTTTTTTTTATAAAATTTTGGTCATCGCGACCTGTGGTCGCGCCACCTGGTCGCGGTGCTCACTGGAGTCTTTTTACCGCCTTTATCGCAATCAGCCATCGTGGTGTCTGGTCGCGATGCTCACTGCCCAAAATCAGCATTTTCACCGCGAGCTGCTCATCGCGATCTGTGGTCGTGGTAGCTGGTTGCGGTGCTCACTGCCAGCATTTTTCTTCATGCAATCTTTCTGGACCGTTCCACCTGGTCCACTTGTATATCTAAAAATTAATCCAAATAAATCCATTACATTATTTTCACATAATTAACAACAAGTATGGACACTTTTCATAATTAATGAAAATTACGGATGTTACAAATAGTGAGTGGGAGAGGGATATATAACATTATATCCCGCAGTCTCCATTGTTAGTTCAACACCGTGAGACCTAAGTGGCGCCTCATGACGGCTTTGCTTTCGTCCTCCCTACGGAGGGTGTCCATAAGAGCCAATATTAAGGTTGACTTCCTAACGGATAGGTTTTCAGAATGTATTTTGGGACTGACCTAGCCTACCTAGGCACTCTTAAGTTAAGTTCAAGAATTCTGAAATGATGGGTCACACTTATAAAGGACTTAATTAAGTTGTTAATTTATTGTCCTGACTAAATCAAAGCGATGGTTGGATAATATAAGGATAAAGAGTTATTCTAGTGTATTATCTGATTGAGAATATCTTTAAATATGTTCATGCATCATGTTTAATTTTATGCCGAACTATAGCATTTGATATGAATGTATAAAATGAATGACATTAATTTAGATTTATATCTTTAAATATCAGCGTTATCTTCTGCATTATTATTTTCTAGCAAACGAAACATTAACCGGGATAACTTTATTAAGTGAACCAATATGAACGCAATCATGGTCTGCAAAGACCTTAAATCTGTACTTATGGAGGAATGTCCTCCAGAGCCTGTAACCAACGCATGACCAATTACCAAGGGTAAGACTGGCAAAGCAAATGTTGCTAAGCCATCTTCTTATGGTTTCAAGAAGACGAAGAGGTCTACTGGTAAAGTAAAGGCTAAGCCCAAAATAAAGAGTATCACGACTGACTAAGCAAAAGGAAAAATGTTTCCATTGTAAAGAGGTTGGTCATTAGAAGAGGAATTGTCTTCAATACCTCGAGGAGCTCTCCAATAAGAAGAAAGTGAAAAGTAAATCAAATTTACTTATCCTTAAATTTTGTTTAGTGGAAGATGATTCTTCACCTTGAATAGTAGATTCAGGGGCCACTAACTAATTTTGTTCTTCTTTACATTGCAATGATTATTAGCAAAAGCTGGAGGAGGGGTCCTTCACTATGCACGTTGGAACAAGGGATGTCATTTCAGCACGAACAGTGGGAGTAGTTGGACTACAAATAAATATTCATTTTCTTTTATTGAACAATGTATGTTTCATTCCTGTATTTATAAGGAAATTGATTTCCATATCCAGAATACATGAAAAAGTTTCATAAGGTTTCTTTTAATAATAAATCAGTTATTATTTCAAGAAATGGAATGAATGATTGTTCTAGAATAAATGAAAATAACTTGTATGTTTTAAGACCATTAATTCATACAACACTGCTTAATAATGAATTGTTTAAAGTTGAAAAACCTAAAACAAAGCGACAAAAGATTTCTTCAGCTGATGACACGTATCTGTGGCATTTAAGACTTGGACATATAAACCTTGATAGGATAAACAGATAAGTAAAAAGCGGATCTTCAAGTCAGTTAGAGATCGGTACTTTACCTGTTTGTGAATCTTGTCTGGAGGGTAAGTTACTAAGAGACCTTTTAAAGGAAAAGGGATTAGAGCCACGCAAACCACTTGAGCTTATACATTCAGACGTCTGCGGACCTTTGACTGTTAAAGCTAAAGGTGGTTATAAGTATTATATCACATTTATTGACGACTACTCTAGATACGTGAATGCTTACCTAATGTAACGTAAGTCGGAAACTTTTGAAAGGTTCAAAGAATTTTGAGCTGAAGTTGAAAATCAATTAGGCAAAACAATCAAATCTCTACGATAGGATCGTGGGGGTGAGTATCTCGACCAAGAGTTTGAAGACTACATGGTTGAGCATAGGATAGTATCCCAACTTATAGCTCTAGGTACACCACAGCAGAATGGGGTTGCGGAGAGGAGAAATAGGACCTTAATGGAAATGGTGAGATCTATGATTAGTTTCTCATCATTACCATATTCCTTTTGGGGATATGTACTACAAACAGCGACTTACATACTGAATGTAGTTCCATCCAAATCTGTTCCTAAGACTCCCCTAGAGTTGTGAAATGGTAGTAAAGCTAGTTTACGACATTTTCGCGTATGGGGATGTTCAGTACATGTACTGAAGAATAGGAGTGGAAAGTTGAAACCTCGTTCACAAGTATGTTTATTTGTAGGGTACCCAAAGGAAAAACGAGGTGGATTCTTTTATCCACAAGAAAACAAAGTGTTTGTATTGACAAACGCAACGTTTCTTGAGGAGGATTATATGAGTAATCATAAACCTCGTAGTAAGATTGTGTTAAAGGAGCTAGAACCTGGTACGACCAATGCTCAGTCAACAAGAGTTGTAAATCTCGAGATGGAGTCCATGTACTCCAACTTAGTTTGGGAACTTGTAGACTTACCAGATGGGATAAAACCTATGGGATGTAAGTAGATCTACAAGCGTAAAAGAGGAGTAGACGAGAAGGTAGAGACCTTCAAGGCAAGGCTAGTGGCTAAGGGTTACACCTAGAAGGAAGGCATTGTTTATAATGAAACCTTTTTGCCAGTAGCTATGTTTAAGTCTATTAGGATACTCTTATCTATAGCTACCTATTTCGATTACAAAATCTGGCAAATGGATCTCAAGACTGCATTCTTGAATGGAAATCTAGACGAGAGCATCTATATGCTGCAACTAGAGGGATTCGTATTCCAAGATCAAGAGCAAATGGTTTGCAAACTGCAAAGGTCTATTTATGGACTTAAGCAGGCGTCATTCCTAATGAGTAAGATGTCATCTACGTAGGAACATTGTCAGAGGTAAAGGGTTGGCTTGCTAACCAATTCCAAATGAAAGATTTGGGAGAGGCAAGTTATGTTCTTGGGATCCAATTGATAAGGGATCGTAAGAACAAACCATCAGCGTTGTCTCAAGCATCGTATATCGACAAGATACTTGTGCGATTCTCCATGCAAAACTCCAAGAAAGGTAGTTTACCTTCAAGACATGGAGTTCACTTGTCTAAGGAACAGTGTCTTAAGACACCTTAAGAAATTGAGGATATGAGACGGATTCCCTATGCGTCTGCAGTAGGCAGTCTTATGTATTCTATACTATGCACAAGACCCGACATCTGCTTCACACTAGGAGTAGCCAGTAGATATCAGTCCAACCCAAGATTAGATCATTGGGTTGCTGTTAAGCATATTCTCAAGTATCCTCGAAGAATGAGAAACTCTATGCTTGTATATTCCTATTCGAATTTGATTCTATTGGGATATACATATTCTGACTTTTAGTCAGACAAGGATTCAAGGAAATCTACGTCTAGGTCAGTATTCACCCTTGGTGGTGGAGCCATAATTTGGAGGAGTATCAAGCAATCTTGCATTGTTGATTCCACCATGGAAGCCGAGTATGTAGCAGCTTGTGAAGCAGCTAAGCAGTCTGTTTGGCTCCGAAAGTTCTTGAGTGATCTGGAAGTTGTTCCAGATATGGATAGGCCTATGACACTTTATTGTGATAATAGTGGAGCTATGTCCAATTCCAAAGAACCAAGAAGCCACAAAAGAGGGAAGCATATAGAGAGGAAATATCATCTCATCAGAGAGATAGTGCAGGGAGGAGACGTGGTCGTGACGAAAATTGCATCGCAAGATAACCTGGCTGATCCATTTACAAAGACCTTGATGGCTAAAGTGTTTGAAGGTCACTTAGAGGGTCTAAGATTACCAGACATGTCCCATATGCTTTAATGCAAATGGGAGATTATTGGGATTTATGCACTAAAGCTTGTAATTGTAAATGGTTAAAGATAATAATAAGAATTATTCAGATTATCATTTAAGTTTATAAATGTTTTATATTTAGTAATACATTCGCATTGTGCAAGAACATCCTAAATTGCAAGATGTAATCTCATAATGAGTATATGATGGTTATATACATAGTGGATTCATTTTCAGACGTGCAATCTAAAGAGTCCGTATAGAGCGAACAAAGCTGGGTACTTTTTTTGTGATTGATCTACTGCTGCGGTCCATTCTGTAAAGTACGGTGGTCTTATCCTAGACCGCTCATGTAGTTGACATGAGAATGGAGACACCTTATATGATGAGATCATATAGGACTAGGCCACGATTTATATGAATCTCTCACCAAGATCCGTTAGTATATGAGATTCATATATAATCGATAAATGATGGCTATTTATAGGTGATCTTAATCCTGAGTGTCTTATCAACTCCTTCAGGTTGGATCGTAGCTTTTAATTTACCATGAGTGAGGTTGATGTGAATCTCGACCAATACCTCCATATCTTGGAATTACGGTTTGGCTTGTGGCTGGGAAGGTTTGAACACAATAGTGAAATTCACTCCTTCTTGATTGAAGTAGATAAGTAGTTCCCTTAAGGGTTGATTCGAAGTTTGAACAATTATGAGCGCTCTCCTTCTTCCTTGAGGAAGACATGATTTAATTGTTCATTAAAGAATCAATGGTACTTAAAGGAAAAGATATTTCTGGAGGGATATAACGAACTTTATGACCCAGCTCTAGTTATGAACTATTTGTGAAGGATCACACTATATGCAATTAGCTATATCAATGGACGCTGAGACTTCAGATTGTATAAACACGTCTATGTTACGCCTTTTGTGTACCCGCAAGTAATATAGAATTATGAGTTCCGATTATCGTTCCCACGAGGACGATTACAAATTGAATACTGAGATTAACCAAGTCTAACGCTATCTAGAAAACTAATTCAATGGTTATGATTTGTAACTTATAATCTAAATGATTTATAAACTTGAAATTAAAAGATTTTCTTATCAATGGTAAAGGGGATTAGGGAATCCGATTTCACTAACTAATCCTAATGATTTAAGACAATTATACATGAATGTTCAAACCAATGATTGATAATCATGTTATCTAGCTATCCGAAATCCTCTCAAGGTAAATCGAACCTATTCAACACACACTAACACCCTATCTCTCGATGAATGTCAAATATATGAGAATGCAATAAATATGGAAACATATTAGATCACACAACCTACACCAATATATCTCTATTTGGTTCCTAGGCTATTGTATCAATTTATCGAACACGTTGTGGGCGTCTCCTCTTAGTACTTAATCCACAACAACAAGATATTGAATATTGGTGATCAAGCAATATACAATCAATAAAACATTAAATCAACACTAAATCAAATAACTTAAATCATCCAAGCATTTATTAATCTTAATCAAAATTCATAGTAAGTTTCATCATCATTCCTAGTATAGGAAATTAGTTGATAACTGGGAAATAAGAATACATATTAGTTTTTATCAAGAATAACATAAATAACATAAGATTAAGAAAAAGAGTATGATAGAAAAACTCTAAATGACTGGACTCTCGTCTGAAACCGATTCGGTTGAGCTTCTCCGTGCACAAATCCAAATCCTATGAGCGATTGAAGTTGTCCGGAGAATTGATCCAATGGCTAGTCTCCTAGGCCTTCTTCTCTCTTCTTCTTCCTTTCTCTCTCTCTCTCTCTCTCTCTCTCTCTCTTCTGTTATTTGAAAATCCCGGATGCCCTTCTCAAAAATCCTGTTTTCCTTTTATAAGGCAAGCTAGGGCTGCAACTTAAACGTCACTCGCGACTTGGCAACTCGTGAGCCAAGTCGCGTGTCTCGGTCTCTGGCTGCTCTGATGGTCTTCGCGACTTGCCTAACTCGTGAGTAAGTCGCGAGGCAAGTCACGTGTCTCTTTGTCCCCTTGCCTGAATTTTGCCCTCACCCTCACGACTTAGCTAACTCGCGAGGCAAGTCGTGAGTTTCTCTAGATTCTCCGGAAAGTGGTCTTTACAAAGCGGTAGTAACCGGTGAACATTTATTGCACATATTCGATTGAAATTGACCGAAGTCACCAACAGAATCTAACAACCTGCACACTCAAGAAAACCATCAAAAATTTCCCATAATCACCCAAAGATGGACAAAAGCTCGGAGATATGAGGCTCCATGTTCAGCAAGGAATGGTGCTAATAGTCTAGAGTTCTGATAGTATAGCCTCAGGATTTTAGTGGAATAACTTCGAGGTTAATAATCATGAAATATTAATTAAAGAGTTTTAATTAATATTACTAAGTATTATTGGAGCTCAAAACTGTGGGTCCATTAGGTCCCCTTGTTAGCCCTTATGGTTGTTGGTAACGAGGGTCACGGTAGATTAATTGAAGGGTCCAATTAATAGTGTTACGAAAGTAATGCGATTTAAATAAAAGAGAGTAATTAAATAATGTGATTATTTAATTAATTAAATATTTAATAAAAAAAGAAATTAATAATTATGAATTATTAATTCTATTTATTAAATATGAGGTCATGTGATTAAATAATGACTAGGACAAAAGAATTAAAATAATTTGATTATTTTAAAAGTCCAAATAGTCAATTATTAAAGTCTTTAGGGAGACTAAAATAAAAAAGGATTAGGAATCCTACTTTGACTTGGTCAAAACTAAAACTCTAAAGGACTACTATATAAGTGTTATATAGGTAGGAAAAATCAATCTAACACACAAGTGAAAAAGAAAGAGGATTCGGCCACCAAAGAGAAAAAAAAGTTTTTTCTGACTCTCCCCTCTTTTGCAGGATTTGGCCGGTTTTCTTTTCACGTGACCTCCATCTCTTACCATGACGTGTCCACATACATGTTGTTAGACCGCGGGTCATAGCTCAGAAGATCTGGTGATAGATGGAGGAATCAGAAAAAAGAAAATCAAGAAAAAGGTATGTAGTTTCTAAAGTTTTTTTCTGCTTATATACAAGAACTCGTTCCTGGTTGAAAAAAGGTTTTTAATATAAGAAAAATTTTTGAAACCCAATTCCGCATGATATACGATAATCAAAATCTTTTCTAAAACTCCATTCACAAGTAAGGAAGGCCAACTATTAAGCAAGGAAAATACCCAAAAACAATAAAAATCAAAAGGAAGATAAGATAACTTACTATAGAGTAATGAGTCGCGGCATACACACGGAGACAGAAGGAATTGATGACCACGAAAAGATATCCCCCCAACGCCGGAGACAGAAGACCTAGTCACTAAAGCCCTGGATAGGGTTCGAAATCTCCTTCAGAAAAGGAAAGAAATTTGCAGAAAAAGTTTTGAAAAAAATTAACAAGAATAAAGAAAGACTGATGAAAGTTACTATATATACAGCTCGAAAAACTGACCGTTAGATCAAGGCAATGATGGCCTAATAAAAATCTACGGTCGAGATTTAACTCGAGGATATCGCAGGATACTCGAAATGCCGCTGATTTAATACACGCATTTAATGCACTTCACAGCGTGGCAGTTCACACGACAGTTTCCACTCACCAAAAGAGTAACCGCCTTTGTGACCTAGCACTAGCGATCTAGGAAGACATCTCATGGCCTTCCCAAAGCAAGCTGGGAGCAATCCCCAGAATTCCCTGTAACACCCCCTGACCCAACCCTTCTGAATCGACTCAGGGAGCGTTACCGGTTTTTCAAAACTTTTCTTAACTCACTTTATAATTCGGAAATCAAATAATTTATAATCATCTCTAGTGAGCCCATCAAAATCAGTTTTCAAAAATTTCGGCAGAGTTTCCTCTGTTTTTCTAATTTCCCAAAACCTGTTTTTAACAAATGCCCAACACAATATAATTTTCAATACTTCTAAATCAAACTTTCAAACCAATGCACACTCTGCCGTTTAGTGCGACTTTCCAATCAGTTTTAAAATAAAATAGTTCATAATTAATTATTTACAATCCTTTGAAAATGAAAAACTGAAATCATAAAACAATTAATTACAAAACATAAATATATAACACCTTTACATCCTCATGTATATGCATGCGTAACTAACTATAATATATAGAAATATATGACTACCCAAAATATGGTGACTTTGGATCTCTGTCTGCAACTCTCTCTTCAATCTTTTGCTTTCTCAGTATCCCTGTTACCTAAGCGCGATAAAAACCGACGCGCTAAGCATATAGCATAGTGGGTGTACACTAAAATAAATTGCAATATAATATAAAACAATAAATCTTAAATTCATATATATATATATATATATATATATAACAAACATTATATTTCCAATACTGAGACTTTATTAAAGAAAGTATTTCAAAAGTTTCTGGGTTTCAATCTTAATAACATTTCTTTATTTTTCCATATCATTTTCTAGTTGTCAATTCTCAATTAGGCCCGTGATACACATAATAGGGTTTACAGGACTGGATTACGGGTTTTACAGTCGGGTTTCCCATCTCATAAAAAATGGTATCCCTATATAAACAGTCGGTTTCCCATTCCATAAAGAAATGGTATCTATATATTCTCACAGTCGGTTTTCCATTTCATAATGAAATGGTATCCGTATTTCACAGTCGGTTTCCCATTTCTAAATAAATGGTATCCCTATATCATCAGGAATCTCAATGCAGTACTGCTAAGTGCACCCAATTGACATGTCAATCTTTTATATCCATATTTCCCTATACATATATCAGGGCCGTAATTCAGGTATTCCAGATTTCACAAATCATCAAATATTCTCAATTTTCAACTTTAAAATTTTTACAACACAATCAAATAAATTTTATAAAACAGAAATCCTCTCAATCATTCATTTATAATCAAATTCAATTTTCGATCAAATTCAAATCAATACATACATTTAAAAAATCCAAATATATTATCAATAATCATATAAAAGAGACTCAAAATTATATTCAAACTTATTTCACAAATCAATATCAAATCAAATTGCCCCAAAATCGTTTCATTAATTTATCACAAACAATATATATATGTATATATATATATATATATATTCAAAACCACTTTCAATTATATTTCACATATTACTAATAAAATCAAACCATATTAAAATCAATGCATAAAATCAATTTTTTTCTTATTTTCAAATTTAAAGCATATTTCGAGAATACATAAATCAAATCAAATCAAAGCTAAATCAATTTCAAACTGTAAATTCGAATCAACGGAGTTCAAACAATTCGAAATCAATAAAATTCGCTAAATTCGAAATATTCTGGAAAAATTAACATATAAAAATTGGTGTACACCAAACCTGGATAATTTCCTAACACTTTTCTTTTCCTTTTCTTTTTCCTCTTCCTTCCTCATTCTTCTTCTTCTTCTCTTCTTCTTCTTTTCTTTTCTCTCTCTCTCTCGCCTTGCTCTCTCTCTCTTTTTTCTTCTTTTCTTCTTTCTTTTCTTCCTCTCTTCCTTACGCCAACTCTCTGTCTCAATTTTTATGTTTTGTTTTTTTTATTTTATTTAGAGATAGTTTTTGCTTTGTCTTGCTGTGCCAATCCAAATATTTTTTTTTACTAGGTTTTCCTTGTGTGTGTTACACTCTCACACACACACACATACATATATATTATATATAAATATCTTCCTAATTACCAATTGCTCCCTTGAACTTCTTAAAATCATACAATGGCACAAATTTACTCTTAATCACATTCCCTCTCAATAATTATTTAAAAATATTCCATACTTATCCAATTACCAAATTGACTTCACCAATATTCAATTGGACCTATTATTCTCCAAATGCACCATGAAAATAATATTTCTAAGTAGTCACTATTCGTTTATACAGTATGTATCGACTATATATATACTTTTTACCAATTTAAATCACATACTTAACTTTTGTATGCTCAATAATAATTAATAATAATCCAAGGATATTTATTCTATTTACGAAAAATTAGGAGTGTTACAATTCTTCCCCTCTTAAGAAATTTCGTCCTCGAAATTTTTACCTCAGTCGAACAGTTGAGGATATTGTTGTCTCATGATTTCCTCGCTCTCCCAAGTAGCCTCTTCTATATTGTGATTTCTTCAGAGGACTTTAACTAGTGGAACTCTTTTATTTCGTAGTTCTTTAATCTCCCGATCAAGAATTTGCACTGGTTCCACTTCAAATGTCAGGTCTGGTTGAATTTCAATACTTTCGGCCTGGATTCTGTGAGAAGGATCAGATCTGTATCTTCTCAACATGGACACATGGAAAACATTATGAATCTTTTCTAATTCAGAAGGTAAAGCAAGTTGGTAGGCTACTGGTCCCACACGTTCAATGATTTCGTATGGGCAATAAACCTAGGACTCAACTTCCCTTTTCTGCCAAATCTGAGCACTTTCTTTCATGGAGATACTTTCAGGAACACTTTCTCACCGACTTCATATTCTATCTCTTTTCTTTTCAGGTCCACATATGATTTCTGTCGGTCAGAAGCAACTTTCAGTCTTTTCTTGATGATCTTCACCTTTTCCTCAGTTTGTCGAATCAAATCTGGGCCTACTAACCTGTCTTCACCCAAATCTGTCCAGCATACTGGTGTCCTGCATTTCCTTCCATACAGTGCTTCATATGGTGCCATAACTATGCTCGATTGATAACTGTTATTGTATGAAAATTCAATCAATGGGAGGTGATCCGCCCAACTCCCTTCAAAATCAATTACCCAACTCCTGAGCATATCTTCTAGCACCTGAATTACTCTTTCTGATTGTTCGTCTGTCTGCGAATGGAAGGCTGTACTGAAACTCAATCGAGTACCCAAGGCTTCTTGAAATTTCTTTCAGAATCTAGATGTAAACCTCGGGTCCCGATCTGATATTATGGATGCAGGCACTCCATGCAGTCTGACTATTTCTTTTATATACAATTCTGCCAGTCAATCCAGTGAATAGTCAGTTCTGACAGGTAGAAAATGTGCTGACTTCGTCAGTCGGTCCACTATTACCCATGTTGCATCGTGTTTACTCCGGGTGAGTGGCAATCCTGTGACAAAGTCCATCGTGATACGATCTCATTTCCATTCAGGTATTGATATTGGCTGTAACAATCCTGATGGAACCTGGTATTCAGCTTTCACCTGTTGACAGGTCATACATTTATTCACGAAATCCACCACATCCTTTTTCATACCAGACCACCAATACTGAGTTTTCAAATCTCTGTACATCTTTGTGCTACCTGGGTGCATAGAATACGGACTATTGTGTGCCTCTGTCAGGATCATCTTTTTCAATTCTTCATCATCTGGAATGCAAATCCTGTCTCTGAAACACACAATACCGTCAGTTCTAATTAAGAAGTCCGGATGCTTTCCTTCTGGAATCTGTTCACATATTATCTGGATTCTAGCATCCTATTTCTGTTTTTCTATAATCTGCTGAATCAAACTGGGTCTGCATCTCAATTCAGCTACCAATGCATTGTCTGAATTCAGTTGTAATTGTACATTCATAGCCTTTAAAGCAAATAGTGCTTTTCTGCTCAAAGCATCTGCTACCACGTTTGTCTTTCCTGGATGGTAGTCAATCACACAGTCATAGTTTTTGATTAACTCCATCCATCGTATCTGTCTAAGATTGAGCTCTCTTTGGGTAGGCAGATATTTCAGACTCTTGTGATATGTGTATATATAACACTTCTCACCATACAAGTAATGCCTCCATATTTTCAAAGCAAATACGATAGCTGCAAGTTTCAGATCATGTATTGGATAATTCTGTTCAAGGGTTTTTAGTTGTCTGGACGCATATGTAACCACCTTGCCTTCTTGCATCAATACACAGCCTAAAGCCTGGTGTGAGGCATCACTATAGATCACAAAGTCTTTACCTGAAACAGGCTGAATCAGGACTGAAGCCTCAACTAGAATCGCCTTCAATCTGTCAAAAGCTGCCTGGCATCTGTCAATGCAGTCAAATATGATATTTTTATGCAGTAGCTTGGTCAACGAACTTGCTATGGATGAGAATCCCTTCACAAACCGTCGATAATAACCTACCAAGTCTAAGAAACTTCTGACTTCTGTAACATTTCTAGGAGGCTTCCATTCCACAATCGCTTCAATCTTTTTAGGATCTGCCTTGATGCCCTCTGCTGACACAATATGGCCCAGAAATGCAATCTCAGGTAACCAAAACTCACATTTACTCAGTTTCCCATACAGTTGCTTCTCCCTCAAAACCTGCAGTACAACTCTGAGGTGCCTGTCATGGTCCTCTGTTGTCTGTAAGTACACCAGGATATCATTAATAAATACTACCACAAACTGATCCAAGTATGGTCGGAATATCCGGTTCATCAGGTCCATAAAGGCTGCAGGTGCATTTGTCAGCCCAAATGACATTACTACAAATTCATAGTGTCAATACTTGGTTCTGAATGCAGTTTTTGGAATATCTGAATCTTTTATTCTTAATTGATGATACCCCGATCTGAGATCTATCTTTGAGAAGACACATGCTCCTCTCAGCTGATCAAACAAATCATCGATTCTAGGCAACGAATATTTATTCTTAATTGTGAGTTTATTCAGCTGCCTGTAACCGATGCACAATCTCAATGACCCATTCTTCTTTTTCACAAACAGTACTGGAGCTTCCCACGGGGATACACTGGGTCTGATGAAGCCCTTATCCAGCAATTCTTATAATTGTATCTTCAGTTCTTTCAGTTCTGCTGGTACCATTCTGTAAGGAGCTATCGATACTGGAGACGTACCTGGTACCACATCGATCACAAACTCCACTTCTCTCCGAGGTGGCAAACTAGAAAGCTCCTCTGGAAATACATCTATAAAATCACACACAGTGGGTATATTTGGAATGGTAGAAGCAACCTTTCTGGAGTCAACCACCTGAGCCAAATAAGCTTCACACCTCTTTCTGATCAATTTACAGGCTGTAGTGGCTGAAATGACATTGGAAAGAAAATCCCTCATTTCACCCACCATTGTGATTTCTGCACCATTTGCTGTTCTGAGTGTCACTCGTTTCAATTCACAGTCAATCACCACATTGTACATAGTTAACCAATCCATGGCTAAAATAACATCAAACTCATGGAATGGTAACCCCATTAAATCTCCTGGAAATTCATACTCCTGAATCTGAATAGGACAATTTCTGTACACACAATTCACAACTACACTTTGGCCTATCGGATTACTGACTAACACATCATATTCAGTAGGTTCAGTTTTCAAACTTCGTTGTTTCAACATTGCATCACATATATATGAATGAGTAGAGCCTGGATCTATCAATGTAATAGCTATAGTATCAAAAATAGAAATTTTACCGGCTATCACGTCAAGCGCATCCTTGTCTTCCTGAGCTCTAACACCATAGACTCGTGCATGAGCTCAACTATCTGGTCTTGCCACTGATTCTGACACCCCTTTGTGGCTAGCACCTTCAGGTCCTGCCTGACTGGGCCTCCTACCTCTGGAAGTAGTAGGGGCAGATCTCTCTGGTTGTTAAACAGGGGTAAACTGGTATTTTGGACAATCTCTATAAAAATGTTCACGAGATCCACACTTGTTACAGGCTCCTGTAACTCTCCAGCATTCACCAGGATATCTTTTTCCGTAATGCTCACACAATGCCGGGGCTGGTCCCCTAACTGCACTCCTAGGGGTACTGGCTATCGAGGTTGCAGACTGACCCGGTCTAGCTGTGGGTATGGGTCTCTGTGACTATACCGAACCACTAGACTGCGGTCCCTTAAACTTCTTACTCTGGGGTTGATATATGCTTGATGGCCCTGCTCCCCTTCTCTGTTGACCTCTGTCTCTTCTGGCATGCTCTTCTTTCTTAATTCTTTCGACATTCAGAGCAGTAGAGACAAGTCTGGTGAAATCTTCAAACTCAAAGGCAGCAACCTGTAACACCCCTCAAATAATCAACATTCTATTCATATATTAAAAATTAATTATTTAGAAATTAGGGATGTTACACCATCTGTAGGCAGATATAGTCATTCAGTCTATCCTCAAACCTTCTGCACTTATCCGCCTCTGTGGCCACCATATCTCTAGCATATTTACTCAACCTAATAAATTCTCTCTCATATTCTGTCACTGTCATCTGCCTCTGCTTCAGGTTGGTAAATTCTCTCTTCATATTGTCCAAATAAATGCGACCGACATATTTTCTCCGAAACTCCTTTTGAAATAAATTCCAAGTTCTGTCCTCTGATCGCACTGACTGTATAACGGAGGTCCACCATTGGTAAGCATCCTCGTGCAATAAAGATGCTGCACACTCTAATCTTTCTTCAGGTGTATAGTGCATCTGCTGTAATATTCTGTCTGTCCGTTCAAACCAATATTCTGCTGCAGATGCATCCTCATCTTTTCTGCCATGGAAATTTGTTGGTCTATATTAAGCCAGTCATTCAATGGCTGATCTTCGTGGCGCTGCTCTGGCCATGTTTTGAAAGAATTCAGCCATTTGCTGCATAAATACTGGTTGACCCTGAACTTCTGGTCCAGCCGCTCTAGGACTGACTGATTCTCTAGCTGGTGGGACTCTTAGGTCTATCTCCACTTCCATCCATTCCTTTTATCCTATATAAAACAGAAGAGAGATCTACAGATTAGAGTCACACATTTCTATAGGCGTCCTTATTTAATGCATGCATATACAGACTCTAACACTTTTGGTCCAGAAACGCCTAAACCGTGCTCTGATACCACTTAAATATAACACCCCCTGACCCGACCCGTCTGAATCGACCCAGGGAGCATTACCGGGTTTTCAAAACTTTTCTTAACTCACTTTATAATTCGAAAATCAAATAATTTATAATTTAAAATCATCTCTAGTGAGCCCATCAAAATCAGTTTTCAAAAATTTCGGCAGAGTTTCCTCTATTTTCTGATTTTCCAAAACCTGTTTTCAACAAATACCCAACACAATATAATTTTTAACACTTCTAAATCAAACTTTCAAACCAATGCACACTGCCGTTTAGTGCGACTTTCCAATCAGTTTTAAAATAAAACAGTTCATAATTCATTATTTACAATCCTTTGAAAATGAAAAACAGAAATCATAAAATAATTAATTACAAAACATAAATATATAACACCTTTACATACTCCTGTATATGCATGTGTAACTAACTATAATATACAGAAATATATGACTATCCAAAATGTGGCGACTCTGGATCTCTGTCTGCAACTCTCTCTTCAATCTTTTGCTTCCTCAGTATCCCTGTTACCTAAGCGCGATAAAAACCGACGCGCTAAGCATATAGCATAGTGGGTGTACACTAAAATAAATTGCAATATAATATAAAACAATAAATCTTAAATTCAGAATTTCAGAGAGATATATATAACAAACATTATATTTCCAATACTGAGACTTTATTAAAGAAAGTATTTCAAAAGTTTCTGGGTTTCAATCTTAATAACATTTCTTTATTTTTCCATATCATTTTCTAATTGTCAATTCTCAATTAGGCCCGTAATACACATAACAGGGTTTACAGGACTGGATTACGGGTTTTACAATCGGGTTTCCCATCTCATAAGAAATGGTATCCCTATATAAACAGTCGGTTTCCCATTCCATAAAGAAATGATATCCATATGTTCTCATAGTTGGTTTCCCATTTCATAATGAAATGGTATCCGTATTTTACAGTCGGTTTCCCATTTCTAAATAAATGGTATCCCTATATCATCAGGAATCTCCATGCAGTACTGCTAAGTGCACCCAATTGACATGTCAATTTCCTATATCCATATTTCCCTATACATATATCAGGGCCGTAATTCAGGTATTCCAGATTTCACAAATCATTAAAAATTCTCAATTTTCAACTTTAAAATTTTTACAACACAATCAAATAAATTTTATAAAACAGAAATCCTCTCAATCATTAATTTATAATCAAATTCAATTTTCGATCAAATTCAAATCAATACATACATTTACAAAATCCAAATATATTATCAATAATCATATAAAAGAGACTCAAAATTATATTCAAACTTATTTCACAAATCAATATCAAATCAAATTGCCCCAAAATCATTTCATTAATTTATCACAAACAATATATATATATATATATATATATTCAAAACCACTTTCAATTATATTTCACATATTACAAATAGAATCAAACCATATTAAAATCAATGCATAAAATCAATTTTTTTCTTGTTTTCGAATTTAAAGCATATTTCGAGAATATATAAATCAAATCAAATCAAAGCTAAATCAATTTCAAACTGTAAATTCGAATCAACAGAGTTCAAACAATTCGAAATCAATAAAATTCACTAAATCCGAAATATTCTGAAAAAATTAACATACAAAAATTAGTGTACACCAAACCTGGATAATTTCCTAACACTTTTCTTTTCCTTTTCTTTTTCCTCTTCTTTCCTCATTCTTCTTCTTCTTCTCTTCTTCTTTTCTTTTCTCTCTCTCTCTCTTTTTTCTTCTTTTCTTCTTTCTTTTCTTCCTCTCTTCCTCACGCCAACTCTCTGTCTCAATTTTTGTGTTTTGTTTTTTTTTTTTATTTTGATATAGTTTTTGCTTTGTCTCGCTGTGCCAATCCAAATATATATATATATATATTTACTAGGTTTTCCTTGTGTGTGTTACACTCACACACACACACATATATATATATATATATATATATATTATATAAATATTTTTCTAATTACCAATTGTACCCTTGAACTTCTTAAAATCCTACAATGGCACAAATTTACTCTTAATGACATTTCATCTTAATAATTATTTAAAAAATATTCCATACTTTTTCAATTACCAAATTGACTTCACCAATATTCAATTGGACCTACTATTCTCCAAATACACCATGAAAATAATATTTCTAAGTAGTCACTATTCATTTATACACTATGTATCGACTATATATATACTTTTCACCAATTTAAATCACATACTTAACTTTTGCATGCTCAATAATAATTAATAATAATCCAAGGATATTTATTCTATTTACGAAAAATTAGGGGCGTTACATTCCCAGCTCGCTGAAACTGCGAGAAACTGATTCAGCTTCCACCGTGAGACTTTTGAGCTAGAAGCTAGCGGGCTAATGTTTGATGCCAAATTTTATTAGGCCCAAAGGCATTGAGGAAGCCCAACGGACCTAGATAAAGCCCCAAGGCCAAGCGGGCCCAAGAATACCAACAAGGCCCAATACGGCGAGCAAATATTTTCCAACATATGTAAAGATAAAAGCGCTATACGAGTTGCCACACCTAAAATACTTCATAAAGTTAATGCGCCATCTTTTATCAACAGCACAATTTCAGCTCGCATAGCACACAGTTCGAAACCCCAATCAAAGGAGGAATCCCAAGAATAATGGGATTCGATTCAGTCAACTAACAGAGTTCTAATCAGTCTCAATCTCCTTAATTCTAGTAATTCTATTTCAATTAGGAGATGATTCTTAAGGTGCGTTTGGTGTGCGGGATTGGATTAAACTATTTTTTAAGATGGGATAGGATTGGATTGGATTGGACTAAATTAATACTATGATGTGTTTGGTGCCGTATAGGATTGGAATAAAAATAATATTATCTCTTGTTTGGTATTTTATGGGATTGGATAAAAAATAATTATATTTTATTTTTTAATATAATGTGACATTAATTAAAATAATATTAGATTAAATTAATAATAAAATAAATATTATTTATATGTAATATGAAAATATTTAATTTTTAACAAAATAAATATTTTTAATTTTTTTAAAATAAATAAAACTGTTTAAGTTAATTATAAATAAAAATATTATTTTCAGTTAATATTAAAAAAATATTAAATGTTTAAAATGTTTTTAATAAAAATAAGAAACTAGAAAAGAAATATGAGAGAGAGAGAGAGGTTTAAGAAGATGGAAGTAAAAAAAAAAAATATGAGGAGAGAGAGAGGATAAAATAATCCTCTTAATTTTGAGAGGTTTATTTTATCCTCTATTGGTGGGATAAAATTAAGTGGGTGTTAAAAATAATCCACCATCATTGTATCACCAAACACATGATTGGACAATTTTTTGTCCAATCCTAACCTATTCCTTGGCAACAAACGGGTCCTTCGGGATGTAATTTAATCCTTAATTTATGTAATTATATTCCATATAAAATAGAATGACTCCAACCCTTTCACACTATAAAAGGGACAGATCATCACTGTTAGAAGGTTGACCAATTTTTCCAGAAAGAAAACACATAGCGAGCTCTGCATATCCATTCAGCGAGCTCAACCTAAACACTAAGAACAGTGGATGTAGGCATTCCATTAAGCCGAACCACTTTAAAAACCTCTTGTCGATCTTATTCTCTTTACTTTTGCCATTCATTTTATTGTTAATTACATTAACCAGATTCACACGTCAACATTTGTCAATTACAAATTTATTGGCTCCAGCATCTTCTATTTTGTATTTTGTTCTCAAGTTATCCCAGACATTTTTTGCATTGCATGATGAATAAATATCATGCAAAGTATTATCCAACCTAGTCAGAATATAATTCCTACAAAGAAAATCAGATTGTTTTCAGGTCTCAATAGTCATTATAGTCTCCTTAGTTATTGGATTTCCATCCACCTTAGGAGCCTCTTCCTTGATTATATATGCCAGATTCATGGTTGTTAAGTAGAACATTATCTTCTGTTGCCATCTCTTGAAATCAGTCCTTCCGAATGTTTTAGGGTTCTCATCATTGGATCACAAGCATTCACTTCACTTCATGAATGAAACACAACATTATATGCTGCAAAGAAAAACGCTTTATAACAGTAGGCCATGAATGAAGTGACCAAGATGGATTATATCAACACAACATTGGATACAGGTTCATTATATGCTGGATAAAAAGAAAAATCAATTCAGGGATAATCTGAAACTAAACAGTAAAAACAATGTACATGGTTGAAATCATGACTTTTGTCATTTTGACTGCTCCGTGTGTTTTTAGCATTGTATACATCTTTTGATAGTAAGAAAGAAACTGAGATGTATGTAGTCAACGGTCCACTAAATGTAGTCGGGGTGGCTGACAACGAAAGTTTACCAAACAAACTCGCACAAAAAAAAAAAAAAAAAAACTTTTAAAATTAAAATTTAAATTATTACTGTAATCATTTTAATTTAAAATTAACTTAAATTATTAATATATCTATTTTAATTTTTACGTTATTATGTTAAAAGAAAAATATAAAAATATTAAATATAATTCTTTTAAATAAAAACAAGAATTAATTATTTTTAAAAAGGTTGGAACATTCAACATAATTAACCATTTTTTATAAATTCTTAAAGAGATTATTTTTCTTTTTTCTTTTTTCTTTTTTATTTCGAGAAAAAAAGATTTCATTCAAAGCACCCAGCAAAGCTGAGGAACAGCAACAAAAGTTACGAAACAGAGCTCCTGACTAACAGCCCCAATGACACAACTAGGAAAACTATCAATCCAAAACCTATCATCGCTAGAAATGAGACCATATTTGGCCAACCCATCAGCAACCATGTTTGCAGAACGAGAAACATGCGCCACTTCTGAAATCCTATTAGCATTGATATGAGATTTAATACCATCTATTAGAAGCTGCATCAGTTTCCAAATACGTCGGAGTTAGCCCCGCATTAATGGCCAACTGAACACCACACAACAAGGCTAGAGCCTCTGCATGAGCAGCAGAGCACAACAAATGGAGACGCTTCGCACAAGCAGCCATGACATTCCCATTCGAATCCCTGATAACAGCACCTAAACCAACCAACTTGCTGGACGAATTTAGGGCAGCGTCGGAATTGATTTTAAAGCCACCCGAAGTAGGCCTTGACCAGCGCACTGGAATAACCGATCTAGGTGCACTAGGTGCTCGAGCAGAGTCTGAAACAGAAGAATTCCCAGAATCTGTAGCAGATCGAAATTCTGCTAGAAAAGCTCTAGACCAGGGTCCATCAAAAACATAAAAGTTGACATTGGAGAATTGACTTTTCAATTATACAATTCTATTATTGTTACAATTATATACAGATTAATAAGTTATCATGGCAATAAAAGTGAATAAAATATTTAATTTTTTCTTAAAAAAAAAAATTTCATGATTAAATATCAATTTAGGTCTCACCATTTTTTATTTTTATTGAAAATTATGCTTCACTTTTTGTTTATTGATAGATTCATAATCAGTCATAAAAAAAAGAAAAAAAAAAGAAATTCAATTTAAATTTTAAAGAAATACATACATTTATACGATTAAAATCCTATAAAATTTGTATTTTGCATTACTTTATTATAGGATAGTTATATACATCATGGAAAATTTTGATACTTGGAATAGAGTTAGAGTTTAATTAGGGTTTATCGTACGATTTTTTTAATCTTTAACAAAAGGTAGTTACAGATAAAATGAGTGTAATTAATAGGTGTACATAATATTTAATTTATTTTTAATTATTAGGATAATTATATACATCATGGAAAATTTTGATATATGGAATAGAGTTAGAGCTTAATTAGAGTTTATTGTACGATTTTTTTAATCTTTAACAAATAGTAATTGCAAATAAAATTAGTGTAACTAAGAGCATCTCCAATGTAAATATGTATTTTTGAGTATCTAAATAGTACCACATCAGTATTTCTAAATAATATGGATCTACCTTGTCAAAACAATTATAAAAATGCATATTCACTTCTCCAATGTGAATATCTAAATAGTAATTTTAAACCAATCACCACAAGTCATTTGTTACATTCTCTCTCCATTCAATATGATAATTAAATGCATTGACAAAATACTAAATTTTATTGGTGGGAAAAGTTAGAAATCTTAGTCAGCATATCAAGGAGTATATCAACAATTAGAAACTCTACTTGATATTCTCTAATTTTTTTTTTGCCACATTATATCAATATTAAAGTTAGATAATTGCATTGGAGAATATTGATAAGAACCTACTAGGTAGAACTCACTCTTAAAAAGAGGCTTGTAAGAGGAGGGTGCCTAGCAAGTTATATACCATCCACTAATCTCATACTTAGTAGATGTGAGATCGTAACATTCCACCACGCTTCCGCAGCCGACGTCCACGGGGCCCATCATTCCCAGCTGGGTAACTCTGCGGATCCCGCATCGGGTAGCAGCCCTACCCAGGTCGCCCCGTCCGTGCGTCGTGCATGCGAGTGTGCGTAATGCAGGCTCTGATATCACTTGATAAGAACCCACTAAGTAGAATTCACTCTTAAAAATCGGTTTGTAAAAGGAGGGTGCCTAACAAGTTATATACCATCCGCTAATCCCATATTTAGTAGATGTGGGATCGTAACAAATGTTTTCTTAACTTTTTCAATATAGATCCTATGTGGCACTCAATTTTCTCCAAATACATAATAGTATTGAAGATGCTCTAATAAGTGTACATAGTATTTAATATATTTTAATTAAAATAGTTTGCCCTAATTAGTTATTTTGTGTTGGAATATTTTTATAATTCAAATTTTTAATCAAATATGACGTGTGAATCATATTTCCACTCGGCTTGGTCGTCTTCCCTAGCCAACGCTAGGTGAATCGCCTTTAGTGACTTTGGCCCACCGACTTTGGTAGGCTCTGCCCTGTTTTGATAGGCTCCGCCACAGTTTGCTTGATAATTTCAACACCCAACTTAAAAATATTATATTTATATCAAAACTAACTCATTAATGTTTATATAGTTTCATAGATTGATGGAGTAAATCTAGTTTGAATAATTAAAATTATTAATATCATCACAACAATTTTCGTTTAAAAGTCATATATATATATACACTGTTGGGAATTTTCAACCCATTACGCAGAGGAAATAATAATTTGGATACAAACACACACAAAGTCGAAGCACCAAAGAAGTGCACGAGGAATTGTAGAGAGACAAAATAGTTTTACATGGTTCGGCAATCAACTGATTCCTACATCCACGGAACGTTTCTGCATTCAATTCACTATAAAAGAACTATTACAAAGACACACACAAAAAACTCACATTGTTTTTCTTCTCTACGTGTGTTTGTACTCTATGCTCATTCTCTCTCTTTTTTTCCTTTTCTCTCACCTATAAAACCCTAACATTACATGGGTTCTTATACTGATAAACCTGAGACAAAACAAACTAAGAAAGACTTCCTAGTCTGGTCAGTTTTCGGACTCTAAATGGGAGTCTTAAACGAAATAAGAATTGCTGTAGCGACTTGTTGCATGACCTGTGAGTCGTGTCCCCAGCTCGCGTTGCTCACTGCCACTTTCTATTATTTGCACAACGACCTGTAGCACGTCGACAGGTCACGTTGCTCTCTACTAGGAAACCTCTTGAATGCGAAATTCCCTTTTTCAATCTTTATAAACCCAATATATATAACATTTTATTGTCGTAAGTGTAACTATAAAACATTCACCTTTTAATTTATTTTTTTTTTGTGAAAGGAGAAAAAGTTTATAAAACCACTAAGAGCTAAAAACAATAGGAAGATCGCCCAAAGCTAGCTTAGACAACCAACTTGGGAAGGAAACTGTAGGAAAAACATTTTGAAAATACGTAGCGGAACGAAAATATTTATAGTATAGGTTTCAAAAATTTTCCTTTTTATGAACCTTAACCTTTGGTTAAATAACGTCAATAGTAAAAGATATCGTACTTTTGTAGACCACGAAATGAGGTGGGACGATAATCAGGGCACTACAACCTGTAAAATAAGAGTCGACTAGTCGACCGGATAATTTGGACACTGGGGCGGTGGTGGCCAAAGATACTCCGACTATCAAGTTAGTAAGATGGTAGAAAAATGAGTAAATAAGGAAGAACAAGGAATAAGATAACTTCCTAATTATTGATTATGAACGGCAAAGGATGAACGGATACGACAGAGTTGGCCGTGGAAGGTATTGGCCTGTTGCTGGAAATCGTTTATAGATGGAGGTCCTAAGTGATTACTTGACAAAGTAGAGTATGCAAGTGATACTGAGTGCTTGAGAGAAATGAATTTCATGAACCATCACTTACCCGTTGGTGGGTGGATCCTTCTGTCCCTGATTTTGCAGCGCGGATCAAGAGGGGATACGATTCCCTCTCTTGACCTGGTCTTTCAGAGTTCAAAACCTGATGAGGTTTTGACTTGGTAGTTTTGGCTAAAGAGGTTTTAGTCTTCGATGTAGAGGGTGAGCATGGTTGAGCGACGTCACCCTTTGAGCTATGAGTCCTCATTTAGAGGATGATAGACCTATAATCCAGTCTTCATGGTCGAGCGACAAGGGTGCTTTGAGATTGGGTGCTTCGAATGACATTGCCAACCTCTATGAAGCGTCGAACCATGTGTGATGTCGAGCTATGCCATCCAATATTTGGGAGATGCTGAAATAGCTTGGGGTTGGTCGGACGACATTTGGTGTGAATGTCGAGCTACAATGCTTGTGTTTAGGCAGTTGGCTCCTTCATCAGCTTGAGGTTGAGCAACGCTTCTACGCGATGTTGAGCAACACAATTGTCCTTTAGTCAATTTTGGGCCTTGTGTGAACTCGTAGTTTAGGCTTTTAAGCCTCGTTGGGCTTGGGCTATTTTTGGGTACTACAGTTTGCCCCCAAACCTCTTACTATTAGTTCGAAAAGTGGATGGTAGGAGGTTTGCCCCAGTCGCTCGATTGAAATGATTGCTTCTTAATCGTTCGATTGTCATACGACTATCCACTGTGTGATGTTGTATCCCGTTACATCGATCCTTGGATCTTTTTAGAGACTTCCTTTGATTCGTCACTATCGTTCGACAATGCCTAGCGACTACGAAGTTGAAGGGAGTGGTGGATGACTTGTCTAATGTTTATTATGATGATGATGATGATGATGGGTCGTCGTCGAACGACAGTGGCGTATCGACTGCTAGATCCTTTGTTTGCCTTTGTAGGAACCGTTTTTCCGTTTTACTGGTCACACAGCGAAATTAGGATTTTAAAAAAAAAATTATACATATCGCAAAAGCGATCTGTTACCAGTAAAATCTTGGAACTATATTTTCGAAACAATAAAAATAATACATATCACATATATATTTATTTTACATACAGAAAATTGTAATCAATTAAAAAAAAATTAAGGAACATACTACCGTTGGAGACTCCTTCGTATTTTTTTTCTGCAGCTCCTTGTCTGTACTACTGCGTCTTCCTTACTATATCCTGGCATTGGTTAATTGGACCATCTAATTAATTATACGTGACCCTTGTTACCTAAATGGATCGGGCTAGCAAAGGGACCTAATGGACCCACAATATTTTGAGCTCCGATAATCCTCGGAATCATTAATTAAACTCTTTAATTAATATTCCTTGATTATCGACTCCGGTGTTATTCCACTAAAAAGCCGAAGCTGCATTCTCTCAACTGCGGACGCTTTTACACAGACCGATATCACTCGGTGTCCATCGATATAGCTATTACATATGGTGTGACCCTCCACAGTAGTTGATAATTAGAGCTGGGTCATAATGTCCATTATACCCCTCTAATTATATATATCCTTTAAGCACTGTTGATTCTCTAATGAACAATAAATCTTGTTTCCTCACGGAATTAGGAGAGCGCTCATATTGTTCAAGCCCCGAATCAACCCTTAAAGGAACTACTCTCTACTTCTTACAAGGAGTGGATTCCACTATTGTGTATAAACCTTCCCAGCCACAAGTCAAACCGTAATCCTAACATACGGAGAATATTGATCGGGAATAATCATCCGACCTCACCCATGGTATATCAAAAATCATGATCTAACCTGAAGTAGTCGATAAGACACTCAGGATTGAGATCACCCACATATAGCCATCATAAGTTGATGTATATGAATCTCATCTGTAAACGGATCTTGGTGAGAGATTTATATAGATCATGGCCCAGTCCTATATGACCACATCATACAAGGTGCCTCCATTCCCATATCTCCATATGAATGATTCAGGATAGAATCATCGTACAATACATAATGGACCGCAGCTATAGATTAACTACAAATAAAGTACCCTGATTTATTTGCTATCTATGGACTCTTTAGATTACACATCTCTTACTGTATCCATCTGTATATGACAATCATATGCATAGTACGAGATTACATCCGTAATCTAGGATGTTATAATGCACAAGTTTATATAATATAAATGACACAATAAGAATAAATTGAACTCTTCTTTTATTTATTTATAAAAAAAATTTACAAATTACATCTTTAGGGCAAAAACCCCAACACATTCACCACAGGTGGTGTCGTTCGACATTTCCTTGACTTCTTCCTCGATACGAGGTAGGATGGCAGAAGTGTAGTCCGCGATGAAGTCAGCTAGTGTTTGTGACTTGATTGCCGTGCGTGGTCGATAGTTAATGTCGTGTTCGCTGAGTTCTATAGCCCACTTAACTAGTCGTCCGGGCAGCTCGGGCTTATGTAAGACGTTCTTCAATGAGAAGGTGGTCAATATGATGATGGTGTGACATTGGAAGTAAGGCCTCAACTTTCGTGCGTCTATGACTAGTGTGATGGCTAGCTTTTCCAACTGACGGTAGCGCGTTTCTACATCGAATAGGGACTTACTCATATAGTAGATCGGCAGTTGTTTCCCTTCCTCCTCTCTGTTGAGCACGACACTAGCGACCATCTTTGAGATAGAGTAGCAAGGCCTCTCCTACGTATGGCTTAGAAAGTATTAAGAGGGTTGGCCAAGTATTGTTTGATACTTTCAAAGGCCTCTTCATAAGGTTGCGTCCATTCAAAGTTCTTACTCTTACGGAGTGTGTAGAAGAACGGTCGACAACAGTCAGATGACTTGGAGATGAAGCGGTTAAAGGTTGCTAGTCGTCCGGTTAGCTTCTGAACATCCTTCACTGACTTGGGCGACTGTAGATCCATTACGGATTGTATCTGCTCTAGGTTGGCTTCGATGCCCTTCTTGGTTACAAGGTAGGCAAGGAACTTTCTAGAGGAAACTCCAATGGAACACTTTAAGGGATTAAGCTTTATGTTGTACTGATTGATGACGTCGAATGACTGTCGAAGGTAGTCCAAGTGCTGCTCTACCACGAGTGACTTCACTAGCATATCGTCGATGTAGACTTCTATGGTTTGACCCAACATCTTGTTGACCAACCTTTGGTAGCGCTCTCTGGGTCGATCCAGACGGGTCGGGTCAGGGGGTGTTACACTTAAAGCCATGAATCATAAGATGGAGTTCATGTACTCCAACTCAGTCTGGGAACTTGTAGACTTACCAGATGGGATAAAACCTATAGGATGTAAGTGGATCTACAAGCATAAGAGAGGAGTAGACGAGAAGGTAAAGACCTTCAAGGCAAGGCTAGTGGCTAAGGGTTACACCCAGAAGGAAGGCATTGATTATGATGAAACCTTCTCGCCAGTAGCTATGTTTAAGTCTATTATGATACTCTTATCCATAACTGCCTATTTTGATTACGAAATCTGGAAAATGGACGTCAAGATTGTATTTTTAAATGGCAATCTAGACGAAAGCATCTATATGATGCAACCAGAGGGATTCGTATTCCAAGATCAAGAGTAAAAGGTTTGCAAACTGCAAAGGTCTATTTATGGACTTAAACAGGCGTCTAGATCTTGGAACATTAGGTTTGATACTGCAATCAAGGCCTATGGTTTTGAGCAGAACGTTGATGAGCCTTGTGTATACAAGCGCATCATTGATAAGAAAGTAGTTTTCCTAGTCCTTTACGCATATGACATCTTACTTATTGGGAATGACGTAGGAACATTGTCAGAGGTAAAGGGTTGGCTTACTAACCAATTCCAAATGAAAGATTTGGGAGAGGCAAGTTATGTTCTTAGGATCTAATTAATAAGAGATCGTAAGAACAAACTGTTAGCGTTGTCTCAAGCATCTTATGTCGACAAGATACTTGTGCGATTTTCTATGCAGAACTCCAAGAAAGGTAGTTTACCTTCGAGACATGGAGTTCACTTGTCTAAGGAACAGTGTCGTAAGACACCTCAAGAAATTGAGGATATGAGACGGATTCCCTATGCGTCTACAGTAGGCAGTCTTATGTATGCTATGCTATGCACAAGACCCGACATCTGCTTCGTAGTGGGAGTAGCCAGTAGTTATCAGTCCAACCCAGGATTGGATCATTGGGTTACTGTTAAGCATATTCTCAAGTATCTTCGGAGAACGAGAAACTATATGCTTGTATATTCCCATCCGAATTTGATTCTATTGAGATATACAGATTCTGACTTTCAGTCAGACAAGGATTCAAGGAAATCCATGTCTGGGTCAGTATTCACCCTTGGTGGTGGAGCCATAATTTGGGGGAGTATTAAGCAATCTTGCATTGTTGATTCCACCATTGAAGCCGAGTATGTAGCAGCTTGTGAAGCAGTTAAGTAGGCTATTTGGCTCCGAAAGTTCTTGAGTGATTTGGAAGTTGTTCCAGATATGGATAGGCCCATGACACTTTATTGTGATAATAGTGGAGCTGTAGCCAATTCCAAAGAACCAAGTAGCCACAAAAGAGGGAAGCATATAGAGAGGAAATATCATCTCATCAGAGAGATAGTGTGGTGAGGAGACGTGGTCGTGACGAAGATTGCATCGCAAGATAACCTGGCTGATCCATTTACAAAGACCTTGACGGCTAAGTGTTTAAAGGTCACCTAGAGGGTCTAGGATTACGAAACATGTCCCATATGCTTTAGTGCAAGTGGGAGATTGTTGAGATTTATGCCCTAAATCTTGTAATTGTAAATGGTTAAGGATAATCATAAGAATTATTCCGATTATCATTCAAGTTTATAAATATTTTATGTTAAGCAATACATTCGTATTATGCAAGAACATCCTACATTGCAAGATGTAATCTCATAATGAGTATATGATGGTCATATACAGAGAGAATTCATTTTGAGACGTGCAATCTAAAGAGTCCGTAGAGAGCGAACAAAGCTAGTACTTTGTTTGTGATTGATCTACTGCTGCGGTCCATTATGTAAAGTATGGTGGTCTTAAGGGTTTGTCCACTCCTTCTTGATTGAAGTAGATGAGTAGTTCCCTTAAGGGTTGATTCGAGGCTTGAACGATTATGAGCGCTATCCTTCTTCCGTGAGGAAGACAGAATTTAATTGTTCATTAGAGAATCAATGGTACTTGAAGGAAAAAATATTTCTAGAGGGGTATAACGGACTTTATGACCTAGCTCTAGTTATGAACTATTTGTGGAGGATCACACTATATGAAATTAGCTATATCAATGGACACTAAGACTTCAGATTGTATAAACACATCTACAGTTCTAAGAGTGCAGCCTCGAGTTTTTAGTGGAATAACTCCGAGGTTAATAATCGTAAAATATTAATTAAAGAGTTTTAATTAATATTACTAAGAATTATTGGAGATCAAAACTGTAGGTTCATTAGGTCCCCTTACTAGCCCTTATGGTTGTTGGTAACGAGGGTCATGGTAGATTAATTGGAGGGTCCAATTAATAGTGTTACGAAAGTAATACGATTTAAATAAAAGAGAATAATTAAATAATGTGATTATTTAATTAATGAAATATTTAATAAAATAATAGAAATTACTAATTTTGAATTATGAATTCTATTTATTAAATATGAGGTCATGTGATTAAATAATTACTAGGACAAAAGAATTAAAATAATTTGATTATTTTAAAAGTTCTAATAGTCAATTATTAAAGTCTTTAGGGAGACTAAAATAAAAAAGGATTAGGAATCTTATTTTGACTTGGTCAAAATTAAAACCCTAAAGACCTAGTAAATAAGAGTTATTATACTAGGAAAAATCAAAAGAAAAACACACAAGTGAAAAAGAAAGAGAATTCGACCACTAAAGAGAGAAGAAAAGAGAAAAAAAGGTTTTTCTTGACTCTCCCCTCTTTTGCAGGATTCGACCGACGTTCTTTTCACGTAACCTCCATCTCTTGCCGTGACGTGCCCACGCACACGTTGTCAGACCGCAGGTCATAGCTCGAAAGATCTGGTGGTAGATTGAGGAATCAGAAAAAAGAAAATCAAGAAAAAAGTATGTAGTTTCTAAAGTCTTTTTCCTGATTGAAAAAGGTTTTCAATATAAGAAAAATTTTTGAAACCCAATTCCGCATGTTATACGATAATCAAAATCTTTTCTAAAACTCCCTTCACATGGAACTCACACCACTTGGAGTTATCTCTCGAGTCGAGAGGATTTATGATCTTAGGTGGCCACTTCACTGAGTTACCCATGCCTTTGAGGGCGGCGATGACCTCCTCTGGCTTGATGCTTAGGTTATAGTCGGGTAGCCTGTTCTTGTGTCATTCGATTGGTCTCGAGGGTCGATCTATCTGTCACCGTATGTCTCTGCCTCTGTCTTACCTCGAGGATGTAGGATATGGTTCCACCTTTTGATCCACCGAACGTCGTTCGACCCTGCTGTTGCTCCTGTTGTCGGTTCTACTCGGCTTGGCCGGCTGGTAGTTCACTTTGTTTTCTTCCCATTTGATTTAGGCCTAAGCTTTGGCCAATACGTCCTTCATTGTTTTGCAAGGGTACTTGGTCAGCTCCTTATAGAGGTTAGAGTCATGGAGCAAGCCTTTTCGGAAGGCTGAAATGGTCGTTGATTAGTTGTAATGTGGGATGAACACTTTCTCTTTGTTGAATATCCCAACGTAGTCATTCAGCCGATCGCCATGCCTCTAGCTGATGGTATACAGGTCGTCCGACTACTTCTCCAGCTTCCGGCTGCTTGTAAATTGTTCCACGAAGGTGTTTGTGAGCTGGGCGAAAGAACTGATGGAGACGTTGGAGAGGTTGGTGTACCATTGTAGTGCTAGTCCTACCAAGCTCGACCTAAACCCTTTGCACATGCATGCTTCACGTAGGTCGCGCGGAATCGCTGCGATGAACATTCTCTGGCTATATTATGCGATATGATTGTCAGGGTCAGTCGTGCCGTCGTAATGCTTCATGTGAGAGAAACTGAATTTATGGGGCATCTCAACCAATGCGAATGTGTCGACAAACAGGGAATCGGCGAAGCTATTCGCTGCACTCTTTTTGATGATAGTGGGTATTCCAGAGATGCATTAAATGAGGGCCTCCATCTCAGTGAACTTATGCGCTAAATCCGGATAAGCAAAATTGAGATTGAAGCTTACCATTTCAGGGTTGGATGGAATCGAATGTGATGGACCTAAAGGGGTTCCCTAAGGTAGTGCGACAGGTTGAACCGAAGTTCCATTGATGCCATTTGGGGTCAAGACATTTGGTACTTTATGGGTTGCTTTTACGGATCGTCGTTTTGCGAAGCCATTGCCCCATTTTGGGGGTTCAACGTTGGTGGGGAAGCCATGTTGATACCACTCCTAGTTGCTTAGGAACCAAGTTCACCACTTGTATGAATGGGCTCAAGGTCGCTCATAGGCATACCTTGGTCTTCAGGTCGAGTGACAGGGTAGTACTACTTGGGAGCAACCTGGTCGAGCGGTGATACAAGGGAGGTCGAGGCGTTGCCTAGTGGTCATGCTACCACGAGAGAGTTGACTTTGGCGTGTAGCTCTTGGTTCTCTGCCTTCACTTATTGATTCTCCACTTGTAAAGCTTGCAACCTCTGGGTGTTCTCCTACATTTGGGATAAGATGAGTTACAACCTAGCCTCTGTTGCACCATGATCAGAACCATCGTGCAATATGGTTGAGTAGAGCTATCGAACTCAAGCTTTGCTCATTTAAGGATCGTTGTGCCCCACGGTGGGCGCCAAATTGTAGACCATGAAATGAAGTGGGACGATAATCGGAGCACTACAACCTGCAAAACAAAAATCAACTGGTCGACTGAAAAACTTAAACATCGAGGCGGTGCTGGCCAAAGATAGTCTGATGATCAAGTTAGTAAGATGGTCGAAAACGGAGTATATAAGGAAGAACAAGGAATAAGATAACTTCTTGATTATCGATTATGAACGGTGGAGGTCAAATGAATACAACAAAATTAGCCGTGGAATTTATTGGCCGGTTGCCGGAAATCGTTTATGGACGGAGGTCTTAAGTGATTGCTTGATAGAGTAGAGTATGCAAGTGATACTGAGTGCTTGAGAGAAATGAATTTCGTGAACCCTCACTATGAGTTAGGGTTGGTTTATATAGGGGATCACTTACCCGTTGGTGGGTGGATCCCTCTATCCCTGATTTTACGGCGCGGATTAAAGGGGGATACAATTCCCTCTCTTGACCTGGTCTTTCAAAGTTCAAAACCTAATGAGGTTTTAACTTGGTAGTTTTGGCTAAAGAGGCTTTAGTCTTCGATGTAGAGGGTGAGTATGGTCGAGCGACGTCACCCTTCGAGCTATGAGTCCTCATTTAGGGGATGATAGACCTATAATCCAGTCTTCATGGTCAAACGATAAGGGTGCTTCGGGTTTGGTCAAGCGACATTGCCAACCTCTATGAAGCGTCAAACCATGTGTGATGTCGAGCCATGTCATCCAATATTTGGGAGATGCTAAAATAGCTTGGGGTTGGTCGGACGACATTTGGTGTGAATGTCGAGCTACAATGCCTATATTTAGGCAGTTGGCTCCTTCATCAGCTTGAGGTCGAGCGACACTTCTACGCGATGTCGAGTGACACAATTGTCCTTTAGTCAATTTTGGGCCTTGTGTGAGCTCGTAGTTTGGGCTTGGGCTATTTTTGGGTATTACAACCTTTTTTCGTGATGATCAAGATTGTGTCGAAACTTATTTTCTGCAAGATCTTCCAATCGAATCACGAACGTTAATCACCTTGGAGTGTGGGCTCCCTTTTCTTTGAATTGTATATTACTTGTGGATGGAGAAAATAATATCTCTTTTATTCGTCACAACAAAAACCAAGAAATATCCTAAAGAACGTTTGGTCACTTTTGAGTTCTCAACTATTCCAGTCAAGTACTCGCGTGAATCAAAATCGACGTTGTACAAAAAGCCTTTTGATGTAAAAGCTTCTTGTATATTGTTGATACGAAACGTTCTTTTCTTCTTTCTTTCTTGCTATGGCTGAATTCACGCTCACACTTGTGTATGTCTTGGCTGAATTTTCTCTCTTAGAAAACTCTTGTGTGGCCGAATTCTACTTGCTTGTTTTAGCTTGTATTCCGAATTCTTTTTGATCAAGAATCCTGTATATCTATATTCTCTTCCAAAAGAATTAGTATAAAACGAATTCTCTTAGTTAAGAATTATATTATTAGCCGAATTCTCCAAGTGTGATAGTTAATTCATAGCACTTTGTTTTCTATTAGAATTACTTAATTGTATTAGACTTAACCATATAGTTATAATACAGCTAGGATTCTAATATTGTGACCTATCATGACTACTTATTTAACTAGGATTCTAATCCCATCATACTTCTAACAAAAGCATGATACTAGGAGTCCTCTCCTAGTTGAAAGAGATATTAACTAATTAACTAATTAAATAATTCATTAATTATCATTTAATTAATTAATCATAATAAATAAAAACAAAATCCTAGGCCACATAAAAGTCCTAGCCACCCAATCAATTAATATGGGCTATTATTTTGTTTTTAATTTATTAATTCAATTGGATTTTAAATTTAAAAAATCCACATATGAACTAGACACATTCTTTTATATAAAAGAAATAAGTCCACATGCCTAATTAATACATCAACATAATTATTCAGCTCATTTAATTAAAATGTGCAATTATATACTTAATGTATTAATAGAATGCTAATTGCACCCCATAGTGCCGCCCAAGACTTCCTACAGTCTTGGCCGCCCATTCCAGGTATAAGAAGAGTTACTGCGGACCTTATTCACACATGACCGCACCTCTTCAAGTTTTTTGGATTCTAGAACCTAAAAACAATTCTGAATGAACCTAGCATTTGGTCCGGTAGAATATGTTATGTGACTCATGCAAGTTTGTATAGATTGGGGATCTTGGTGGACTATCTAAATTTAAGCTCCAATAGATTAACCTAATCAAAATCATCCCATGATTCATTTAGGTTCAATCTATTAGTTTTAGTTCATTCCACTAAAGAACCAAAGCTAAACTCTTAAATAAAGATAGAATAAGATAGTATTTCTCATTCGTACCCTAGACAATCTTATTTGGAGAAGGTGTATCCTCGTGAAGAATATCAGTAATCGCTAAGAGGTCATAGATAGCCTATAACTCTCCAAGTTACCAGTTTTAATTACACAATCTCCAAGTTACCGGTTTTAATCACACGACCATACTTTTGAACTTTGATATTTTGACTTTTCCATAAGCCATGTTTCAATGGACACTATTGAAAACTTAACGTTAAAATTTAATATTCAATACCTCAAAAGACACTTATGATGGTATTCTACTCTCATTTGATAAATAGAGTCACGATGTCCATATCTATAAATGAAGTTATCTATGATTAATAAATGAATAGCATCAAACTATTGAGGATAGACTATTACATAATCATACTCATTGACAGCTCAAATGATATCAGCTGTAACCATAAGTCCACAAGTTATCTCAGGATTGAGATAGACTCTCTGATTATCCTGATGTGAAAACTTTGATCCATTAACGGTTCTGGATAAAGTGTTTCACTGTGATCCTATTCATTACACCCGGTGCACTAGATCCTTTTGCCTAAAGACACTGCACTTTGATGATTTTAGATTCACCATAACACATTTGATCCCACTCAAATGCTAGCAAAAGAATCTACAACTTTAAACAAGATAATGACGTCCAACCTTTATCTTAAACTGTGAATGTTATTCAAAACTAACTAAAGAATTGTGTCTACCTCATACATATCTAGTTGCATGAACAATTTTTCATATCTCATAGTCTTTTGACCTTATGATTATTCACATTTAACAATCATGACATTACATTATAAAAGCTATAAGATTTGTTTAACCAAAAATACTTTATTAATATAAAAAGATTGTTAAACTACTATATTATACTCGTACTATTGAGCATAATCCTAACTGAAACATCTCAACTATTAGAATAAATTAAAGACAAGGCATGCCTAGCAATACAATGTGCCTTACAAAACAGTATGAGCACTAAAACTTAAAAGATATTATATTTATATCAAAACTAAATGATGTTTATGCAGTTTCATAGATTGATGAAGTAAATCTAGTTTGAATAATTAAAATTATTAATATCATCACAACCTTGTAGATATTTTTATTTTGTAAATGTCAATAACCAACTATATTTATTTGTTAATATCATCACAACCTTGTAGATATTTATTTGATCTTAGGAGCCTGGACATAAGAGAGATCAAGCTTGTAGAGTCCATCTTTTAGAATACCAGTGAGCAGTACCTTCTTGGTACTCTTGTTCTTTAACACATAGTAATTATCAATGAACTTAATAAATGCATGATTATTATAATTAAACTTAGAGATGCTAAGAAGATTTTTAGCAATAGATGGCACACATAGTACATTTTTTATAACTATAGAGCAAGAAGGAAAGAGGAGAGATTTAACAATTAAGTTATCAATGTGTGAGATTTGAAGTTGCCGATCATTACCTACAGCAAGTCTGTCATTGCCTTTGTATTCAGCATGAATTGACAGATTTGCAAGGTCTAAGGTGACATGATTGGTTGCCCACTATCAGCATATCAATCAGGGTCACACACTGTCTATAGAGTGGCAAAGTAAGTTGTTGATTGATACATATTTGTTTGTTATTGGAAGTAGGTTTCTTGCAATTGAAAGTTGTTGTTTCCTCATTAATTGTGTGACAGTGGTAGTTATGATGTAGGAAAAACGGTGAGTACGGCATAGCAGAAGGCGCAAAAGAATAAATATTTTTGCATTTGTACATTTTAAAAATTTTCCAAAAGAGATCTTAACCCATAGTCAATTAAATATATATAACAAAGGTAACATACCTTTTAAATTACGTGAGGCTTGACGTTGCGTCGATTATGAATCGCATAACCTTCCAATCCTTCATAAATGTAGATCACCTTGGAGTGTGGGCTCCCTTTCTTCGAATTATGTACCTGAGGATGAGAAACAAAAAACTTTTCTTTTTCGTTAGTCACTCAAAACCCTCCTGAGAAACTTAGAGCAACTAGCTCTATCGTTCTTTCTCTTTTTCCTCTCGGGCGAATTCTCACACTTTGCTAGGATTTTTGGCTATTTTTCTTGGCTTCCGAAAGCTCACAAAATTCATCAAAATTGCATTATTCCCTTCTTCCTTGGTCGAACTCCCCTTTGATTATATATAGGGTGGCCAAATCCTCCTTCTTGAAAGGTTTGTGTTTCACCTAAAAGCCTATTAATCCAAGAGTTCAATCATATCTCAACTTTAAAGTGTATTATCCAATAATTATTAAAGGATAAATGAGAATTAATACTTATCAAAACTTTCCTAAAAGTGACTTAAAAGTCAACTTTAGAGTTTTGATAAATATCAAAAAACTTTCCTAATTTGATTTGATAAACAATTCCAATTGTTTATCACTTATCAAATAAGGTCTTTAATTCTTATCATACTATCATCAATAGTATGAAAATAGGAATCCAACTCCTTAGTAGAAAAGTAATTTTATTTTTAATTAAACAGTTAATTAATCTAGATAATTAATTAATTACCATTTAATTAACTAATAAAATAAAACAAAGTAATTAGCTATATCCTAATAGCTAATGCTACCCACCCCATTTGGTTATGGACCAAACTTTTCTTTCTATTTTATTAATCTCGTTGGATATCCACAAAAAGTCCACATGTGAACTAGATCCATTTTTACAAAAAGAAACAAGTCTACATGCCTTTAAATAAATATATTTAATATAATTTAACAGCCCCATTTAAATAAATGTGCTAATTATATTATCAATATATTTACGGGATGTTCAAAACATCCCTTAGGGTCGCCCAAGGGATCACACACCCTTGGCCGCCCATCTCAGGTATTTTGACAAGTTACTGCATGTCTTGATCGAACACAAGAACGCACCTCTCAAACCTTTTGGAAAGAATTCCAAAAACAATTCTATAAGATGGATCAAATAAATGATCCGGTAGTATATAACTAGTGATCCATTCAAGTTCGTGTGGATTGAGGATCTTGGCGGGCTATCTAAATTTAAGCTCCAATAGACACAACCTAATCACAATCAACAAATGATTCACTTAGGTCCGATCCATTAATTTTAGTTCATTCCACTAAAGAACTAAAATTGAACTCTTAAATAAAGATAGAATGAGTGAGCATACTAATTCGTACCCTAGACAATTCTAAAATGGAGAAAATGTATCCTCGTGAAAAATACCAGTAATCGCCAAGAGCTCATAGACCGTCTATAGCTCTCCAAGTTACCATATTTACTCATATGACCATGTTTTCGAATTTGGATATTTTGACTTGTCTAGAAGTCATATTTCAATAACCACTATTAAAAACTTTACGAAAAGATTTAAATATCTAATACCTCAAAACATTCATATGATAGTATTCTACTTACATTTGCTAAATGCAGTCACGATGTCCATTTGTATAAATGATGTCCTCTATCGATATACACGTGAATACCACCAAACCATCGAGGATAGACAATGCGATATAATCGTACTCATTGACAGCTCAAATGATAACGCGTGCAACCATAAGTTCATCATTTATCTTAGGATTCAGATAGACTCTCCGGTTGTCTCAGTTGAATACTTTTATCCACTGACAGTTGTAGATAAAGTTTTCCACAGTGATCCTATTCAATGCACCCAGTGCACTAGATTCTTTTGTCCAAAGAAACTTCGATAATTTTAGACTCATCATATCACATTTGATCCCGCTCAAATGCTAACAAAAGAATCTACAACTTTAACAAGATAAAGGCGCCCAACCTTATATCTTAAGTTGTGAATGCGTATTCGAGACTAGCTAAAGAATTGTGTCTACCTCATACATATCTAAATGTACAGGACAATTCTTTTGTTTCTCATAGTCTCTTGACCTTTTGATTATTTACTTTTGACAATTAATGTAATTGCTATAATATTCGTTATATCAGAAATCACTTTATTCATATGAAAAGATTGTCAATTACACTATTACACTCTTGCTATTGAGCATAATTCTAACAATCTCCTACTTTTGCTATAGAAAGTGTGTCATATCTCTCATTCTCATGTTCTCTAGGTGCCCATCAAAACTCTTTTGTGGTAGAGCCTTTATGAAGGGATTCGCTAGATTTTCAGTTGATGCGATCTTGGCAACCGTCACGTCTCCCCTATGCACAATCTCCCTCAGTAGATGATACTTTATTTCAAGGTGTTTTCCTCTCTTATGACTTCTTGTTTCTTTCGAATTAGCCAGTGCACCACTGTTGTCATAGTAGATGGTGATCTGCTTATCCGCACTAGGAACCACTTCCAAGTCAATCAAAAATTGACGGAGCTATACAGCCTCTTTAGCAGCTTTGCATGCGGTAACATACTCAGCTTTCATGGTGGAATCAACAATACAAGACAATACAAGATTGCTTAATACTCCTCCATATGACTGCTCCTCCTTATTGGTTAAACACGGATCCTGATGTGGATCTCTTAAAGTCAGAATCTGATGAAAATTGAAATTTGTATACCCAACGGGAATTAAATCCCCTCAAGAGTATACAAGCATATGATCTCTTATTCTCCTAAGATACTTGAAAATATGCTTGACTGCCGTCCAGTGATCAGGGCCTAGTTTCGATTGAAACCTGCTAATTATGCCAACAGCAAAACAGATATCTGGTCTAGTGTAGAACATTGCGTACATGAGACTTCCAACTGCGGAGGCATATGGAATCCTACTCATGAATTGCTCTTCATGCACGTTCTTAGGAGCTTACTCCTTAGAAAGCTTGATTCCATGTCTGAAAGGTAATAGACCTTTCTTGGAATCCTGTATGGAAAACTTAGACAAGATTTTATCTATGTATGAAGCTTGGGATAAAGCAATCGTTCTATTCTTTCTATCCCTAATAACTTGGATGCCAAGAATATAACTTGTTTCTCCCAAGTCAAATTGTTTTGCTAATCATTCTTTAACTGATGTCAATACACCTACATCGTTTCCGATGAGCAATATATCATCAACATAAAGAACTAAAAAAACCAACTTGTCGCCTTTGATCCTCTTGTATACACAAGGTTCATCAAGGTTCTGAATAAATCTAAAACCTTTTATAGCTTGATCGAACCTTATGTTCCAGGATCTGGATGTTTGCTTTAATCCATAAATGGACCATTGCAACTTGCATACCCTTTGTTCTTGGCCTTTTTCAATGAATCCTTCTGGTTGCATCATATAGATGCTATCATCAAGACTTCTGTTAAGGAAAGTTGTCTTGACGTCCATTTGTAAAATCTCTAAGTCTAGAGATGCTGCAATGGATAAGAGTATTCTAATGGATTTAAGAATGGCTACAGAAGAGAAGGTTTCTTCGTAATCGATACCTTTTTTCGGTGTATAAACTTTAGCTACCAATCTAGCTTTAAAGGTTTCCACCTTACCATTCATACCTCTTTTCCTCTTGTATACCCACTTGCACCTTATGGGTTTTATCCCTTTTGGCAAGTCTACAAGAGTCCAAACTTTGTTTGTGAACATAGATTTAATTTCGAATTGCATTGCCTTTTGCCATGGACGACAATCTACATCCTCCATAGCTTCCTTGTACGTGTAGGGATTATCGTCGTCCGGGAGATTCTCGACAGATTCTCTTAGACCAATGTATTTATCGAGTTGACCAATAACCCTCCTACTGCGACGAGGAATGGTAGGTTGTTGATCTGGTGATGGTTCGGAATTTACAATTGGGCTTGGCCTTGAAACCTCATATGGAATTGTATCTCCTGAAAGCTCATTCAGGACATTTCTACTTTTAGGTACAAAATTATTCATATAGTCATTTTCCAAAAATTTAGCATTCGTCAAAATGAATACCTCAAGATCTGTAGGACTATAGAAGTAATATCCTTTCGTTCCTTTTGGATACCCCACGAATATGCATGTTTCTGAACGGGACTCCATCTTTTCTGTCTTACCTTTCAACACATGTGCAGGACATCTAAATATCCTTAACTATTGTAAACTAGGTTTTTGCCTAGTCCACATCTCATGTGGTGTTTTAGGAACTGACTTAGATGGTACATCGTTTAGAATGTACATTGCAGTTTGTAGAGCATATCCCCAAAAAGAATTAGGAAGCGTTGAATAACTCAACATCTCTTGCTTAGAATCATGTTTTTCTGCTTAAACCAAGCACATCGAGATTGATGTGCATTTTATTCGAGAAAAGATTATTGCCAAGTCTTTATCAGTGAAATATATGCCTACTACATTGCAGCAAGATGATATTCTTACTAAGGCTTTGTCTTAGTCTCGTTTTGAATGCTCGCGAGACAAACTGGACTTGCATGGTCCATACCAGTTCATTTTTAAGGGGGATGTAAAGAATATTGTAGAGATATCAAAGGCAGCAACTTACACCTCATCAGATGCAAATTTAGCTACGAAGATATCAACAAAAACACGTACATAAACAAATGTAGCTTGAGTTGTTAAACATAGGAATAACATTAACATGTTTTCCAATCAAGTGAAACATTATCGCTCAATGCATGATCAAATTGATGATCAACGGTTTACAGGAGGTTGATCATCAATCTTTCATTGTCTTGCTGTATATAGTTAGGTTGTTAGAAAAGTGCTAACTAGTTACTTATACTTCTGATGTGTTGCCTAAGTCACACATTTTCTGTGTTGTGAGTAGTATATATATTGAGTGAATTGTAATTGTCTTAGCGTGTGAATGAGGAACATTGTTTTCTCAAGTTTCAGATTTATTTCACTCAAGTTTTTCTCTCAAATTAGAAGCTCAACAATGGCGGCTGTGCTTGCTTAGTCTTTTGATCAAATACTTTTAAATCTTCACTCTTCCAAATCTCTCTCAAACTTCTAACTTTCTCTCTCTATCTTGACATCTATCTTCTCTTTATTTTTTCTATCACTTTTGAAAAACATGGATTGGTAGCTATGGAAGGTGAATAGGTATTATGAAATAAAAAATTAATCATGCTTTAAAAATTAACATAAAGATTTTTACGTGGAAAACCCTCAGTGGGTAAAAAACCACGGAACCAACTCATATACAACTTAACATACCACATATACATTTTATTAGTTGGTATATTATTTACAACTCACTCTAATTGATCACTCAATCACACGACTCTTGCTATCACCCTATCCTACCTACCCTCATGCCTTTTACTAGCGAATTTTATCGATGCTGCTCACAGACTTCCCGTGCTGCAATACTTCTTGATTCTTTCGTTAGACCCAAAAAACAAAACCCATCAAGTTATTGAGATTAGACCTAGGTGCTCAATAATGAATGAACAAAAAAATATAATGCATGATCAAAACATATTATGTTTATATCGAAACAATGAAGCACAATATGAAAGAGTAATCTAGCCTAAAACTCTCTCAAACCTTTCACAAAAAATAAAAGCAACAAACCAATAAAAACAAGTGAGAGAAAATAAAAATACCTCAGAGTTATGAATAATGAATTTTAGTTCACTAATTATAGACTCTTATGAAAACCCTAGTTCTAATAGAAATAAGAAATATTCTACCTATAGGTTTTTCAAAAACACTTTAGGAAAAGACAGTTAGTTTCCTAAAAGAAATAAAACACTAAAAAGAAACTTCCTAAAAGAATAAAACTTGAAGTTCAATAAGTTTTATTACTTCAAAATTCATAAAAATTACCCAAAACAATTTAGGAATGCATTAAAATATATTTGGAAGCCATCGAGAGTGCAAATAGGAAACCAAAAGAAACAACGGTCAACTGGACTCGAACCTGGTAGGTCCTATACTCCAAAGGCGTGCACCACACTTTTGGCTGCTGCAACCCCTGTTTCGCCATTTCAGCTATTCCAGCTGTACTTGACTCAATTTTGGGCGCATTGAAACTTAACCAAACAAACTCAAAATCCTTCGTTTTTAAACTGTTGGAAAAGTACGGATGTCTAATTTAATCTCCAATTTACAAAACATCATTTAAATATGTAGATAAAAATTATGCTAGTTCAAGCATCAAAAGTCGGATTTTTAAAAACATGAAATATTTGAAAATAAATTATTAAACTAGACCAACGAAATAATTAAGACTCCACACTTCTAGAACATTAAAAGCTAGTATGTTAGCACTCAAATACAAATGCATGAACATGTTATATGTGTGTGTGTGAATACTATTCGATCTCAAGATTTAAGAGGGTTTTCAATTTCTTTTAAGTATTCTCTTGAGTGATCACACAAGCTCCTAGTCTTTCCATGATCTCTTTGAATCTTTGATACGCTCAACTCACGTTCTAACTAAGCTATTGAAGAATTATAATCAAACATTTTTTACTCACGGAATCAAAACCAATAAAATAATAACTTTACAACTTTCTCTCTATATTTTTATATTTTACCGTAAAAAATAATATTTTACATTGTTTTCTCAAAACTTCAAACAAGTGATGAACATGGTAATGAGGTATTTTTGTCCAAAATATGTTAAATTTAACAAAAACAATTAACTAATTATAAATGGCTAAATATAATAATTACACCCTTAATGTAAGGCTATATATGAATTTTACCCTCAAATGTATTGAACATTTTATGCTTTTTCAAAAGAAAAATCGAAATTTTTATACTAATCGTGAAAAGTCTAAATTCATAGTCACCCGTATTCTCGAAAATGAAAAGTCCAAATTTATATCACATCACGTCATAGATTTTGGAGATGTAAAGTCTAAGTATATACAATCTGACATTAAATTTCTAAGTTATGATTGCGAGTGGGCCCATGTGTAACTAACTGGTGTGTTCAACACCTAATTAAAAACGAAAAAAAAAAAAAATTCCTCTCAAAAAAGGCCATGGCTTTATTCTCCTCCTCCTTTCTTCTCATCCTTCTTCTTCTTCCTCTTCCATTTTTCTTCATTCTACATCTCAAGAAGACAGACTCTAATCAGCCTCCAGGCCCTCCAAAGCTGCCCATCATAGGCAATCTCCATCAACTTGGTAAATTGCCTCACCGTTCACTGCAAAAATTATCTCGAAAATATGGCTCAATCATGCTCTTGCAACTAGGGAAAATCCCAACCCTTGTGGTTTCCTCCCCAGAAATTGCCAAACAAGTCCTCAAAACACATGATCTTGAATGTTGTAGTAGACCTCTCACTGAAGGCCCTAGAAGACTCTCCTATAATTTCTTGGATATTGCCTTTGCTCCTTGTAATGATTATTGGAAAGAGATGAAAAAGATCTGTGTCATGGAGCTTTTTAGCTCCAAGAGAGTCAAGTCTTTTGCTTCTGTTAGAGAAGAAGCAGTTTCTTCACTAATGGAGTATATCTCCCAAACAAGCCCTAACCCTGTAAACATGAGTGAGCAAGTGTTTTACTTGTTAGATAATATTATTTGCAACATAGCTTGTGGCAGAAGCTACCAAGGGAAGCAGTTTCAAAATGGAAAGCATGACAAAGTTATTCAAGAAGCTATGGCCATGTTAGGGAGTTTCTCAGCAGCTGATTTTTTCCCTTATGTGGGGTGGATTATAGATGTTTTGACTGGACTACATGCAAGGAGGGAGAAGTCTTTCCATGAATTTGATGAATTTTATCAGATGGTGATTGATGAACATCTTGATCCTCGCAGGCCAGCTCCGGAAAATGAAGACATTGTTGATTCATTGCTTAGTTTAATGAAGAATCAAAGTGAAGGTGAAAGTTTAACTCAAGATCATATCAAGGCAATCCTCATGGTAAGACCCAAAATATTCCATCTTGTTTTTAGAAAATTATTTGAAAGTATTTTTCTAGAAAATTAAATTTTAGGGACATGTCTTTTGAGAGAGAGAGAGAGAGATGATATTGGGAATAGAAAGATAGGAAAGTAGAGATGAGAATAAGTAGGGGTGGGCTCGGTTTGATCGATTCACTTTTTGTATGATTCGAACCGATCCGACAACTGATCGGTATTTTAAAAAGTGATCCGATCCAACCGAAAAGTCTTAAGTGATGCGAATCAATCCAAATCGAATTGGATCGTTCGATTCGATTCGGTTTGATCGGTTCATAGACCTATTGGATCATATAAATGGACTTAATTTTTACTTTATTATTATTCATATTTTAAGCCTATGGTAAGACCCAAACATTCCATCTTGTTTTTAGAAATTATTGAAAGCATTTTTCTAGAAAATTAACTTTTAGGGACTTGACTTTTTAGATAGAGAGAGGATAGAGTAAGAGATGATACTGGGAATAGAAAGAGAGTAAAGTAGAGAGGAGAATAGGTATGTTTAGGGAACAAAAGAAAGAATAGTGGGTGTTGGATGGCCACTGTGCATGTGACTTTTCAACATGTAACTTTATAATTTTATAATAAACATGTAACGTTGTTTATAATTTTATAACCATTTCAACATGTAACTTTTCATATGCTTGTGTATCATGACTTTTCATTCAACATGTAATCATTTCTAGTTTCATTAATACTTATACAGAGCTAATTATAATTTCGGATCATTTCCATATTTCAGAATATATTTCTCGGAGCAATAGACACCACCGCTGTTACCGTTGTGTGGGCAATGACAGAGTTAGTGAAGAATCCTAGAGTTATGAAAAAACTTCAAGCTGAAATCAGAAGCTTTGTTGGGAAGATCAACAAACCAGTTGTTGAAGAAACAATTTGTGAAAACGTTAAGTACTTGAAAATGGTATTCAAAGAAACTCTTAGGTTGCATCCACCATTAGTGCTATTGCCCAAAGAAACTCATCTAGCCCAACATCACATTAAGATTGGTGGTTATAATGTTTATCCCAACACAAGAATCCTAATAAATGTCTCTGCAATTGGACGAGATCCAGAGACCTGGAAAAACCCGGAAGAATTCTGTCCAGAGAGGTTTGAAAATGAGGCCATTGATTTCAGAGGACAAAATTTTGAGTTTCTTCCATTTGGTGCTGGAAGGAGGATTTGTCCTGGAATGACAATGGCAACTACAGCTTTTGAGTTTGTGCTTGGAAATCTTCTGTACCATTTTGATTGGAAATTACCGGATAGGATTAAGAGAGAGGATATTAGCATGGAAGAGGAAGTTGGCCTCACTGCCTATAAGAAGATACCTCTTTGCCTGGTGCCTATCAAGTATAATTGGCAGGAGTGAAGACGTCTCCGAGGGTTTCAAAGGCTTTTGTTTATTTAGAATTTATATGTTTAAGAATTTTTATATGAGTTTGTATTAGAATAATAAGCTTACCATAAATAAGCTTGTATTTCAATTTCTACCGATTATATATAATTATTGGTAGTGTTAAATTTCTATACTTGTTGTATTTTTATTTGTTTATCAGGAGTACTATATGTATTGTGGATAGCCTTAAAATTCAAAAAACTAGGCTATTGGGTTGTGGTTGTAAGGAATGTTCAATCTACCACTACAGCCACAACTCATAGTGCTGTCATTGTGAGTGGGGATTCTTGGGTAGCTGCACCTGCGTATCAATGCAGTTTAGTTTAAGTTCAGAATGCACCTCATGCAGTTGTGCATAAATGCAGTTTAGTTGAAGCTCAACATCCAATAAAATCGAGAGCTCAACTCAATCTAGTTAGATGGCCATTATTATGATTGAATGGAAGTAATGTTGATTAGTTGATTATCAACTGAGCAATCATCAAGTTGAGAAGGTCCAGCTATTATTATTGTCAGGATAAGCTCACTCAAGCTTTGCTGTGTTGATCTAAGTTTCTTAGAGATCAACAGCTATATATGATCGTTCTCACTTTTGTTTGTAAAGTAGCCGATGATTCAGCTAACAAACTAATGAAAAATTTGTTAAAATGTTCCCTCCAAAATGGCCAGAAAATGTCCATCATGAACACTCCATTAATGGAGATTGAGAAGATCCGTATCTTCTGTAACACCCCCTGACCTGACCCGACTGGATCGACCTAGGGAGCGTTACCGGGTTTTCAAAACTTTCTAAAGTCATTTTATACATTTCAAACCATTGAAGATCGTATCAATTTGTAATTTAAAAACATTTTTCTAGTGAGCCCATTGAAAATACAGTTTTAAAAATTTCGGCAGAGCCCTCTGTTTTTCTGATTTCCCAAAACCTGTTTCAAATAAACCTCAAATCACACAAAATCCACAACACTTCAAATCTCATTTCATTCACATGCGCACTCTGCCGTTTAGCGCGACTTTCCAACAGTTTTTAAAATAACATAATTCAGAATTCAATAATTACAAACCTTTTAAATAAAAACAAACATAAATCATAAATTATTTACAAAACATACATAAAATCATTAAATTTACAGACTTTTGTATATGCATGCTTACAAAATATAATATACAAAAACTATATCACTACCCAATAAATGCAGTGACTCTGAACTCCATGCTGCAGGTATCTCCTCTCTATTTTTTATCTGCCTCGGTATCCCTGTGACTTACGCGCGATAAAAACCGATGCGCTAAGCATATAGCTTAGTGGGTGTACACTAAACTCAAGTATTAAAATCATAAACAACTTTTCATAATAAATATATCACAATATAATCGTATATAAACATATTACGATGCAAATCATTTACAGAAATAAAACTGATGAAATCAATTCTATATAAACAACTCAGTACAATTTATAATCCAGGACGTATAAAATCGTTTATGTTATAATCATAAACGTATAAAATCGATTTCGAAATTCACTTATAAACAGATTATTTAATTCACTTCAATTCTGGCCCTCTAGAATACCCAACATAATTTTTTTTCAAGACTGGAATATGGGTCTCATCACTGTAGTTTCAATGTGATGTCCGGGGTTGCCCCGCAACAACAGTCACTGATATCTATGTGATTGTCCGAGATTGCCCCGCAACAACAATCACTAGAATCGTTGTGATTGTCCGAGATTGCCCCGCAACAACAATCACTGTAATAATGGTGCAGTACTGCTAAACTAACCCAGCTGGTATACCAACCTCCTATTATCAAAATATACATATATGATTTCATGAAAAGTAAACAATATTCAGACAATATTCTAACACGAGTAATTTCAATAAAATCGTAATAATCGAAATACAATCGAAATACGATAAAAAATATAAAATCATTCCAAAGAAAATATTATAAACACATAATAACAAAATTCTTCAAATAAATCGCAGATTCAAACTAAAAATACTTAATACTTTTTGTAAAGAATTCGAAAACGGGGGTCCACGAACCTGGATACCGTTTCCTTTCGACTATCGCGTTTCTAGGTTTTCTTTTCCTCTCCTTTCTCTTTCTCTTTTCCTTTTCTATTCCTCTTCCTCTTCTCTTCTTCTCTTCCTCTTCTTCTTCTTTCTTTTTTTTCTCTCGGTCTCTCCCCCTCTATTCTTCTGTCTGACTTTTTCCAATAGCTTCCTCGACAAGCTTATTTTTTTTTTATAATCTTTCGGTCGTCGCGACCTGTGGTCGCGCCACCAGGTCGCGTTGCTCACTGAAGCAACTACACCACCTTCATCGCGATCACCCATCGCGGTACCCTAGTCACGCTGATGGTCGCGATGCTCACTGCTAGGATTTTCACTTTTTCATCGCGAGCCAGTCAACGCGATCTGTGGTCGCGGTGACCAGGTCGCGTTGCTCACTGCCCGAAAATGCCATTTTCGCCGCGAGTAGCTCATCGCGATCTATGGTCGCGGTGAGGGGTCGCGGTACACACTGCCCCAGTTATTCACTACTTTTAATTACATTTTCAAAAGTAATTAGTCAAAATTTGGAATGTTACAATTCGTCCCCTCTTAAGAAATTTCATCCTCGAAATTTACCTCAATTGAACAGTTGCGGATATTGCTGTCTCATGGTTTCCTCGCTCTCCCAGGTAGCTTCTTTTACATTATGATTCCTCCAGAGAACTTTCACCAGTGGAACTCTTTTATTTCTTAGTTCTTTGATCTCCCGATCAAGAATTTGCACTAGTTCCTCTTCATATGTCAAGTCTGGTTGGATTTCAATACTTTCGGCCTGAACTCTGTGGAAAGGATCAGATCTGTATCTCCTCAGCATAGACACGTGGAATACATTATGAATCTTTTCTAATTCTGGAGGTAAAGCTAGTCTGTAGGCTACTGGTCCCACACGTTCAATGATTTCATATGAGCCAATAAACCTAGGACTTAACTTACCTTTTCTGCCAAATCGGATCACTTTCTTCCACGGAGATACTTTCAAGAACACTTTCTCACCGACTTCATATTCTATCTCTTTTCTTTTCAAATCTGCATATGATTTCTGTCGGTCAGAAGCAACTTTCAATCTATCCTTGATAATATACACCTTCTCCTCAGTTTGTCTGATCAATTCTGGGCCTACTAATTTGTCCTCTCCTAACTCTGTCCAGCATACTGGAGTCCTGCATTTCCTTCCATACAATGCCTTATAAGGTACCATAGCTATGCTCGACTGGTAACTGTTGTTGTAAGCGAATTCAATCAATGAGATATGATCCGCCCAACTCCTTTCAAAATCAATGACACAACTCCTGAGCATATCTTCAAGCACCTGAATTACTCTTTCTGATTGTCCGTCTGTCTGCAGATGGAAGGCTGTACTGAAACTCAGTCAAGTACCCAAGGCTTCTAGAAACTTCTTGCAGAATCTGGATGTAAACCTCGGATCTCTATCTGATATTATGGATGCAGGCACTCCATGCAATCTGACTATCTTTCTGATGTACAATTCTGCCAGTCGATCCAGGGAATAGTCAGTTCTGACAGGTAGAAAATGTGCTGACTTTGTCAATCGATCCACTATAACCCATACTGCATCCTGTTTACTCCGGGTGAGTGGTAATCCTGTAACAAAGTCCATTATAATGCGATCCCATTTCCATTCAGGTCTTGCTATTGGCTGTAACAATCCTGATGGAACCTAGTGTTCAGCTTTCACCTGCTGACAAGTCATGCATCTATTCACAAATTCTACCACATCCTTCTTCATTCCAGACCACCAATACTGAGTTTTCAAGTCTCTATACATTTTTGTGCTACCTGGGTGCATCGCATACGAACTACTGTGTGCCTCTGTCAGGATCATCTTTCTCAATTCTTCATCATCTGGGATACAAATCCTGTCTCTGAAACACAAAATACCATCAGTTGTGGTCGAAAAGTCTGGATGCTTCCCTTCCGGGATCTGTTCACACATCATCTGGAGTCTAGCATCCTACTTCTGTTTCTTTGCAATCTGCTGAATCAAACTAGGTCTGCATATCAATTCAGCCACCAATGCATTATCTGGATTCAACTGTAATTGCATATTCATAGCCTTCAGAGCAAACAATGCTTTTCTACTCAGAGCATCTGCAACTACATTCGCCTTTCTTGGATGATAGTCGATTATATAGTCATAATATTTAATCAACTCCATCCACCGTCTCTGTCTCAGATTTAGCTCTCTCTGGGTAGGCAGATATTTTAGACTCTTGTGATCCGTGTATATATAAAACATTTCTCACCATATAAGTAATGCCTCCAGATTTTTAAAGCAAAAACAATAGCTGCAAGTTCTAGATCATGAATCGGATAGTTCTGCTCATGATTTTTTAGTTGTCTGGATGCATATGCTACCACCTTGCCTTCCTGCATCAATACACAACCTAAACCCTGATGTGAGGCATCACTATAGATCACAAAGTCTTTACCTGTAACAGGCTGAATCAAGACTGGAGCCTCAACAAGCATCACTTTCAATCGGTCAAAAGCTGCCTGGCATCTGTCAGTCCATTCAAATCTGACATTTTTATGCAGTAGCTTGGTCAACGGACTTGCTATGGAGGAAAACCCCTTCACAAACCGTCGATAATAGCCTGCCAAGCCTAGAAAACTTCTGACTTCTGTAACATTTCTGGGAGGCTTCCATTCCACTATTGCTTCAATCTTTTTCGGATCTGCATTAATACCCTCTGCTGACACAATGTGACCCAGAACTGCAATTTCAGGCAACCAGAATTCACATTTGCTCAGTTTTCCATACAGTTGCTTTTCTCTCAGAATCTGCAATACTACTCTGATGTGCCTGTCATGGTCCTCTGCCGTCTGTGAGTACACCAGGATATCATCGATAAATACCACCACAAACTGATCCAAGTATGGTCGAAATATTCTGTTCATCAGATCCATAAAGGCTGCAGGTGCATTAGTCAGCCCAAATGGCATCACTACAAATTCATAATGGCCATACCTGGTTTTGAATGCAGTTTTCAGAATATCTGAATCTTTTATCCTCAACTGATGATAACCTGATCTCAGATCTATCTTTGAGAAAACATAGGCTCCTCTCAGTTGGTCAAACAAATCATCAATTCTCGGCAACGAATACTTATTTTTTACAGTAAGTTTATTCAGCTGCCTGTAATCGATACATAATCTCAATGACCCATCCTTCTTTTTCACAAGCAGCATTGGAGCTCCCCACGGGGATACACTGGGTGTAATGAAGCCCTTGTCTAGCAATTCCTGTAACTGTATCTTCAGTTCCTTCAGTTCTGCTGGTGCCATTCTGTAGGGAGCTATCGATACTGGAGACGTACCTGGTACCACATCTATCACAAACTCCACTTCTCTCTGAGGTGGCAAACCAGGAAGCTCCTCCGGAAACACATCTGCAAAATCACACACAGTGGGTATCTTCTGGATTTCAGAATTAACCTTTCTGGAACCAACCACCTGTGCCAAATATGTTTTCTGATCAGTTTACAGGCTGCAGTGGCCGAAATAACATTGGAGAGAAAATCCCTCCTTTCACCCACCATTGTGATTTCTGCACCATCTGCTATTCTGAGTGTCACTCGTTTCAGTTCATAGTCGATCACTACTTTATGCCGAGTTAACCAATCCATGCCTAGTATCACATCAAACTCATGGAATGGCAACTCCATCAAATCTCCTGGAAATTCACATTCCTGTATCCGAATAGGACAATTTCTGTACACACGATTCACAACTACACTTTGACCTATCGGATTACTGACTAACACATCATATTCAGTAGGTTCAGTTTCCAAATTTCGGTGTTTCAGCATGGCATCACAAATATATGAATGAGTGGAACCTAGATCTATCAATGCAATAGCTGTAGTATCAAAAATAGAAATAATACCAGCTATCACGTCAGGTGCATCCTTGTCTTCCTGAGCTCTAACACCATAAACTCGTGCAGGAGCTTGACTATCGGGTCTTGCCACTGACTCTGACACTCCCCTGTGGCTACCACCTTCAGGTACTGCCTGACTAGGCTTCCTACCTCTGGAAGTAGTAGGGGCTGGTCTCTCTGGCTGCTGAGATCTAATCTGTGGGCAATCCCTCAGAAAATGTTCATGGGATCCACATCGCAAATAGGCTCCTGTAATCTTCCAGCATTCCCCAGGATGTCGTTTTCCACAATGTTCACACAAGGCAGGGGCTGGTCCCCTAACTGCACACCTAGGGGTACTGGCCACGGAAGTTGCAGATTGACCAGGCCGGGCTATGGGTATATGCCTCTATGACTGCACTGGACCACTAGGCTGCGGTCCCTTAAACTTCTTACTCTGGGGCTGATATGAGCTGGATGGCCATGCCCCTCTTCTTTGCTGCCCTCTGTCTCTTTTGGCCTGCTCTTCTTTCTTAATTCTTTCTACATTCAGAGCTACCGAGACGAGTTTGGTAAAATCTTCGAATTCAAAGGCAGCAACCTGTAACATTTCTTAAATCATCAACATGCTATTCATATATTTACAATTCATTATATAAAAATTAGGAATGTCACACAACCTGTAGGCGGATATAGTCGTTCAGTCCATCTTCAAACCGTCTACATTTATCTGCCTCTGTCGCCACCATATCTCGTGCATATTTACTCAATCTGATAGATTCTCGCTCATATTCTGTCACTGTCATCTGCCTTTGCTTCAGGTTGGTAAACTCCCTCTTTAGATTATCCAAATAGATGCGACCAATATATTTTCTCCGGAACTCCTTCTGAAAGAATTCCCACGTTCTGTCCTCTGGTCGCATTGTCTGTATAATGGAGGTCCACCATTGGTAGGCATCCTTCTGCAATAAGGATACTGCACACTCCAGTCTCTCTTCAGGTGTGCAGTGCATCTGCTCTAATATTCTGTCAGTCCTCTCAAACCAGTACTCTGCAGCAGATGCATCCTCATCCTTTCTGCCATGAAAATCTGTGGGTCTGTATTTAGCCAGTCGCTCTATGGCTGATCTTCGTGGCGCTGCTCTAGCCACATTCTGAAAAGAACTCAGCCATCTGCTGCATAAATGCTGGCTGTACAGGGTCCGCCACTCTCGGACTTACTGATTCCCTAGATGCTCCCCCAGCTACGCTGGCGGGACTCTCAGGTCTATCTCCACTTCCTTCCATTTCTTTTATCCTATATAAGACAGAAGAGAGGTCTGCAGATTAGAGTCACACATTCCTATGGGTACCTTTATACAATGCATGCATATACAGACTCTTTTGCTCCAGAAACGCCTAAACCCGCTCTGATACCACTTAAATTGTAACACCCCCTGACCCGACCCGACTGGATCAACCCAGGGAGCGTTACCGGGTTTTCAAAACTTTCTAAAGTCATTTTATACATTTCAAACCATTGAAGATCGTATCAATTTGTAATTTAAAAATATTTTTCTAGTGAGCCCATTGAAAATACAGTTTTAAAAATTTCGGCAGAGTCCCCTCTATTTTTCTGATTTCCCAAAACCTGTTTCAAATAAACCTCAAATCACACAAAATCCACAACACTTCAAATCTCATTTCATTCACATGCGCACTCTGCCGTTTAGCACGACTTTCTAACAGTTTTTAAAATAACATAATTCAGAATTCAATAATTACAAACCTTTTAAATAAAAACAAACATAAATCATAAATTATTTACAAAACATATATAAAATCATTGAATTTACAGACTTTTGTATATGCATGCTTACAAAATATAATATACAAAAACTATATCACTACCCAATGAACTCCAAGCTGCAGGTATCTCCTCTCTATTCTTTATTTGCCCCGCAACAACAATCACTGTAATAACGGCGCAGTACTGCTAAACTAACCCAGCTGGTATACCAACCTCCTATATCCATTTCTATGTCTAAGTATCCTATGGCCATTTCGATAAAACATTTTCAAATATTTACCGTAATTTACAAATCAACGGTCAACTAAATAAATAAACAATTCAAACGATATTCTCAAAATATACATATATGATTTCACGAAAAGTAAACAATATTCAGACAATATTCTAACACGAGTAATTTCAATAAAATCGTAATAATCGAAATACGATAAAAAATATAAAATCATTCCAAAGAAAATATTATAAACACATAATAACAAAATTCTTCAAATAAATCGCAGATTCAAACTAAAAATACTTAACACTTTTTGTAAAGAATTCAAAAACGGGGGTACACCAACCTGGATACCGTTTCCTTTCGACTATCGCGTTTCTAGGTTTTCTTTTTCTTCTCCTTTCTCTTTCTCTTTTCTTTTTCTCTTCCTCTTCCTCTTCTCTTCTTCTCTTCCTCTTCTTCTTCTTTTTCTTTCTTTTTTTCTCTCGGTCTCTCCCCCTCTATTCTTCCGTCTGACTTTTTCCAATAGCTTCATCGACAAGCTTATTATTATTTTTTTTATAATCTTTCGGTCGTCGCGACCTGTGGTCGCGCCATCAGGTCGCGTTGCTCACTGGAGCAACTACACCGCCTTCATCGTGATCACCCATCGCGGTACCCTGGTCGCGCTGGTGGTCGCAATGCTCACTGCCAGGATTTTCACTTTTTCATCGCGAGCCAGTCAACGTGATCTGTGGTCGCGGTGACCAGGTCGCGTTGCTTACTGCCCGAAAATGCCATTTTTCGCCGCGAGCAGCTCATCGCGATCTATGGTCGCGGTGAGGGGTTGCGGTACACACTGCCCCAGTTTTTCACTCCTTTTTCTTCATTCATCATTTCTGGACCGTTCCATCTGGTCCACCTGAAAATCATAACTTTTAATTACATTTTATACCCCTCTAATCATAACTTTTTACATCCTCATTTTCAAAAGTAATTAGTCAAAATTTGGGATGTTACATCTTCTCTTTTAGCATTTGATCAAACACTTTAGTGTTTTCATCAAAAACTTTGTTTCTCATCTTGTTATATTGATTTCATTGATTCTCTATAAGTTTACATGGTATCAGAGCTTCATTGACTCATGTCAACATGTCTTCAAATGCTTCCTCTCCTCAAGCAATAAATCTAACTCTACTTGTTCAACAAGAACCTTCCTCGGATTTTCAGTCTCTAGGAAAGACACTGAACTTCAACTAGAAGGCTTAGGTCACCTCTACAATTAGAGCCTTGGAACTTGAAGATTACATCACCAGTTCTTGATCTCCACCTTAGCAATACACAGTGATCCTATATGAGAGTGGAATTGTCAAGGTAATTCAGATCAATCCTGCTTACAGGTTCTAGAAAAGAGAAGATTAGCTCCTGCTTTGTTGGTTGCTTTCCACTATAAGCCCAAGAATTTTGGGTCAAGTAAACAAATCTAAAACCTCTCTTGAAGCTTGGAAAATACTTGAGAGGTTATGTGCTCAACAATCTATGATGAGAGTTCTTCAATTGAAACAACAATTGCAAACTGTTAAGTCCATGTCAATAACAAATTCTATTGCAATTAAAAGGTATTAGTGATTTCACTTGAGGCTGGTGGACACATACTTACATATCATGATCTTGTTCTTAGTGTGTTGAAGGACTAGGACACAAATATGATTATGTATTTGTGTTAGTTTTCTCACAAGAAAAGACCATGACATTGCAAGATGTGCGGTAACTACTTATGTTACGTGAGCAGAGAATAGCACAGTTAAAGACTACTAGTTACATGGACATATCGTCTGCTGCTGCAAACTATGTAGCTTAGTCTGGTGGAGGTAGAAATCAAATAAGTGGTGGTCAGTTTAGAGGACCAAACAGAGGCAGAGGAAGAGACAATAGAGGTGGTAGATGGAACAATAAATAACTTCATTGCCAGATGTGTTAAAAACCTGGTCATGCAGCACTTCAATGCTACAAGAGGTTTGATTAAAATCCATGCCATTCAGAATCAAGCTCAACAACTTGCACAAACTCAAGCACATGTTGCTCAAACCAACAACAGTCAAACAAATGTGGCACAAAACTTAGTCTAATATGCATCTCCTAACGTTGTCTGTAAGAAAAATAGTTTGAGAGTAGCGGAATAAAAAGTTTAAGGGTATAAGTTTCAAATTTTTTTCCTTTTTAAAGAATCTTGACCCTTGATTACTAACACATTTATAAAAAATATCGTACATTTTTCTGTGATAATTGATGTTATATCGAAATTGTTTTCCGCAAGATCTTTCAATTTAATCACAAAAGTGAATCATCTTAGAGTGTAGACTCCCTTTTCTTTGAATTGTATAATACCTGAGGATGGATAAAATAAATCTTTTTCTTTGTTAGTCACAATTAACCAAAGAAAGATTTAAAGAACATTTGGTCACTTTTAAATTCTCAATTATTTCAATCAAAAACTCGCGTGAACCAAATTTAATGTTGTACACAAAGTCTTTTGATGTAAAAGCTAGTAGCATACTATCAAAATGAAACGCTCTTTTCTTTTTCTCTCTTACTTGACCGAATTTCTCACACACCAAAAACTAGAGTTGGCCAAACTCTTTTTTGTTAGGGATTTATGGCTTGGCCGAATTCTCCTTTGAGGAGGATTTGTGCTTAGCCGAAATTCCTTTCACAAAAAGAGTTTCATGATATCCTAACTCATAAGTGTGTAGTCAATTCTAAGTTATTGAATTATATTAAAATTCCTTTTTATTGTATTTAGATTAAATTTCATAATCCAAATACTAATAGAAATCTTACGCTGTGACATATCATGATTTCCTATTTAATTAGATAAATATTAAATCACATATTTATCTATCAATTAAATAGAGGCATTAATTCTTATCATACTTCCAACAAAAGCATGATACTAAGACTCTTCTCTTAGTTGAAAAAGATTTTAACTAATTACACAATTAATTAAATACTATATAATTATTTAAATTAATAAAATAAAAAACAAAACTTAGACTAATAAAATTACTCATTACCCAATGTGGCTCGATGGCAAAAGGCGCTCATTCAGCCTAGCAATGTTCCAGGTTCGAGTCGCCAATACCGCAAGTGGTATGTCAAAAAAAAAAAATAGTCATTGCCGCCCATATCAAGAAACATAGGCTTTTATTTTGTTTTCCATTTTATTAAATCCATTGGACTTTAATTAAAAGTCCACATATGAACTAGACCCATTTTCTTACAAAAAAAAAACGTCAACATGCCTAATTAATACATTAATATAATTATGCAGTCCATTTAATTAAAATGTGCAATTATATTCTTAATGTATTAATGGAATGCTAATTGCATCCCATAAGCCGCCCAAGACTTCCCACAGTCTCGACTGCCCATTCCAGGTATATGAAGAGTTACCGTGTGCCTTGTTCACACATGACCGCACTTCTTCAAATCTTTTGGATTCCAGAACCCAAAAATAATTCTGAATGGACCCAGCAATTGGTCCGGTAGAATATATTGACTCGTGCAAATTCGTATAGATTAGGGATCTTGGCGGACTATCTAAATTTAAGCTCCAATAGACACAATTTAATCATAATCAACAAATGATTCATATATGTTCAATCTATTAATTTTAGTTTATTCCACTAAAGAGCCAAAATTGAACTCTTAAATAAAGATAGAACAAGATAGTGATTCTTATTCGTACCCCAGATAGTCTTTTAGGAGATGGTATATCCTCGTGATAAAATACCAGTAATCGCCAAGAGCTCGTAGACCGTCTATAACTCTCCTAGTTACCAGTTTTAATCATATGACCATATTTTTGAACTTGGATAGTTTGAATTTTTTAGAAGTCATATTTTAATAGACACTATTGAAAACTTAACATTAAGATTTAATATCCAATACTTCAAAACACAATATAATGGTATTTTGCTCTCATTTGATAAATGGAGCCACGATGTTTATATCTATAAATGGAGTCCTCTATGATTAACAAGTGAATACCACCAAACTATCGATGATATATTATTGCATATAATCGTACTCATCGATAGCTCAAATGATAACACCAGATTTCTATTTCAAATTTTGCAAAGTTTGTCTTTCCGAAGTTCAGAAATTTATTGAGCAAGTGAAAATATATCTCATTTTGGAAGTCCTTAAGTTTCTTGTTTACTTTCAAACTATATCTCATTTTGGAAATCCTTAAGTTTCTTGTTTACTTTCAAACTAACTTCTAGTTATTTTTATTCTGTGCATTTCTCTGCAGGCCTTAAGACTTTGACCATGCATGAACTCTTCTATTTGAAGGAGCATATGAGCTTTTTGAGCAAGATGGAAAGACGGCTATTGTCATTGAGGAACTTGCTTCAGTAAGTTCAAAGTCTTTTAAGATATTATATACATTTTAAGATTTAATGTGAAATATGTCACATTAGAAGTCCTACTATGTTGTCTATATGACTTAAAGCATAACACGATAAACAGAAATTGTCTTATGCCAACAGCTCCAACTCAAGTAGGCAAGAGGAGGAATACTTTACCTCCTCTCTTCATCATTGAAGGTGGAGTTGCACTGTTAACCTATTTCCTCATTCTTTCATTTCCTAGCAATCCGTTTTTGCTAAAATATCTCTTTTGAAATGGTGTTTCAAGAACTAGTACTTGGTCTCTCCATCCCAGTTCATGCTGTTCTTCAGGATTGGATAAGGCACACTGATGGGAAGCTAAGCTTTCTTGGGTTTATCAAACTGTTGCATGGTATGTCCAGCCGAACCCAAGTAAAGGCACACTGAAGAGCTAATGACACGTCTAAGAAAGAATGCGTCATAGCCAAAGAAAATGCTTGAGATGGTAGTATATGCACATATTCTTACTGCAAGTGATCATTTGATACTTCAAAAATAAGGGAAAGTAGCAAGTATGCCCCCAACACCATACATTAGCCAACAGGCCCGAGATTACAAGGCTTTGTTGATGTATGTGAAGCTTCTCTTAGACACTCCTTGGCATGCTGAATTATTTTAAGATGTTTGCTTGCTGTTAAGGTTGCAGCAAGCTGATGTGGTTTCAGCTTATGTTTCCATGTCTTTTTGATGTCTTTTTATTTCTAGTTCTTTTGTAATTTGCTAGTTAATTTCTAATGTAACTAGGTGTCTTAGTCTAAGTATATTTAGATTACTTGTAGTAGTCTCCATTGTTAGTGGAGTTAGGTGAAGTTTTCTGATGTAAATCAGTATGCCATCAGGTATGGGCTGCTGTCATGTTTTGCTAAGCTTTTATACAGCTGTAGCTCACTTGTATTCTTCTATATATATTTGTATGTTAATCTAATGAATGCATGTATGTGTTCTGCTCAAAATAGTTGAGAGTTTTATGTTTTTCAGCAGAAAGTTATTTGTTATGTTTATGGTTTATGCTTGATGTTGAGTGAAAATGTTAATGTTTTATATATGTTAGATAGCAAAGTTAACAGTGGTATCAGAGCAATCTTCTTTAGGAGACTGTGAGGTTTGTTTTTCAATTTCTTTTGAAGGTTTAGTGAGGTTAAACACTTGAGAGTGAGAGACAAACACATATGAGTGAAAGCATGGCTGCATCAAGCAATGCTACCTTTCATATGCCTCAGTTTTCTGGGGAAAATTATCAAATATGGACTGTCAAAATGAAGTCCTATCTCAAAGCACTTGGCTTATGGGATTATGTTGATGAAGACAAGCAAGTTCCTCCTCTAAGAGCTAACCCAACAATAGCTCAAATGAAGCAGTATGAAGAAGAAAAAATGAAGAGAGACAAGGCTATAACATGTTTGCATTCATGTAACATCCCTAATTTTAAATAAATATGAAAAGTATGGTCGAATTAATTTTAAATATGTAAATATTATATTTATGATTTGAGGGGTATAAATATTATATTTTTAGGTTTCCAAATGAACCAATTTGAACGGTCAAAAAACAATGTACGAAGAGAAGGGTGAAAAACTAGGCAGTGAGTACCGTGACCAGTCACCTTGACCAGGGATCGCGATGAGCAGCTTGCGGTGAAAATGGTGATTTTAGGCAGTGAGCACCGCGACCAGTCACCTCGACCACAGATCGCGCTGAGCAGCTCACGGTGAAAAATGTTGATTTCGGGCAGTGAGCAACGCCACCAACATCATGACCAGATACCGCGATGGTTGATCGCGATGAAAGCGGTGAAATCACTCTAGAGAGCAACGTAACCAGGTGGCGCGACCGCAGGTCACGAGGAGCGGTCGCGATGACCGAAATTTTATAAAAAAAAAAAAAGGTCGGTGGAAGCTTCACGAGGAAGCAAACCAGAAAAGAGAAAGAGAGAGAACGAGAGAAGAAAAAGAAAGAAAGAAAAAAGAAAGAAAAAGAAAAGAAAGAAAAGAGAGAGAAAAGAAGAGAGAGAAAGAAGAAGAATAAGAGAAGAGGAAGAAGAGAAGAAGAAGAAGAGAAGAGGAAGAAGAGAAAGGAAGAAGAAGAGGAAAGAGAAGGAGAAGAAGAGGGGAAAAAGAAAAAAGGGGAAAGGAAAAAGGAAAATCCAGAAAAAAAACGTTTATAAACTGGTATCCAGGCTGGTATACACTGATTTCTAAAATAGTTACAATTTTTGTTATATGTTTTGAATTGAAATTCCATATTTTGATTAAATAAGTTTGAAGATTTATTTACGGATTTTATATAATTATACTTCCTTTACGAATATTGTTCAAAATTGTTTGAAATAATTATGGAATATATATATATATATATATATATATATATATATATTCATATCACTGAATCTCTGTGAAATCGTATACTTTCAAACTTGTTTTATGAATAATATTTGATAGTGAATTTGATCTAAAACTGTGAAATAAAGTTTGTTGATTTTGAAGTACATGAAATAAAATGATATGAAAGTGGAAAATTATGAATTCTGAAACGGCCCTAGGATACTTGGACATAGAAAACGGATATAGGAGGTTGGTATACCAGTTGGTTTATTTCAGTAGTACTGCACCGTGATTACTAGTGATTGTTGTTCCGGGACAATCCGGAACAATCACACCGATACCAGTGATTGTTGTAGCAGGGCAATCTCGGACAATCACACCGATACTAGTGACTGTTGTAGCGGGGCAACCCCGGACGTCACACTAATATTACAGAGATTAGACCCATATTCCAATCCTGAAATTATGTTGAGTATACCAAAGGGTCAGGATTGAAATGAAATTGGATAAATTGTTTACAAATGAATTTCAAAAATTGATTTTGTATGGTTTAATTTATAAATTGAGTTAAATAGTAATTTGTTCTTATATTATATCTTGTTTGTATTTTATGTTGAAATTTATTTAATGATTTTGATAAATGAGTTTAGTGTACACCCACTAAGCGATATGCTTAGCGCGTTGGTTTCCATCACGCGTAGGTAGCAGGGATACCGAGGGAGAAAAAGATTAGAGAAGAGATAGCTGCAGACTGAGGAGCAAAGTCATCATACCTTTGGGTAGTTAGTAATTTTGTATATTATATTCAGTTAAGCATGCATATACAGAAATCTGTAAATTTGATATTTATATATGTTTTGTAAATAGTTGTTTAATGGTTTTTGTTTTCATAAGTTTGTAAATATTAATTATGAATTGATTTAATTTGAAAATGTTTGGAAAGTCGCACTATACAGCAGGGTGCGCAATTGATTGATAAATGAATTTGAAGTGTTGATGTTTATGTTATTTGAGTTTTTATTTTAAACAGGATTTTTGGAAAATCAGAAAAACAGAGGAAACGCTGGCAAAATGTTTTTAAAACAAGTTTTGAATGGGCTCACTAGAAAAGCATTTTAAAAATATAATTTATTTGATTTTCAATGGTTTTCAAATTATAAAGTGATTTAAGAAAAGTTTTGATGTTTGTAAATTTGATATTTATATATGTTTGTAAATAGTTGTTTAATGGTTTTTGTTTTCATAAATTTGTAAATATTAATTATGAATTGATTTCATTTGAAAATGTTTGGAAAGTCGCACTATACGGCAGGGTGCGCAATTGATTGATAAATGAATTTGAAGTGTTGATGTTTATGTTATTTGAGTTTTTAATTGAAACAGGATTTTTGAAAAATCAGAAAAATAGAGGAAATTCTGGCAAAATTTTTTTAAAACAAGTTTTGAATGGGCTCACTAGAAAAGCATTTTAAAAATATAATTTATTTGATTTTCAATTGTTTTCAATTTATAAAGTGATTTAAGAAAAGTTTTGAAACCGGTAGCGCTCCCTAGGTTGATCCAGTCGGGTCGGGTCAAGGGGTGTTACAATTCAGCCTTGTCAGATTCAGTTTTTACAAGTATTATGCATCTTGACACTTCAAAGTTAATATGGGATGAATTGAAGCAAAGATATGAAGGAAGTGAGAGTGTAAAGACAGTGAAGTTGCTGACAATAAGAAGAGAATATGAGATGTTGAGAATGAAAGAAACTGAGTCAGTAAATGACTACTCTAACAAGCTTTCTGACTTGGTCAATCAAATGAGACTTTTTGGAGAAGTTGTGGAGGAGCATAAGGTGGCTGAGAAAATGCTGGTGAGTCTTCCAAATAAGTTTGAAGCCAAGGTTTCTACTATTGAAGAATCTTGTGATCACAAAGCTATGACAATTTCAAAAATGACAAGCAAGCTGCAAGCTCAAGAGCAGAGACTTGCAATGAGGGTAGATGATGATATGGAGGGTGCATTCCTTGCAAAACAAAAGGGAAAGCAACCTGATTGGAAGGACCAAAAGAAGACTCAACATGGAGACAAAAATGGAAACCAAAGGTTGATAGAGGTGGTACTGCAGAATCTACTTCAAAGCCTAAGTTTCCACCATGTTCCACATGTAAAAGAACTAATATCACCTAGCAAAGGACTGTTGGTATTAAGCATGGCCCCAGTTCGGTTCGAACCGGGTGGTTCTGTAACATCCCGGATTTCGGGTAATGAATTTTTGATATATGTGAAATATGTGAAAATGAATTTTACTATTTGAGGGGGTGTAAATGTAATTAAATATATGTTTATTTTATGATTTCCAGTGGACCAGATGGAATAGTGAAAAATGAAAAAAATTGAAAATTGAAAAACTGAACCAGAGAGCATCGCGACCTGGTCACCGCGACCACAGGTCGCGATGGCTCGCTCGCGGTGAAAAATGCAATTTCGGGCAGTGAGCATCGCGACCAGTCACCGCGACCACAGGTCGCGATGGCTTGCTCGCGATGAAAATGGCAAAACCTGGCAGTGAGCATCGCGACCAGCCACCGCGACCACAGGTCGCGATGGCTTGCTCGCGATAAAATTGTCAAAAACGGGCAGAGAGCAACGCGACCACTCGCGCGACCAAGGCGCGCTCGCGAGGAAGGCGGTGCGCGCACTCCAGTGAGCATCGCGACCTGGTGCCGCGACCACAGGTCGCGACGGCGGTCGCGGATGCGAAAAAAATATAAAAAAAAGAAGAAGTTTCTCGCAGAAGCGAGAAAACAGAACAGCAAGAGAAAGAGAGAGAAAGAGCCGAGAAAAAGAGAGAAAAAGAGAGAAAAGAGAGGAGAAAAAGAAGAAGAAAGAAGAAGAAGAGGAAAAAGAAGAAGGAAAGAGAAGAGAAAGAAAGGTGTAGGTGAAGAGAAAAGGAAGAGAAGGGAAAGAAATCGTGGAACCGCGGTTTGTCGAACGAAAAACACGGATTCCAAGTAGGTGTACTCTCGTTTTCGAAACCGTTTTGAGAAGAATTTCATTTACGTTTTCGTTTTAGTTTCGTTTTCGTTTCGTTTCGATTTCGTTGTTGTTTTCGATTTCGTTGAACATCTTCGTTTTTGATTTGTGTATAAAAAAAAATATGTGAAATTGATGCTTGATACACTTGATTGCATTTCGAATAATTCGAATTTGTTTTAAAGAGTTGATTTAGACTTTTATATGGTTATTGTTATTTTCTTGAAGAATATTGTATAAAAATTTGAGATGTGTTGATTAAATGTTGATTTTGGACTTGATTATGGATTTAGTTTGTTGTATCGGCCCTAGGATACTTAGACATAGAAATGGATATAGGAGGTTGGTATACCAGCTGGGTTTTACCTAGCAGTACTGCGCCGTTATTTTTGTGTGATTGTTGTTGCGGGGCAATCTTGGATAATCACACCGATTTTAGCGATTGTTGTTGCGGGGCAATCTCGGACAATCGCGATGATACTAGTGATTGTTATTGCGGGGCAATCTCGGACAATCACGTTGATATCAGTGACTGTTGTTGCGGGGCAACCCCGGACGTCACGTTGACCCTTATTCCAGTCCTAGTATGTTTAGTATTCTAGCGGGCCAGAATTTATTGAAATGGAAAAGTGAGATGACTTTATTGATTGTTTTCCTATATATTGACCGTATTATTGAAACTAAAGTGATGGAAACTGTTTAATGATTTGATTCTGAAACTTAATTGTTTTGAAATTAATTAGAAATGACATATATATATATATTGTGATGTATTTCTTTTTAAAAGATAGTTATTATATTGTGTTTTATTTAATTGAGTTTATAGTACATCCACTAAGCTTTATGCTTAGCGCGTTAGTTTGTTTCTAACGCGTAGGTACCAGGAATCCAGAGGAGGCTAGAGACTGAAGGAAGAGCAAGTTGCAGACCGAGTCACAGAGATTGTACAGTTGGGTAGCTATATTTTTGTTATGTGTATATATATTCTGAAAGCATGCATATACAGGGAATTTGTAAATACGTTTTGTAAAATGTTTTGTAATTAACTAGTTTATGACTTCTGTATTTTATTATCAAAATGATTGCAAATGGTTAAGTTCGATTTATTTTATTTTATAAACTATTTTGATAAGTCGCACTAAACGGCAGAGTGCGCAACTGTTTGGAATTGTATAGAAGTGTTGTTGGAAATTGTTTTGGAATTGTTTTGTGTAAAAGCAGGTTTTGGAAAATCCGAAAAACAAACGAAACTCTGCCGAATTTTTGTAAAAAGTTTGTATTGAATGGGCTCACTCGAAAACGATTTTTAAACTATAATTTATATGGTTTTCTGTTTACAAAATGAATTTTGAAAGTTTTGAAAGTCCGAGTAGCGTTCCCCGGATCGGTCCGGCCGGATCGGGTCGGGGGGTGCTACAGGTTCGAACCGAACCGGCGGTTTTGAACTGGAACCTAAGGTTCCGGAACCGGGAATCGGAACCGGGACAGTCGGTCTCGGTTCCTATTCTCCTAAAAAAATAACTGGAACCATCAGTTTGGAACCGACGGTTCACGGAACCGCCGGCTTGGAACCGGCGAGCTATTCCGATTTGGTTCCGATTTTTAATTTTTTTTTTTTTTTTAAAAACAAATTTTAAAAAATTTTGGCCGCTGGCCACAGCCATATGCTGCCAGCTAGCAGCAATGTGGACGTTAGGGAGCCGTTGTTCAACGGCTCCATCCTAGAAAATTACCAAAATAGGCCCTAAAAAATTACAATTTAACCCCTAAAGTTTTAAAAATATTAATTTTTTTTCAATCCAAAAAACTATATAAACCCTATCAATTCTCCAATTCATTCACACAAATTCTCTTATTCTCTCAATATTTCTCTCATCTCTAATTCTCTCAATATTTTTCTAATTCTCTCATTCTTTCAATCTTGCTATTATTTTTCACTACTGCAATTGTTTTCATTATTTGTTTAAATACTTTATTTTATAAATTTATAATGGCATCACCATCAAGACCATATATTTCCGGAGGTCGAAAATCTATTTCCGGAGGCCGAAGGTCCGTTTTCAACAGAAACGCTGAGCAAAATGAGCAGGTACCAGATTTAAATGTTCAAGAAGTACAAAGTCGCCCTTTCCCAGAATACAACAACGATCGAAATTTTACCGAATACCTGCAAGAAAGAGAATTTGAGGAGGTAATTTTTGGTAATGAAACTCCTATTAATTTTAATCCTGATTATTCTCATCCCTCTTCTAGCAGTGGTCCCTCCTCTGCTCCAACCCTCCCAATCCCAAGTGAAACCAAACAAATGCCGCAGGGGCAGCCAGATTTATCAAAGTACAAATCTGAACTTTTTAAAGTTCATATGAAGAGGGTGGAGAAGGATGGGTTAGTTATAGTGGTTTGCAACTATTGTTCCAAAGATTTTAAATGGAACAAATCCGGAGGGTACGGGACATATTGGAAGCATATCAACAGCAAGCATCCAGCCGAAGCTCACCATCAGCGAGGACAACACCAAATTGGAAGGTACACATCCCCTAACCATCCTTTATTTAAGTATACTGATCAAAATAATAGGGACCAATTAGCAAGAATGGTAGCGACCGAACATCTCCCCTTTAGTTTTGGGAAAAAAACTGGTTTTTTAAAATACTGTCATAATGCTTTAAATCCCGCTGCATGTAGAGTGCCTAGGACCACATTAAAACGTACTATGTGTAATATTTATAAAAAAGAAAAAAAAAGGCTTTAGTAAAATATTTTCAAAATTATCCGGGTCGTGTGTCTGTTTGTGCCGATATCTGGAGTGATCATTGGCAAAAACATTCATACTTAGGACTCACTTACCATTTCGTTGACCAATCATGGGATTTACAAAAACGAATATTGGCATTTAGAGTTTTTTACGACACCCATACTGCTGACAATATTTATAAATTAATGAAAATTATTTTTGAAGAATATTGTATTGATAGTAAAATTTTTGCAATTGGTTTTGATAATGCTGCAAATAATACTGCCGCCATTCCACAATTAATACTGCCGCAGATTTTTTCATCAAAGATGTGTTTGCCATGTTTTAAATATATGTGTACAACATGACTTGCAAACACTATATAAGTAGATTACACCAATTAGGGATACTCTATACTATTTGTGAAAACATCCTAGCACTATGAAATAATGGGCTAGGTATTATAAAGCTAACGGGAAACATCCAATTAGGTTTTCTCATGATGTTCCAACTCGTTGGAACTCCACATATAAGTTGCTTTGTGAAAGCTACGAGTATAGAGAATTATTAGTTAGATTTATGCAGCATAATGTTAATACCATTAATTTATACGAACACCATTAGGATGTTTGTACAAAAATTTGCATGCTTTTAAAAGCTTTTCATGATGCAACAAATTCTTTATCCAGTATATATTATCTAACTTCACATTTATTTTTATTTGAAGCCCTTAATATTGTAGGTGCACTTAATAAATGTGCACAAATAAATGAATTAGTTCCGTGTGTTTATGCAATGCGAGAAAGATGGATAAACTATTATAGGGACATTCCTGTAATTTATACTGTTGCATCAGTTTTTGACCCTAGAAATAAATTTAATAATTTATATGAATTTTTTACACTTTATTACCAATCTCTAGGGATAATGGACATAGATGTTAATGGTTTATATAATAATGTTATGAATTTATTTTATTCAATGTATGACGAATATCGTTCTGTTTACTGTCCCTCGCTGAACATTAATGTTCAACAACCGGAACCAAGCGGAAGCGGTAGTACTAGTCATTCGCGCTTTCCCTCCACATTAAGGAAGTTAGGGGCAAGTGTGTTTACCAAAAAAGTAAGGACGTCAGGGAGTTCGTCTTCATCAACCTATGTTTCAGAGGTTGATGTTTACATAAACACCTCCTTTGAGTTTTTGGACACCCCAGACTTTAACGTCCTACAGTGGTGGAGGGAGCACGAAACTAACTTTCCAATTTTGGCAATCATTGCCAAACAAATTTTTGGAACCCCTGTCTCGACCGTTGCCGTCGAACAGGAATTTAGTGCAGGTGGCAATGTTCTGGACGAGAGACGAGCATTGCTCAATTCTGACTCAATACAGATCCAGGTCTGTGTTGACGACTGGACCAAGGCCACATACCGGCAGCAAGAATTGGATCTGGTGTCCGACGATAATGACTTCTTCGACACCAACGAGGATACAACGACAACCGAAAGAACAAGCGACGATTGATCACATCCGAAACATAACAGGTAAAAGAACTACGTGGGATTTGATTCCTCCTAGAGGATACGTAGGCAGCTTAATTGAGGTAAAATTAAGTGCAAGCCCTAATTTTTTATTTATTTATTTAATTTTATAGTTTTATGATATTATCAAAATTTTATTTCAATTTTATCGTTATTTTTTTGCAATCGAGTACCCAGTTTATTTATATATATTATTATCGTTATTTATATATTTAATTTTTTTATTAATTTTTTTTATTTTTTATTTTTTATTTTTTTTTATTTTTGCCGGTTCCGGCCGGTTTGGAACCGGCTGTTCAACCGGTGGTTGAACCGCCAGTTCCAAAAAAATCGGGGAGGAACCGAACCGGGCGGTTCCCCCCAGTTCCAACAGGAACCGGAACCGGGACCTCCCTAGGTCCCGGTTCCGGTTGATTAAAATTTGGAACCGGACCAGTGGTTCCGGAACCGGAACCGTCGGTTCGGTTCCAATGGTCATGTCTAGTTGGTATAACGGTAAACCGCAGATTAAATGTGAATTTTGTAAAAAAATAGGGTCACAAGGAGCAGGTTTGCAGAACCAAGCACAATCAGTCCTAAAATCAATCCTCACAGCAAGCCAACTACAATGAAGACAATGTGAAGGTTGATGATCATCTCTTTTTGGCCACACACACTTGTTTAAAGGCTGGTAGTGATGTATGGTATATAGATAGTGGTTGTACAAACCACATGGCAAGGGATTTGAGTCTTTTCACCAACATGGACAGCAATGACAGAACAAGCATTAAGCTTGATAATGGTGAAGTTGTCAAGTCTGCAGGCCGAGGTACAATTTCCATTTTCACTCCAAATGGTGTTAAATTAATTGATAATGTGCTTCTAGTTCCTGAGTTAGATCAAAACTTAATGAGTGTAGCTCAGTTAATTAGAAAAGGTTACTCAATTTCATTTAAAGATGGTGGCTACAACATTGTTGATGAAAATGGAAATGAGGTAGTTAAGGTGTCTATGAGAGGAAATAGTTTCCCTTTGAATTGAAATTATTTAAATCAAAAGGCACTTGTAACTAGGCATGAAAGTTATGCTACATGGCATAAACGATATGGGCATTTCAATTCAAATACATTAAAGTATTTGCAAGTAAATAAATGGTGAGAAATATGCCTAAGGCGGAGTGTATAGATGATGGTGTATGTGAGGCTTACAAGATGGGAAAGATGCATAGGAAATCCTTTCCTACAGGTTCTACCATGAGAGCTAAACATATGTTAGAGCTTGTACACTCGGATCTATGTGGTCCAATGAGTGTAGCATCACTAAATGGGAGCAAATATTTCATGATTTTCATAGATGACTTTACTAGGATGTGTTGGGTGTATTTCTTGTCAAGTAAGTATGAAACATTTAATGTTTTCAAAAAATTCAAAGCTATGGTGGAAGCTGAAAGTGATTGTAAAATGAAGAGCTTAAGGACTGATAATGGTGGTGAGTACACTTAAAATGAATTCAAGAAGTTTTGAGAAGAAAATGGCTTGAAGCATGAGTTGATAGTGCCATATTCTCCTCAACAGAATGGTGTCTCGGAGAGAAAGAACAGAACCATCTGGAGATGACAATGTGCTTGGTTGCTGAGAAGAGGCTACCAAAAACATTCTGGGCAGAAGCAGTCCATAATGCAGTGCATTTGCTAAACATGCTGCCAACAAAAGTTGTGAAGGGTAAGACACCAATGGAAGCATGGTCTAGTGTCAAACCCTCAGTCAAAGACCTTAAAATTTTTGGTTCTTTGTGTTATATGCATGTTCCAAGTGTGAAGAGGTCCAAACTGGACCAAAAGGTAGTAGTAGGGATTTTTTTGGGCAAGTTTGAAAATTCTAAAGGGTTTAGAATTTACAATGTACATTCTAAGAAGCTTAAGATTAGTAGAGATATGGATGTTGATGAAAATGCCTATTGGAATTGGGAAAATGGTCAAGTTTCAAGGATTGCAGAAGCTGAAGACATTGGTTCAAGCAGTGCTTCAAATGAAATACAAAGTGAGGTTGAAATGGAAGCTGATTTGAATGGTGATCAGATAGTAGCAGAGTCTAATTCACCTATTCTCAAAATTAGAAGCCTAGCTGATGTCTATGAAAGGTGTAACTATGTAGCAACTGAACCTACAAGTTTTGAAGAAGCTTCAAAGTTCAAGGAATGGAGAGTTGCAATGGAGGAGGAGTTGAACATGATTCACAAAAATGAAACCTGGAAATTGGTTTCCAAACCAATGGACAGGAAGGTAATTTGAGTAAAATGGATTTTTAGAACAAAATTAAACCCAAATGGAAGTGTAAATAAGCATAAGGCATGGCTTGTATTAAGGGTTATGCTTAAATGGCCGGCGTGGATTATGGAGAGACTTTTACACCTGTGGCAAGACATGAAACAATCAGAATTTTGATTGCCTTAGCTGCACAATGCAAATGGCAGCTCTTTCACCTTGATGTAACATCAGTATTTCTCAATGGCATCTTAGAAGAGGAGATTTATGTGGAACAACCTCCTGGTTTCATCGTAGCAGGTCATGAGGATGATGTGTATAGGCTTTACAAAGCCTTATATGGATTGAAACAGGCCCCAAGAGCCTGGTATGGAATAATTGATGCTTACTTGACAGAAAATGGTTTTAGGAGGAGTTTGAATGAAGCCACTCTCTATGTGAAGCAAAATTGTGATAGAAAGAAGTTGGTTTTGTCATTATATGTTGATGATTTGCTGTTGACAGGGGATTGGATTGAAGAATTGGAAGGTTTCAAGAAGTGTATACTGACAGTGTTTGAAATGATTGATTTGGGTGAGTTGAATTATTTTTTGGGGATGGAAATTTCACAAACCAAAAAAGGCATTTTCTTGTCACAAACTAAACCTGGCTCTGATACCACTTGTCACGGCCTTAGTATTTTCTAAGCCAACCGTGCGGCACTTAACACACTTCCTCCCGTCGAAGAGGTTAAGTCAGCCTTAATCCCCACGAGCTAGGCAAGTAACTTGCTAGCAAACTCAAGAAAGCTTGTAGAAAGAGAGAAGAGAAGAGAGCACAAGTGTTTGGAATGCTTGAATGCTTATCCAAGATCAAAAGGTTCAAAATGGAAGATTGCAAGGCTGTTAGCACACCTTCGATAGTAAATGAGAAACTTTCCAGGTCTGATGGTGATAATGCTGCTGATGCAAGTATGTTCAAAAGTCTGGTTGGAAGCTTGCTGTATTTGAAAACTTCAAGACCCGACTTGATTTATCCTTCAAGTCTCCTTTCAAGGTTTATGCAATCTCCAAGTCTTACACACCTTGGAGTTAGCAAAAGAATCCTTAGATACTTGAAGGGGACAGCATATTATGGAATTTGGTATGGAGGAGGAGATGGTAGACTTGTGATTGGGCAGGCTCCATAGATGATTCCAAGAGTACTATGGGCTATGTGTTTTCACTTGGTGATGGTGCTTTCTCATGGAACTCAAGAAAGCAAGATGTGGTGGCTCAATCCACTGCAGAAGCCGAATATATTGCTGCAGCAGCAGCAGTAAATCAAGCAAGATGGATAAGAAAGTTGCTTGGTGATTTGGGATTTAAACAATCTGATCCTACTCCTATATTTTCTAGTTCTTTTGTAATTTGTTTCTAACTAAATATGTAATGGTGCTAGTTAATTTCTAATGTAACTAGGTGCCTTAGTCTAAGTATATTTAGATTACTTGTAGTAGTCTCCATTGTTAGTGGAGTTAGGTGAAGTTTTCTTATGGAAGTCAATATGCTATCAGGTATGGGCTGCTGTCATGTTTTGCTTAGCTTTTATACATTTGTAGCTCACTTGTATTCTTCTATATATATTTGTATGTTAATCTAATGAATGCATGTATGTGTTATGCTCAAAATAGCTGAGAGTTTTATGTTTTCCAGCAGAAAGTTATTTGTTATGTTTATGGTTTATGCTTGATGTTGAGTGAAAATGTTAATGTTTTATGTATTTTAGATAGCAAAGTTAACAGGCTTCACTCTCATACATGGTTTTGTTAATGTTTTACAGACTGATGCTGATTATGTGAAATGTGAAACAGGTACCTGGCTTTAGACATTTTACCCTTCTGTTCATAGTTCTATCATTTCAATGTGTTTACTGGTTATCTTTATTTTATTTTACAGTGATATATATTTGATTTGAAAAGCTAGCACATACATTCCTTCTCAAAGTAGCTCTTGTAAAAAGAGAAATCTTAGAGGACGGAAAACGGAAACATTTTCTAGTTAGAATCAAATTCTTGCTTTAGATATGATGTTAATAATATCATATCTATGAAATTTTAGAGCAGGCGTTGATCGTAACCGTTCATGAAGCAGACAAAGTAGGAAGATAAGGTAAATGCTTCAGATATGATGTGCAATGATGATCTTATTGCTTTATTTTGCCTCTGAATTCTCTATATAACTACACATTACATGTTATGATTGCAGATTAGTGCCAAAAAAAATAACCTGTAATGCACAATTATCAGTTTTATATGGTACTTGATCTAATATCTTGTTTCAATACAGGGAAACTTCTTTGGTTGAAATGCCGGATCTCCGAAAAGGCAGGACAGAATACACTATCAAGTGATCAATGCCTATCAAGAGTTCAATGTTGTTGTCTTGTACAACTCGACGTTCAACTAGGCAAGTGGCCTTGAATATGCTATGTTTGCTGCTAAGTTTAAATAAAAAATTTTTGATTTTCTGTTAAATGACCTAATAATCTGTAATGCACACTTGTTGCTCTCAGTGCCACCGATGATCCTGACACAATTGGCCTTGTTGATGATGGAGACTACTTAATTCCATGTAAGTGCTTCCCTATCTAGTAAACAGAGCAAAAATTATAATCCTTTATAGATTGTTGTTAAAACAGAGCTATCAATCATGATTCCTCCTGGTTATAAGTCATTTAGCGCCAACACTATGCTTAAATTTGATTCACCTTGTGTACTAACAGTACCATTAGCAATCTATGGTTTTAATGATCCATGTCCATATTGATTTTGTTGATGTATGTGAAGCTTCTCTTAAACACTCCTTGGCATGCTGAATTATTTTGAGATAATTGCCTGTTGTTAAGGTTGCAGCAAGCTGATGTGGTTTCAACTTATGTTTCCTTATCTTTTTGATGTCTTTTTAATTCTATATCTTTTGTAATTTGTTTCTAACTAAATATGTAATGTTGTTAGTCAGTTTCAAATATAACTAAGTGCTTTCGACTAAGTACATTTAGATTACTTGTAATGGTTTCTATTGTTAGTGGGGTTAGGTAAATTTTCTGATATAAATCAGCATGTCATCAGGTATGGGCTGCTGTAATGGGTTGCTCAGCTTTTATACAGCTATAATATTGTAATCTCTCATATATATCTTTTGAACTAGTGAAATGAATATGTTATGCTAAAAAAAACATAGCTGAGAGTTTCATGTTTTCCAACAGAAAGTTCTTTGCTACGTCTATGGTTTATGCTTGATGTTTAGTAAAAAATGTCAATGTTTTATGTATGTTAAATAGAAAAGTTAACAGTGGTATCAGAGCTTTCTTCTTTAAGGGTCTGTGATGTTTGTTTTTCAATTTCTTTTGAGTTTAGTGAGGTTAAACACTTGAGAGTGAGAAACAAACACATATGAGTGAAAGCATGGCTGCATCAAGCAATGATATCTTTCATGTGCCTTAGTTTTCTAGGGAAAATTATCAGATATGCACGTCAAAATGAAGTCCTATTTGAAAGCACCTGGCTTATGGGATTATGTTGATGAAGAGAAGCAGGCTCCTCCTCTAAGAGCTAACCCAACAATAGCTCAAATGAAGCAGCATAAGGAAGAAAAGATGAAGAGGGACAAGGCTGTTACATGTCTCCATTCAGCCTTGTTAGATTCAGTTTTCACACGTATTATGCATCTTGACACTTCAAAGTTGATATGGGATGAATTGAAGCAAAGATATGAAGGAAGTGAGAGGGTGAAGACAGTGAAGTTGCTAACAATAAGAAGAGAATATTATATGTTGAGAATGAAAGAAACCGAGTCATATTCCAACAAGCTTTCTGACTTGGTCAATCAAATGCGACTTTTTGGAGAAGTTGTGGAGGAGCATAAAGTGGTTGAGAAGATGCTGGTGAGTCTTCCAAATAAGTTTAAAGCCACGGTTTCTGTTATCGAAGAATCTTGTGATCTCAAAACCATGACAATTTCAGAAATCACAAGCAAGCTGCAAGCTCAAAAGCATAGACTTGCAATGAGGGTAGATAATGATATGAAGGGTGCATTCCTTGCAAAACAAAAGGGAAAGCAACCTGGATGGAAGGACCAAAAGAATACTCAACCTGGAGACAAAAATGGAAACCAAAAATGGAAATTAAAGGTTGACAGAGGTGGTACTACATAATCTACTTCAAAGCCTAAGTTTCCACGATGTTCCACATGTAAAAGAATCAATCCCCCAGCAAAGGGTTGTTGGTACAAGGATAAACCGCATATTAAATATGAATTTTGCAAAAAATGGGGTCATAAGGAGCAGTTTTGCAGAACCAAGCACAATCAGTCCCAAAATCAATCCTCACAGCAAGCCAACATTGAAGACAATGTGAAGGTTGAAGATCATCTCTTTATGGCCACACACGCTTGTTTAATGGCTGGTAGTGATGTATGGTACATAGATAGTGGTTGTACAAATCATATGGCATGGGATTTGAGTCTCTTCACCAACATGGAGAGCAATGACAGAACAAGCATTAAGCTTGGTATTAGAGAAGTTGTCAAGTTTGCAGGCCGAGGTACAATTTCCATTTCCACTCCAAATAGTGTTAAATTAATTGATAATGTGCTTCTAGTTCCTGAGTTAGATCAAAACTTATTGAGTGTAGCTCAGTTACTTAGAAAATGTTACTCAATTTCATTTAAAAATGGTAGATGCAACATTGTTGATGAAAATGGAAATGAGGTAGTTAAGGTGCCTATGAGAGGAAATAGTTTCCCTTTGAATTGGAATCATTTAAATCAAAAGGCACTTGTATTTAGGCATGAAATGTAACATCCCTAATTTTGAATAATTAATTTTGAATATGTGGATATAATATTTATGATTTAAGGGGTGAAAAATGTAATTAAATGTATTGTATATTTTTATAGTTTCCAGGTGGACCAGATGGAGCGGTCCAGAAATAATGCATGAAAAAGAAGGAAAAAGTTGGCAGTGAGTACCGCGACCAGAGATCGCGATGAGTCGCTCGCGGTGAAAAATGATGATTTTTGGCATTGAGTACCGCGACCAGTCACCGAGACCAGGGATCGCGCTGACTAGCTCGCGGTGAAAATGTAAAATTTGGACAGTGAGCATGGCGATCGCGATGAAAGCTGTGGGTTAGAAAGAGAAACAGAGCTCGTGCAGTTAGAGATAGAGATTTCGTAGGTGGGTCAGAAAGATAGAGCTTAGTTAGAGAGAGAGAGAGAGAGAGAGAGAGAGAGAGAGAGAGAGAGAGAGAGAGGTATAATAAGAGGAGTCCGGAGAAAGAAAAGAAGAAAAAACAAAAGAAAAGTCACCAGGAATAAAAGAGGAGAAAAGAAGAAAAAAGTTAACTCATTAAGGGCAATTTAGAATTTATTTAAAAATAAGTTATTTTTAGGGGGTCAAAAAAATAATGATTGAAAAATAACGGCTCAAATATTGTCATTTTAGATCATTTTCTCTTTAAAATAACCCCTCCAAGACAAGGTTACTAATTTATCCTCCAAGTCTCCAATTCTTTTTTTTTTCTTTATTTCTTTTTTCCTTTTTTTTTCACTTCTCTCTCTCTCTCTCTCTCTCTCTCTCTCTCTCTCTCTCTCTCAATTTCTTATATTTTATTAAAATATTTATATATAAAATTAAATTTATTTCATCTACTTTAAAAGTTAATTAAAACACTGAAAAATTTTAATACAGTTAATTTTAAATAATTATATTTATTTTTAAAATATTTTAAATGATGTTATTTCATTCAAAATTTAAAATAATTTTATTTAATCTTTTAACTGAATTTAATTTAAAATATTTGAATAATTTTATTTTATTTTATTTAAAAATTAATTTAATTTAATATTATTGTGATCAATTTCACATCATATTAAATATAAACACAATCATTTTTTATTAAATCATTAATATACCAAATACATCACATATTAATTTAGTCTTATAGTAACTAAACTAATCCTATAAAAATACTCCAATCTAATTCCATCCACAAAATAAAGCCTTAAAACACTCACTAAAAGTCTGCTTATTATATATTAATTAAACTTGGAAACTTTTGGCAGGCTTCTTTTGAGAAGGCACTCTCCCCCTCGCAGTGCTTTCTCGCACACAGTTAGGGACCCGACAGTCCAATCCAAACCTGACTCAATCTGTCTGGTATGAGTTGGATTAATTTTAAAATTAAATTAAATTAATAAAATGTAACACAATCTAACTGATTAATCTAAAAAACTAATAATAAATACTGTGTTTATTACTTTTTATAAGTTTCATTATGAACCTCATTTTTTTAAAAAATCCAAAAAAAATATACTCATACATTTACAATCTTTTAAATGACAAATATATATAAATAATTTTATATATACACATATTTATTGAGATATGCAATTACATTACCTTCTTTTTTTATATATATTAATTGTTGTTGATTTATACTTTAAAATATTTTCTCTTAGTAAATTAATTTAGTATTTAATTAAGAATTTAATAAAAAATCTATTAATTATATATAAACTTTTACTGTTAATTAAATAAATAATATATTGCACAATGTTTAATAATTATAATTGTAAAATTAAACAAATGATTATAATTGTAATATTGAAGAAAGACTTAACAAGTTTAATAAATTATTAATTTTATATATTATAATTATATGTTATATTTTATTTTGACACTTTTAAAAAAATTAAACTAAATATGATATCATATTATTATAAAAAATTATTTTATAACTAAATTTGAATATAACGAAATTTATATTCAAATATTTTAAATAATATATAAAATAAAATTAATTTTATTGAAGTGGATTGAATTGAATTAGAATTAATATTGAGTTGGGTTTAATTGAAAATTTTTTAACCCAACCCAACCAAACCAAAAAGGGTCACAAAATGTTGATATCAAAAAGTAGTAATACAAGCCAAATTTAAATTAGATAGGAGGCTTGAAGGAGAAAGAGCATTTGGGTTAACCAGAAACACAAAGTAATATCCTGCAGAGTTAAATGCCATTAATCTGATCTACAAGATGAACAAAATATAACAATTCAACTTTAACAAGGACAAGAAAGCTAGTGCAAGAAATTTAACAAGACCAGCACAATGCCGTTGAAGACCATTCTAACAAAAGATCCAAACTGGTAGAAAAAAATAATTATGAATTTACCTACCATATTCTAAGGATTTAACATATGTTCACTCTTAAACTTAATAGAACACCACCATCATTCATACCAACTTTGTGGTTTTGAAGACAGTCTCTCCATCCGTTACAGCATCCACGGTACTATACACACTATACATTCAATCACATAGATGCATGCGCACTTGTTGACTCTCTCAATGAAAGCTGTGGAATTTCTCCAGTGAGTATTGCGACCAGGTGGCGCGACCACAGGTCGCGATGACCGAAAGTTTATAAAAAAAAAAAATAAGAGGCGGTGAAGCTTCTTCAAGAAGCAATCAGAAAATAGAAAAGGGAGAGGGAGACCGGAGAAAAGAAAAAGGAAGAAAAGAAAAAAAAAGAAAAAGAGAATGAGAGAAAGAAGAAGAATGAGAAGAAGAATGAGAAGAAGAAGAAGAAAAGAAGAGGAAGAAGAGAAGAAGAAGAAGAAGAGAAGAGGAAGAAGAAGAAAAGAGAAGGAGAAAGGAAAAGAGAAAGAGAAAGGAAAAGAGGAGGAAGAAAGGAAAAAAAAAGAAGGAAAATCTAGAAAGGAAACTGTCATAAAACGGTATCCAGGTTGGTGTACACACATTTTTGAAATCATTATGTGTTTTGGTTTGAATTTGAGATTTTTGGATAATTTAGTAACTATATATTTATATTGTTTTTCTAATTGAATAATTTTGATTTAATAGTATATTGAGTATTATGTTTTAATCGTATTTTGATTTGTTGAATATGTTGAAATAAATTGTTTCAGAATATTGTATGAACAACTCGTTGAATTTCCATAATATCATGTATTTATGTTTTACTAATATAGATTGAATTTTGATATTCGTTGAGTTTAAATTCGATTTATGAATTACAGTTATTATGTGAAATTGTTGTATTGAAACGGCCCTAGGATACTTGAACATATATACGGATATAGGAGGTTGGTATACCAGCTGGGTTCATTTAGCAGTACTGCACCGTTATTGACATTGATGTGATATTATGTACCTCCCCAAGGATTCGTCTTGGGGTAGGGAGACACGTATCTCTCCAAGGATTCGTCCTAGAGTAGGGAGACACGTACCTTTCTAAGGATTCGTCCTGGGATAGGGAGACATGTACCTCTCTAGGTTCCGAACATTTGGTCCTAGGGTAGGGAGTTATACGTACCACCCCTGGATAGTACGAGCCCCAAGAGCCAGTCCTCGGGTTGGGAGTTATATTCGACAGACAGACACGGAGGTCGAACGACCCATATTCCAGTCCTGAAGTATGTTAAGTATATCAAAGGGCCAGAATTGAGAATGAATTGAGTAAAATGATTAGAAAGAATTGAAACTGAATTTCGTATGAAATATTGATAGAATTTGTATGCTTTCATTAACCTGACTTCATATGTTTTCTTTAAGTGATCGAATTGAATTTTATAATGTTATTATACGTTAGCATTATAATATTTTTACTATGAGATTATTTTATGATTTTGATAATTGAGTTTAGTGTACACCTACTAAGCTATATGCTTAGTGAGTCGGTTTTTTTTTATCGCGCGTAGGTAACAGAGATACCGAGGAAGGAAAAGACTGAAGAGGAGTTAGCTGCAGACAGAGGAGCCGAGTCATATTTCTGGGGTAGATACATATATATATATATATATATATATATATTGTTGTATAATATGGTTATATACGCATGAATATATAGAGATTTGTAAATGTGGTATATATATTTATGTTTTGTATATAATTGTTTTATGATTTCTGTTTTTCATTTTCAAAGGATTGTAAATAATGAATTATGAATTATTTTATTTTAAAACTGTTTGGAAGTCGCACTAAACGGCAGAGTGCGCATTAGTTTGAGAATTTGATTTTGAAGTGTTTACTATTATTTTGTTTGAGTTTTATTTGAAACAGGTTTTGGGAAATCAGAAAAATAGAGGAAACTCTGCCGAAATTTTGAAAACTGATTTTCGATGGGCTTACTAGAAAAACATTTTTAAAATACAATTTATATGATTTTCAATGGTTTGCAAATTATAAAAGGATTAAGAAAAGTTTTGAAAACCTAGTAGCGCTCCCTGGGTCGATCCAGATGGGTCGGGTCAGGGGGTATTACATGAAAGTTCTGCTACATGGCATAAAAGATATAGGTATTTCAATTCAAATGCATTAAAGTATTTGCAAGCAAATGAGATGGTGAGAGATATGCCCAAGGTGGAGTGTATAGATGACGGTGTATGTGAGGCTTGCAAGATAGGCAAGATAGATAGGAAATCCTTTCCTACAGATTCTACCATGAGAGCTAAGCATAGGTTAGAGCTTGTACACTCGGATTTATGTGGTCCAATGAGTGTAGCATCATTGAATGGGAGCAAATATTTCATGATTTTTATAGATGACTTGAATAGGATGTGTTGGGTGTATTTCTTGTCAAGTAAGTATAAAGCATTTAATGTTTTCAAAAAATTCAAAGCTATGTTGGAAGCTGAATATGATTGTAAAATGAAGAGGCTAAGGACTGACAATGGTGGTGAGTACACCTCAAATGAATTCAAGAAGTTTTGTGATGTAAATGGCTTGAAGCATGAGTTGACAGTGCTATATTCTCCTCAACAAAATGGTGTCTTGGAGAGAAAGAACAAAACCATTATGGAGATGGCAAGGTGGTTGCTTGCTGAGAAGAGGCTACCGAAAAAATTCTCGGTAAAGGTAGTCCATAATGCAGTGCATTTGCTAAACATGCTGCCTATAAAAGCTGTGGAGGGTAAGACACCTATTGAAGCATGGTCTGGTGTCAAACCCTCAGTCAATGACCTTAAAATTTTTGGTTCTTTGTGTTATATGCATGTTCCAAGTGTGAAGAGGTCCAAACTGGACCAAAAGGTAGTAGTAGGGATATGGATGTTGATGAAAATGCCTATTGGAATTGGGAAAATGGTCAAGTTTCAAGGATTGCAGAAGCTAAAGACATTGGTTCAAGCGGTGCTTCAAATAAAATACAAAGTGATGTTGAAATAGAAGCTGATTTGAATGGTGATCAGGTAGTAGCAGAGTCTGATTCACCTATTCTCAAAATCAGAAGCCTAGATGATGTCTATGAAAGGTGTAACTGTGTAGCAACTGAATCTACAAGTTTTGAAGAAGCTTCAAAGTTCAAGGAATGGGGAGTTGCAATAGAGGAAGATTTGAACATAATTCACAAAAATGAAACCTGGAAATTGGTTTTCAAACCAATAAACAGGAAGGTAATTGGAGTAAAATGGGTTTTTAGAACAAAACTAAACCCAAATGGAAGTGTGAATAAACATAAGGCACGTCTTGCAGTTAAGGGTTATGTTCAAATGGTCGGCGTGGATTATGAGAGACTTTTGCACCTGTGGCAAGGCACGAAATAATCAGAATTCTGATTGTTTTAGCTGCACAATGCAAATGGCAACTCTTTCACCTTGATATAAAATCAACATTTCTCAATTGCATCTTAGAATAGGAGATTTATGTGGAACAACCTCCTGGTTTCATTGTAGCAGGTCATGAGGATGATGTGTATTGGCTTTACACAGCTTTATATGAATTGAAACAGGCCCTTGGGAAGAAATGATGCTCACTTGACAGAAAATAATTTTAGGAGGAGGTTGAATGAAGCTACTCTCTATGTGAAGCAAAATTGTGATGGAAAAAAGCTGGTCTTGTCATTATATGTTGATGATTTGCTGTTGACAGAGGATTGGATTGAAGAATTGGAAGGTTTCGAGAAGAGTATGCTGACAGTGTTTGAAATGACCGATTTGGGTGAGTTGAATTATTTTTTGGGGATGGAAATTTCACAAACCAAGCAAGACATTTTCTTGTCATAAAGAAAATATGTGTTAGACATTCTCAAAAGGTTCAAAATGGAAGATTGCAAGACTGTTAGCACACCTTTGGCAGTGAATGAGAAACTTTCCAGGTCTGATGGTGATAATGCTGCTGATGCAAGTATGTTCAGAAGTCTGGTTGGAAGTTTGTTGTATTTGACAGCTTCAAGACCCGACTTGATGTATCCTTCAAGTCTCCTTTTAAGGTTTATGTAATCTCCAAGTCTTACACATTTTGGAGTTGGCAAAAGGATCCTTAGATACTTGAAAGGGACAGCTGATTATGGAATTTGGTATGGATGAGGAGATGACAGACTTGTTAGCTTCACTGATAGTGATTGGGCAGGCTCCATAGATGATTCCAAGAGTACTATGGGCTATGTGTTTTTACTTGGTGATGGAGCATTCTCATGGAACTCAAGAAAGCAAGATGTGGTGGCTCAATCCACTGCAGAAGCTAAATACATTACTGCTGCTGCAGCAGTGAATCAAGCAAGATGGATAAGAAAGAAAGTTTCTTGGTGATTTGGGATTTAAATAATCTGATCCTACTCCTATATTTTGTGATAATGTCTCAGCCATAACAATGGTGAAGAATCCTCTCCAACATGGCCGAACTAAACACATAAATGTTAAGTATCATGCGATTAGGGAAGCTGAATCAAGTGGTGAAGTAAAGATGGAATTCTGCAGGTCTGAAGACCGAACAATAGATATATTTACCAAGGCAATTGGGGGCAGCAACTTTATGATCTTAAGGGAAATGCTTGGAGTGTCAAAAAGAAACTTTAAGGAGGAATGTTGATGTATGTGAAGCTTCTCTTAGACACTCCTTGGCATGTTGAAGTATTTTGAGATGATTGCTTGCTGTTACGGTTGCAGCAAGCTGATGTGGTTTCAACTTATCTTTCCATATCTTTTTGATTTCATTTTAATTCTATATCTTTTGTAATTTGTTTCTAACTAAATATGTAACGGTGTTAGTCAGTTTCAAATGTAACTAGGTGCTTTAGACTAAGTACATTTATATTACTTGTAATGGTTTCCAATGTTAGTAGGGTTAGGTAAATTTTCTGATGTACATCAGCATGCCATTAGGTATGGGCTGCTGTAATAGGTTACTCAGCAAGCCATTAGGTAAATTTTCTGATGTACATCAGCATGCCATTAGTAGGGTTAGGTAAATTTTCTGATGTACATCAGCATGCCATTAGGTATGAGCTTCTCTTAGACACTCCTTAGCATGTTGAAGTATTTTGAGATGATTGCTTGCTGTTACGGTTGCAGCAAGCTGATGTGGTTTCAACTTATCTTTCCATATCTTTTTGATTTCATTTTAATTCTATATCTTTTGTAATTTGTTTCTAACTAAATATGTAACGGTGTTAGTCAGTTTCAAATGTAACTAGGTGCTTTAGACTAAGTACATTTATATTACTTGTAATGGTTTCCAATGTTAGTAGGGTTAGGTAAATTTTCTGATGTACATCAGCATGCCATTAGGTATGGGCTGCTGTAATGGGTTACTCAGCTTTTATACAGCTGTAATACACATGTAATCTCTCATATATATATATATATATATATATATATATATCTTTTGAACTAATGAAATGAATATGTTCTGCTAAAAAAAAAATAGCTGAGAGTCTCATGTTTTCCAACAGAAAGTTCTTTGCTATGTTTAGTAAAAAAAATGTCAATATTTTATGTATGTTAGATGTCAAAGTTAACAGATTTGTGATACAATAATTAGGTAATTGGCTAACAGAATGCTTAATTGGTTGTCTCTGTTTTATCTTCTATTTTTAAAATTAATTTATGTAATTACTTTATTATTTTTTATTATTTATTACTTTATACAACTATGTAACGTTTGAAAGGGCAGGGCAGCATTTCTGTAGGTTAGTCAATTGAAGTTATAGATACTTCAAATATGGTGTTTGGTTATCTTATGACTTCATTTGATAGCTAATGACTCTTGTGTCTTGACCTTGTCCTCTTATTTGATACCTAATTTGATTTTCTACAAATTCCAATTGAGAAGCACATCCCAGAAGAATCAAAGTTTCAGGGTAGATGCTGATCATGGTTGCATTGATCTGTCATGGACATTTTTGAGTCATTGATGGCACCTGGTTTATACATTACAGGTAACTAACTGACTATTGCCTGATTTGGAATTATTATTTACATACCTCTAATTTCTAAATACTTCAAATTATATCTAATAATTGTGAGGTTAAGTTTATTACACGGGAAGTTATTGAAATCCAGAGGAATGCAAATTTCTTCTCATTCTGCTTCGGATTTTGTTGTCTAGGAACTCATGGAAAAAGATAAAAAATAAACTAGAAGATGAGTTTGCTCCACTTCTATATCGGCAGATACTTCAATATCTCCAACAGACCCAAAGCAAAGGCATCACCAGCTCACCCTTAGAATCAGCCACCGCGTCACTTGATTCTGTTAATTTCGGTATCTAAATCACCGGTGGTAGAGATGAACAATGCCCCTCATTCATCTCTGAAACTACAGACTGCAAACTGTACTGTATATACTTTTCTAATTGGCAAAAACTTGTTCCAAGGTTCAAATTTTGAAGGGACATTTTTTTTTACTCCATGAGAAATGGAAGCGCTTCAATACCAATAACTGCTTCCTAGAAAGTGCTTTTAAGTTTTCTGAATGTAATACAGTATCTCCCGTGATCCATACTATTTCAAGTACCGAATCTGATAATCAGTAATGCACAGTCCTTGCTCACAGCACCACTCATGTTCCTGTTACTGTTTGTTGTTCATGTGTGGAGAGTTAAAAGACACAGCCTTCAACATATATGAATGTTATCAAGGTTGAAGAGTAAGGCCAGATTAATCACATGGTGTGGCTTTGCTAGATATTGCATTTTTCAGAGGCTTATTTGTATATAAATAAGAAAATTTCTGACATTCATTTACCAATCAAGTAAATTTTATTAAATATGATATGAAAATAATGAAATGATTGATCACATAGCTGGGCAGATGTTGCATTTTATAACACAGTAGAGTTGCCATGACCACTCAAATATTTTTGACATGTTACATTCCTTCTTAATTTATTCTTAAAGCAGTGGCAAGTTTGCTGCTGAGAGACTTCAACAAGATCAGGCTATGGAGTTTCTTCAAGGCTTACACGATTGATTTTCAGCAATTTGGAGTAAGATTTTATTGATGGAACCTTTGCCTAATGCAACTAAAATGTAGAGGAAAAACAACAAGAGATTCAATCAATGTTATTGTCAATACCCGATGTCGCAGCTCTTAATACTTTCAAGTCTGAAAATCAAATGAGTAATCCTCAAGCTCGAACAAATGGTCCTCGCAATCAAAAATTTGGTGGTTATAATAAGCTGAGACAGCAACCTCGTTGTGATCATTGTGGTCGTGATAGCCATATCAAATCTAGATGCTATAAGTTACATGGATTTCCACAAAAGACAACAAGTCACGTGAACGTTGTTGAGATAATAAAATCAGATGAAAAACACATGCCTCCGCCTATTATTACTCAAGAACAGTACAATATGCTTCTTGCTATGCTCTTTTCAGGTATCTCACAATCTAGTGCTCAATTGGCAGGTATTGCTCTCACCATTCCTTCAAATTCTGTTTGGATAATTGATAGAGGTGCTACCAACCATATGTGTCATTCTTTATCATTATTTTCTTCTTATAAACCATTCTCTAGACCATGTCATGTTCAATTGCCTGATGGAACTAGTGTTACAGTCAGCCATATTAGGACTATCACTCTCAACCCTACAATAAAACTTGAAAATGTCTTTTATATTCCATCATTCAAATTCAATCTTTTGTCTATTAGTCAAATTTCAAAATCTCTAAATTGTTCTTTAACCTATTCAAGTGATCCGTATATTTTTCAAGACCTATCAACGAAGAAGACGATTGGATAGGGTAGTCTTCATGAAGGGCTAAATTATTTTCGGTCTTCTTCAACTTTAGCTGTCATGGCATTTGGGGCATTTATCTTATCACTCTTTACAATGTTTAAGTAGTGCCATTCCTTTTATTAATTGTTCTAATAAAACTTGTGAGATTTGTCCACAAGCTAAGCAGCATCGTTTGCCATTTTTTTCTAATAATATTTCTACCAATAAACCATTTCGGTTAATTCATTGTGTATTTGGGGTGCTTTTGTTCAACCTTCTTTAAATGGTTCTAGTTATTGTTGACGATTTTAGCGGTTGTACAAGGATATGATAGGGTTCTTATATATGTTAATGAATAAACTAACACAAAAGAATCTAAAAGAATCAATAAAGAAAGAAAGAAGGAGAGAGAGAGGATTTAGAGAGAAGAAATAGAATAATTCTCATTGCTTTATTAATGACAAACGTCCCCCTTTTATAGGAAGTAAACAAGACCATCTAATTCAAGGAAATCAACAATTGAAAGGAAAACAACTCCTAATAAAATAACTAATAGGAAAACAACTCCTAATAAAATAAGTAATATTTCTAAATAGGAAAACTTAATAGAAACTAACTAATATTTCTAGTTAGGATAGGATCCTAACATTCACCCTGATCGGTCATTTATTTTTATATAATTACAACCCTTAAACCGTATCTTTTAATTATATTCTTGAGTATTTTTGGTGCTTTTGATGTGTTTGTTAAGTGTTTGTAGGTTTTTGGTGTTTCTCTCGGAATCGCGCGAAGATTGGAATTCTCAGTCCAAAACCGTGATTTTCTGGCAGGGAGCATCGCGACCTAACCATCGCGACCTATGGTCGCGCTGTGCTGATCGCGGTGGAAAATGTGGATCTTGGCAGTGAGCAGCGCGACCTGGCCAGTGCGACCTTAGCTCGCGGTGTAGTAGTTCAAGCCAATCCAGAGAGCATGGCGACCAAGCCAGCGCGACCACAGGTCGCGGTGGTGATCGCGGCGAGGAATTTCCAGCAACCCTAAGTGCTTCTATTAATAGAAAGTGAGGAGAGAGAAAGGGGATCTCGGGAATTTTCAGAACAAGACAAGAAAGAGAGAGAGAATGAGGAAGAAGAAGAGAGAAGAGGGTCTAGGAAGCTAGCCATTGGATCGATTCTCCGGACGACTTCAATCGCTCTTAGGATTCGGATTCGTGCATGGAAAAGCTCTACTGATTCGGTTTCGATGAGAGTCAAGCCTCATTGAGTTTTTCTATCACAATCTTTCCTTTAATCTTGTATTATTCATGTTGTTCTTGATTTATAATATTATGTATTTTTATTTTCTAGTGATGAACTAATTTATTACACTAGGGATGATGATGGAACTTGCTATGACTTTTGATTGAGATTAATGAATGTTTGGATGATTTGAGTTATATGATTGAGTGTTGATTTAATGTTTAATTGATTGTATATTGATTGATCACCAATATTCGATATCTTGTTGTGGTGGATTAAGTACCGAAAGGAGACGCCCACCACGTGTTCGATAAATTGACACAATGACCTAGGAACCAAATAGAGATATATTGGTGTAGGTTATTTGATCTCATATGTTTCCATGTTTAATGCATTCTCGTATATTTAACATTCATCGAGAGATAGGGTGTTAGTATGTGTTGAATAGATTCGATTTGCCTTGAGAGAGGATTTCGGATAATTTGTTAACATGATCATCAATCATCAACTTGGACATTCATACATGATTATCTAATATCATTAGGATTAGTAAGTGAAATCGGATTCCCTAGTTCCCATCTCCATTGATAAAAAGATATTTTAATTTCAAGTTTCTTATTCATTTAGAATATAAATCACAAATTACAACCATTGAATTGATCATCTAGATAGTATTAAGCTTGGTTAATTTCAGTACTCAATATCTAAACGTCCTCGTGAGAACGATAATCGGACTTCACAAATCTATATTACTTGAGCCGACCCCGTATACTTACAGGTACAAAAAAGGTGTGTCATACCCCTCCTTCGAAGGTAGCTTGTCCTCAAGCTGAAAATCTAGAAATCCGGTGACAAACCAATAATATTCCTCCCAAGTAGCCTCCTCAACCGGTAATCCCTCCCATTGCACTAAAAGTTTGGTAATAGCTCGGTTACCATGCTTAAAAATTCCTTTTTCTAAGATATCTACTAGTTGTAAGTCCCATCATGTAGACTTAGGAGTACTAGGCAACTGTTGTTGTGGTTGAACTAGAGCACCCAACTTATGTTTCAAACAAGAAACATGAAACACTGGATGAATTTTACTTTCATGAGGTAAAGCTAATTTGTAGGCAACTAAACCAATGCGAGAAAAAATTTGATATGGTGCATAAAAGTGAGGAGATAAATTATGAGTACCTAGAGGTTTAAGGGTAGATTGACGATAAGGTTGCAACCGTAGGAACACCTAATCACCTACATTGAATTCCTGTTCAGAACGATGTTTATCATCAAACTGTTTCATCCCTGACTGAGCAGCTTATAAATTGTCCTTGAGAATTTTTAAAATGACATCCCTTTCACGTAGTGTCAAGTCAACAGAATGCACGCTGGTGGTGCCAAGCATGTACGTGTCTAGATGAGGTAGGACCCGGCCATATACTGCTTCAAAAGGAGTCATTTTAATAGCTGATTGATAGGTAGTATTATACCACCATTTGGCCCAAGGAAGCCATTTTGTCCAAGTTGAAGGCTGATTGCCTGCGAAGCATCGCAAATAATTTTCTAGAGAACGGTTGACAACCTCAATTTGTCTATCTGATTGCGGGTGGTAAGCTAAACTTCTACAAAAAGAGCTTCCTTGTAGCGTAAGAATTCTTATCAAAAGTGAGTTAAAAGGATTGGGTACGAGGCATTCCATGTAACTTAGCAACATCTCTAACGAAAACTTCAGCAACTACAAAGGCTGTATAAGGATGAGAAAGGGCACTAAAATGTGCATATTTTGACAAAAGATCTACTACTATCAGAATTGAGGTTCTCTTAGATGAAGGAGGAAGGCCATCAATGAAATCTAAAGAGATATCTTTCCAAATTTTATCAGAAATGGGTAAAGGTTGAAGCAACCCTGGGGGCCTCACAGTTTCAGCCTTATTGCGCTGACAAACATCACATTCAGCTACAAACAATTTTGTTGCTCGCTTTAGACCCTTCCAATAAAAGTTAGTAGCCACCCGTTTACAAGTTCTAAGAAACCTAGAGTGCCCACCAAAAGGAGAAGCATGAAACTCTTGCAGAATCTTGTGACACCAAGGTGAGGTAGAAGGCACAATAAAACGACCTTTGTAACGCAAGATAGTGCCATCAAAACAATAACTGGAATAGGTTGAGAAGCCTGAAGAAGATCAATTAAGAGTGAGAGCTGAGGATCGGCATAATAATCCTTAACAATATCCTTAATTTTGGAAAAAATTGGAGAAGAAACAACATATAAACTTGAGTTTTCAAGCTGTCTCGACAATGCATTAGCTGCAGCATTTTCTGTTCCTCTTCGATAGATAATTTCATAGTCATACCCTAAGAGTTTTGACACTCATAATTGCTGTTCCATTGAGGTAATTTGTTGGTCATGAAAGAACTTAAGACTTCTATGATCTGTAAGTATCTTAAAGTGTCGACCCAGAAGGTAAGGACGCCATTTATGAACATGCAAAAACAATAGCTAACATTTCCTTGTCATATGTTGATAAGGCTAAATGTTTTTCTAACAGAGCCTTACTAATATAGGCTAGAGGTCAACCGTCTTGCATTAATACCGCTCCAATACCTCGTCCCGAAGCATCACACTCAACATAAAAAGCCTTAGAGAAATCTGGCAAGGCAAGCACCGGTGTCGAAACCATGGCAAACTTAAGGTTTTCAAAAGCAACTTCAGCAGTTGGAGTTAACATAAAAGAGTCCTTTTTTAACATAGTAGTTAATGGGACAACAATCTTGCCATAATCTCAAACAAACTTATGGTAGTACCTAGTCAAGCCTAAAAATCCTTTCAATGCTTTGAGAGTAGTGGGTTTTGGCCAACCAAGCATGCATTGAATTTTCTCAGGATTAACTGTAACTCCTGTGGACGAAATAGTATGGCCCAAATATTCCACCGAAGAGCTAGCAAAGCAGCATTTTGAAAGCTTAACAAAGAGTTGATGTTTTTCTAAACATTGTAGGACTAAAGAGAGATGAAGCACATGATCCTCCAAAGAATTACTGTAAATACGAATATCGTCTAAGAAAACCAAGATAAACTTACGCAAATATGGCTGGAAAATCTCATTCATCAAATTCTAAAAAGTTGATGGTGCATTAGTGAGCCCAAAAGGCATAACAACAAATTCATAATGACCATCATGAGTGCGAAATGTTGTTTTCTCTATGTCTGCGGTGTGACTCGTATCTGATGGTACCCGGCCCGAAGATCCAATTTGCTAAAAGTAATGGCCCCACATAATTCATCCAAAAGTTCATCAACAATTGGAATAGGATAATGATCTTTGATAGTGATTTTGTTGAGAGCGCGGAAATCAACACACATGCACCATGATCCATCCTTTTTCTTAACCAATAACATAGGTGATGAATACGGACTAACACTAAGCCTAATTAATCCTGCATCTAATAATTCCCTAATCACCTTTTCAATTTCTTGTTTCTAAAAGTGTGGGTAACGGTAAGGTCGGACGTTGACAGGGAGCTTCCGGTAATCAGTGGTATATGATTGTCAAGAGAGCATTGAGGAGGAAGACCCTTAGGCTCTGAGAAGACCTCAGAATAAGTATTGAGTATTTTACTTACAATTGGTGGTAAGGAAACCTTGGTATCTTCTCCTATTAATGCCATAAGCTGAATAAACACACCTTGTTTTTCTTGCAGCAATAATCTCTTAAATTCACCCTGATCAATAAGGACTGTAGGTGATGAACCATTTCCTGTTAATTGAACATTGTGGCCTTTTCAAGAAAATTGCATGGTAAGTTTAGAAAAGTCCTACAATATAGCACCTAACGATTGCAACCACTCTGTACCCAACACAATATCACAGCCGCTAATAGGTAAGAGGTAAAAATCTAATTGAAATTGAAAACCTTGGATACTGACAAGGACATCATAACATTTTCCAAAACTATTAATTACTCCTCCATCTCCTATTGTAACTCGAAATTGATCAGTAAAAGTTACCTTACACCCTCATTGTTTAGCTAAAGTCGGATTCAAAACGTTGTGTGTTGATTCTGAATCCACTAGAATTGTGCACCGTATTTTTTTTTATAGATCCCTTCAGACGCATGGTGTTTTGTGGTGATAGCCCAGTAAGAGCCTTAAAAGAGATTTCCACTGTAGGTGGTGCATCTTCAGATTCATCTTCCAATTCAGCATCTTCTGCAGCATCGGCTTCTAATAGTAGTAATTGAGGTGTTTTATAGTGATGTCCTGGTTTAAATTGCTCATCGCAATTGAAACATAGCCCTTTGGTACGCCTTTTTGCTTGCTCAGCTGCCGTTAGGCGACGATACGGTGGTAATCCAGGAGGAACTGGGCTTAATACAGAGGGAGTGGATGATGTATGGGCCTTTGATGTCGATTCTAGTTGAGAGGGACCAAGAAGTATAAATGAAGATCTAGTAAAAGTTGGGTGATAGCTCATTTTTCGATTTGCCACAAAGACGAGTTCTTCCTGGAATCGAGCTAATTCAAAGGCTTGTAACAGACTGAAAGGCTTCAATAATTGTACTCCAACCTTTATATCGTCCCGTAACCCAGAGAGAAAACAACTAATCAAGAAGGATTCTAGTAAGTCTCTAATTCTATTAGCTAACCTTTCGAATTACAACTGAGAATCCTTAACAGTTCCTGTTTACCGCAATTTGGAAAGTGTTCCACCAGTATTAGCTTCTTCCAATGACCCAAATCAAGTCTATAAAGCCTTTTAAATTGCTCCCACGTTATCTGACCCATGGAATGCTCCAACCATTGATACCAAGGTACTGCATCCCCTTCTAAGTGTACAATGGCCAAGGATAGTAACTCTGCTTCATTTAATGCTATAACACGTTGATATTGCTCACATCAAAAAATCCAACTCGAAGGGTTGCCACCAGAAAAAATTGGAAAGGCTATACGAATGTTACAAGGTTGCACAAGCTCACCTTCTACCTGTTGTGGCCCTAGGCCAATTGGAAATTGGTTACGGTAAATTCGTTGCTGCAGCCCTACGTTGTTAGCTTCCATCCTTCCTAATCGTTCACCAATCATACGCAACAATTCTTGAGTCTCAATTGACTGAAAAGACAATTCTTGTATTCTTTCCTTGAATTGTTGAGACAAAATTTCAAAATTTTCTTCCAATTCTTTAATAGTCATGGTGCCCGATAAAGTGCTCTGATACCACATGATAGGGTTCTTATATATGTTAATGAATAAACTAACACAAGAGAACCCAAAAGAATCAAAAAAGAAAGAAAAAAAAAGAAGAACAGAAAGAGAAAGGATTCAGAGAGAAGAAATAGCATAATTCTCATTGCTTTATTAATGACAAACGTCCCCCTTTTATAGGAAGTAAACAAGACCATCTAATTTAAGGAAACCAACAATTAAAACGAAAGCAAGTCCTAATAAAATAACTAATATTTTTAAATAGGAAAACATAATATAAACTAACTAATATTTCTAGTTAGGATAGAATCCTAACAGGATATATTTGATGCATGTCAAATCTAAAATTAAAGGAATTTTAAAATCCTTTTTTAACCTAATTAAGACTCAATTCAACAACCATATTCATATGATTCATTCGGGTAATGGTGCTAACTTATATTCTCAAATTCAGCAAATTCGTACTGACAATGGCACTGAGTTTCTTTCCAATGATATGCAATAGTTTTTTTTTTTTTTTTCAATGATGGAGTCATCCATTAAAGAAGTTGTGTTTCTACACCACAACAAAATGGTATGGTTCAACGCAAGCATCGTCATCTCCTTGAGGTGGCTCGCACTCTTCATTTTTAGGCTCATTTGCCGTTGTCATTTTAGGGTGAATGTGTCCTTACTGCTACTTTTTAATCAATAAAATGCCATCATCAGTATTGTCTGGTAAAAGTCCCCTTGAAATTTTATTTGGCACCAAACCAAATTATTCTCATCTTCGAGTTTTTGGTAATCTATGTTTTGCTCAAAATCATAACAAAAAGGACTAATTGCAATAAAGTACCCTTACGTTTGGTCATATTGCAATGAAATCGTGAGTTTAACTATAATTACACGTTAGTATCCTACCGTTAGTTGACCCAGTCAAACTTAATGGTTTAACTTTGACTTATGGGCGAAATGACAAAACTACCCCTAGTTTAAAAATTAAATTAAACAAAAATTAAAAAATGAAAAAAAAAACTAATTTTTTTTAAAATAGATCTCCACGATCCATCAATGTTGATAGATGGTGGAGATAATATTTCCAAAAAAAAAAATTTAACAGTTAAAAAAAGTAAAAAAAAAACTATTTTATATTGATTTTGTTTTTTTAGTATTTTTTGGGGTCTTGGTGGAGATATGGATCTCCACCACCAAGAACTCAACCCAAATAGAAAAAAAAAAAACATTTTTGCCCAGATCTCCATCAACTGGAGCAGATCTGCTCCCATTGATGGAGATCTGGGCAAAACTTTTTTTTTTTTTTTTGAGTTGAGTTGCGATGAAGCTACTCCATCGGCGATGGAGCAGATATGGGGAGAAACCAAATTTTTTTTTTCTGGGTTGAGTTCTTGATCCCCACCAAGAACAATAAGAACATAAATTTTTTTATTTTAATTTTAATTGTTTTTTATCAATATAATCTCCACGGTGGAGTTTAATTTAATCTTTTTATAATTTTTAATAATTTTATTAAAAATAAATTAATGTTAAAATGACCAAATTACCCTTTGACTATTGGTTGACCGTTAACTCTAACGGTCAACCAATTGGTCAAGGGTACTAACGTGTAATTATAGCTAAACTCACGATTTCATTGCAATATGATCAAACGTCAGGATACTTTATTACAATTAGCTCTAACAAAAAACACAAATTTGACAAAAGAGCCAAACCCGGTATATTTGTTAGCTATCCATATGGCCAAAAGGGATATCATATTTTTGACATAGATAATAAAATAATCTATGTATCACGAGATGTTATTTTTCATGAAGGCATTTTCCCATACCAGGATATTTCTGGTTCAACATCTTCACCATCTTGTGTCATTCCCCTTCCTTTAAATGATGATCCCACACTAGATTATCCTTCTAATTCCAATAATCATAGTGCAATTGAAAGTGATATATCTATTGATATTGATGGACACGGCAATAATTCTACTTCATCAAGTATGGAGTCTCAGCGCCTCACTCGCAATTGTCGTCCACCATTACACCATGCAGATTATTATTGTCAAGCTCATCGAATTTTAAATTGACTGATAGTCCTTATCCGATTCACAAGTTTCTTTCTTACTCTAACTTTTTCACTGCACATAAAGCATTTGTTTCCACTATTTATTCTATAGATGACCCTACATCTTTCACACAAGCAAAGAAATTACCTTAATGGAGAGAAGCAATGCAAAAAAAATTTCAACTCTTGAGCAAAATAATACTTGGAGTATTGAATCTCTTCCACCAGAGAAGAAACCAATCGGATGTAAATGGGTTTGCAAAATAAAATATCGATTAGATGGTATGATAGAACGATATAAAGCTCGTGTTGTTGCCAAAGACTTTATTCAAGTTAAAGGCCTGGATTACAATGATACATTCGCTCTAATCACCAAACTAGTGACTGTTCGAGCACTACTTTCGATTGCTTCTATAAGAAATTGGCTCTTGATCGGTCATTTATTTTCATATAATTACGACCCTTAAACCATATCTTTTAATTGTATTCTTGAGTATTTTTGGTTCTTTTGACGTGTTTTCCTCTAGTGTACAGGTAATAAGGTTTTGTGCGTAATTGAAGAGTTTTGGTGGATTAAATTGAAGATTTGGGAGTGCACAGCTGTCATCGTTTGGAGGCTTCCATAAATTCTACAAGATGAACTGGGTTGAGAGCCTTACATTTCTGGAAAGGTCACGATGTCTGCTTTCCGGCAAATTTTACGGTTCATGATTCCGAGTTGTCTAGAGAAAGTTATGCTCATTTTCACAATAGTGTGCAGACTCACAACTTTCATGTCGAGAGTTAAGTCATGAGTCATGTTTCGGAGGCCGTCATAAATTCCAGAGAATGAACTGGGTTTCGAGCTTTATATGTATGGAAAGATATAGATGTCTACTTTCCAATACATTTTACGGTTCATGATTTGGAGTTTTCAAGAGGAAGATATGATCATTTTCGTAACCGTGCGCAATCCTGAAATTTGGACCACTGAGCACCGCGACCTAGTACCGCGACCGTAGGTCGCGATGAAACATCAATTTTTTGGCAGTGAGCACCGCGAGCACAGTGCCGTGACCAGCGGTAGCGACCCATGGTCGCGATGGCGACGCGAGAAACCTATTTTTCAATGCCTATAAGTAGAAAATGGGCTCTAAAGAGAGGAGATTCGACTAGGGCTCTAAGGAGAGGACCAAGAGGAGACCAAGAGAGAAGAGAAGAGGCAAAGAGGGGAGAAGAAGATCATCTTGAAACCAAGAGGGATTGGATTCAATCCTTGAGCCAAAATCTCACCATCAAGCTTGGATTTGGAGAAAGTGGAAGCTAGACAAATTCCCGATGAGGAGGAGGACGAAAGTTCATCACACCTAGAGTTTTTCTATCCCTTTCCTTCTTTATTTTCATGCTTGTAACTCTCTTTATTAATAAAACATGTTTAGTTGTAAATCTTTGATTATGAACTAAATTTGTAAGTTAGGGTTTTGATGGATCTTATTCTATGATGATTGAATGAATTGATTGTTTAATTTGTTGTGATTGATTATTATGTTGTTGAGTGGTATTATTGTGCTTAATGCTTTTGAATGTGAAGGCCTACATTTAGATGATAAATTGGTTGTGTATTATGTACCGAGAGGAGACGCCCACCACGTGCTCGATATAATGTCCACCTCAAGTAGAATTAGATAGAGATATACTAATTTGCTTGTGTGATCACATAGGGTGTTTATTGTGACTAATGCATTCTCATGCACTTGGATATACCATCGAGAGATAGGATATTAGTGTATATGGAATAGGTCCGATTTACCTCGAGAGGGGACTTTGGATAAATTAGATAAACACGGTCATCTTTATGAATAATTAGACTACAACAATGTGCTCTCATGAAATTCAATTGGTTGAAATTCAAGTGAATTCAAATACCCTAACTACTCTCTCATATTGGTTGTTTGTTTTAATTTTATGTTTTTATATTTTTATCTTTCAATTTGATCTATTAAAATCTTTCGATTATCCAAATAGAAATAGACTTGGTTAATTTTAGTACTCAACGCCTAAATATCCCTGTGGAGACGATAATTTACTCATCGTTTTATTACTTGTGCCGACCCCGTATATTTGCGGGTACAAAAAATCGTACCAACTTTTTGGCGCCGTTGCCGGGGATATTTTAGTTGTGTTGATATTAATACCGATTAAGTCTATAGCTAATTTGGATTTGTATATATTTTATTTTTATTCTTATTAATTTTGAATTTTTTTTTTTGTTTTTTATGGAGGACATGTATCCTTGGTATGAGGCGCAGGAGTTTACCGAGGAAGTGACGACTAGAGACTATGAAGCACCTCTGGGTTGTTTCTTATGTGGGGGGCCGCATATGAGTACTGATTGTCAGGTGGGCAATTCGTTTGCTGAGAGCCGTTCTGAGCAAATGCAGTACGAGGCTATGTACATTATCAACGAAAGAACCCCTACTGAGCTCGTACAATCCTGGGTGGAGCAATCATTCCGAATCTCATTGGAGCGACCAGCAGGAATATCAGGAAGTTGATCCAGCATTGGAGGACATGATTTTAAAATTCATGTCTAAAATGGATGAAAGAATGGATTCCCAAGATGAGGCCCTGAAGAAGCTGGAAGCTAAACTTGATCAAGTTGCTCAGCATACTCAAGCAGCTACCCATCGCTTGAAGATTCAAATCGGCCAATTAGCTACAGAGATCCAATGGCAAGAGCATGAACCATATCCTATGGTGCAATGCAATGAAACGGCTGTGGAAATCGAAGAGCAAATTGAGCATCAGATTTGGGTGGATCAAGTAGAGATGGAAGGGAGCAAGAGTTTGTTGCATGAAGATGATACATCTACCCTTCCAAAGCCACTTGAGTTATGTCTAGTCCATAGCGCCACTGCGAAAGAAGAAAGCTACCAAGATACATACGTTTCTGTAGACCTCGGAGAAGGGAAGCCCAAACCGCCTCCGCCTTTTAAGCAGAACCCGCACTTGGGCCGTAAAGAGATACCTTCGCATTCGAGGTATGCAGTGCTGGGAGAGTCATCGTCTCTTCCAGTCATTTGGTTAGGATGGTGCGGTAAGCTGATGAGGAGATACCAATCATGGGGCAGGTGGGCGAAAGCTAAAGCGATGAGGTAAAAACTTGTACATATTTTCTTTTATTTTATTGTTATTTTTATTTTTTTATTTTTTTTAGTTTGAATTTTCTAGTGTTTCATAACTATTTCCCATGAACATTTTGAAGTGTTGTGCCTTGAGTTGAAAATTTTGAAGTTCGGGGGAAGTTTGGTTGGATGTACATATTATTGAAGTGTTTGATTTCTTTGATTTTGTTTTTGTTTGTTTTCGTGTGTCTATTTAGATTTGTTAGTTGTGGATATTTAGGGTTGTTAGTTATGGATATTAGGACTGTTGTTCTGTGTTCATTTGTTTTGTCCGTTTTTGTTTTTGTGTCTAGTTTGATTGTTTTTAGTTTTTATTTCTAGTTTTTTTGTTTTTATTTCTTTGTAAGCCCCTTTTCTTCGTACGTAAGGTGTAAAACATTGAGGACAATGTTTATTTTAAGTTTGGGGGTATTGTTTGGTGTTTGTGTGTTTTTGCGTCTAATTGGTGTATATAGGCTGAAAACCTAGACTTTCCTCATACGTAATGCGTTTGGAAGACTTAGGTATAACAATGCCACGTACACCAGTTTTCGAGTCTTTTATTGTATTTTCGTATTTTGTTGTGTTTGTGTTAGGATAGCGAAACCATATGCATGCTTTACAAATAATTGAGTAATAATATATAAATACTTAGGTCATTTGAGTGTACAAAGTTGTTATTTGGAATAATGCCAGTAGTGTTTTTGCATCGAAACATATAGGTCTGACGTCTTTGCATTGTAATATGTGACAACTTTCAATTAATAGCCCTGATTAATAGTGGAGACTACCCTTAGTGAGATTTTGAGATTATTGCGTATTTATTCTGAGGGAATTCTTGTTTCTACTCTTAAACACTTTCTTGAGCTTTATTGTCATTAGATTGATCTCTATAGGTTTGCATTGGATGTTAATGAACTGCATAATATGAAACTCTTGTATATATGTTTTGAATGTTCAATTGAGTAGATTTTGGAGATATGATCCAGGCATTGTGTGTGAATTCCTAAATAGCTTGATTTCCTATCCATAATTGCGTGCTCCTTATCCCATTCGCGGCCAAACACTCTCATATTAGCCTTTTATTGTATGACCTACATATCCAAAAATCCTAGCCGAAATTGTAAGACGTTACCTTTGACGCTTGGAAACTAGAGACAATTAAAAGAAAAAATGTGTAAGTGTTGAGTGAGGAAGAAGGAGTGGAGTAGAAAAGATGATATGGATATGGGTAATGTGCAGAAAAAGAGAATAGCCAATAAATAATAAATAAAATAAAAAGAGTTGGCTAAAATGAGGAAAAGGAGTGAAATGCACAAAGTAAAAATTGAGAAAAGGTTGAAAATGAGGTTGACGGAGAAAGGTGTAGAAGAGGAAGGGAAGAAAAGTTGAGCAAATTTGGTAGTCGTGAGAGAAGTTGCACGAATTGAAAATGTTATAAAGTCTCTCAATAGGTTTCCATGTGAGTTGAACTCGATTTCCGTTCTTTTTGAGTCAATCACCTAAGCCCCATTACAACCATATAAAGACCTGTTGATCTCCTGAGGAAATTCAATTGTAATATTTGACATGTATATACACGAATTTTTCTGTTCTTAGCATTTGATATCTTTCATGAGATCCTTTGTTAAATTTGTGCGTTCTTTCTAATTATTGATGCATACGACACATTTTGAAATTATTTGCTCATAAATTCCAGTCGTATGCAGTTGAAAGTGTGATTGCCTAAGTTTTGAGTGCTATTGAGTGAAAATTTGTGAGACTAGAGTCGAGGCAAATTACATCAGTGGTTTATTAGCACGGAAGGTGTCACGATTATAAATGCATTGCATGTCAGTGTCCTGTATGATATAGGATGTATTAGACTTATTGACAGCATTTTAGATTTCTAATTTTGTGCTATTCTTATGCCTTTGCATTTGTGTATATATTTAATTTGATGTTTAGTTATGAATGTGGTTAGCTTAGGACGTTTGTGGGTATCGTAGCTGGTAAACCCTCACGAGACTATAACTCGTCCACTAGGGCCACCTAGGGGTTTAAAGGCTTGTGGCACATGCTAAGTGCCATTGTTGCATCCTACGAAAATGTATATAGCTTAGCTCGTTTTTGTTGATTAGTTTTAGTTATTTTTGTCTTTGCTTTTAGTCGTAGTGTGTTCCGATTTGCTTGAGGACAAGCAAAAGATAAGTTTGGGGGTATTTGATCGGTCATTTATTTTCATATAATTACGACTCTTAAACCATATCTTTTAATTGTATTCTTGAGTATTTTCCGTGCTTTTGACGTGTTTTCCTCTAGTGTACAGGTAATAAGGTTTTGTGCGTAATTGAAGAGTTTTGGTGGATTAAATTGAAGATTTGGGAGTGCACAGCTGTCATCGTTTGGAGGCTGCCATAAATTCTACAAGATGAACTGGGTTGAGCGCCTTATATTTCTGGAAAGGTCACGATGTCTGCTTTCCGGCAAATTTTACGGTTCATGATTCCGAGTTGTCTAGAGAAAGTTATGCTCATTTTCACAATAGTGTGCAGACTCACAACTTTCATGTCGAGAGTTAAGTCATGAGTCATGTTTCGGAGGCCGTCATAAATTCCAGAGAATGAACTGGGTTTCGAGCTTTATATTTATGGAAAGATATAGATGTCTACTTTCCAATACATTTTACGGTTCATGATTTGGAGTTTTCAAGAGGAAGATATGATCATTTTCGTAACAGTGCGCAATCCTGAAATTTGGACCAGTGAGCACCGCGACCTAGTACCGTGACCGTAGGTCGCGATACAGTGGTCGCGATGAAACATCAATTTTTTAGGACAGTGCCGCGACCAGCGGTAGCGACCCATGGTCGCGATGGCGACGCGAGAAACCTATTTTTCAATGCCTATAAGTAGAAAAGGGGCTCTAAAGAGAGGAGATTCGACTAGGGCTCTAAGGAGAGGACCAAGAGGAGACCAAGAGAGAAGAGAAGAGGCAAAGAGGGGAGAAGAAGATCATCTTGAAACCAAGAGGGATTGGATTCAATCCTTGAGCCAAAATCTCACCATCAAGCTTGGATTTGGAGAAAGTGGAAGCTAGACAAATTCTCAATGAGGAGGAGGACGAAAGTTCATCACACCTAGAGTTTTTCTATCCCTTTCCTTCTTTATTTTCATGCTTGTAACTCTCTTTATTAATTGGAAAACATGTTTAGTTGTAAATATTTGATTATGAACTAAATTTGTAAGTTAGGGTTTTGATGGATCTTATTCTATGATGATTGAATGAATTGATTGTTTAATTTGTTGTGGTTGATTATTATGTTGTTGAGTGGTATTATTGTGCTTAATGCTTTTGAATGTGAAGGCCTACATTTAGATGATAAATTGGTTGTGTGTTATGTACCGAGAGGAGACGCCCACCACGTGCTCGATATAATGTCCACCTCAAGTAGAATTAGATAAAAATATACTAATTTGCTTGTGTGATCACATAGGGTGTTTATTGTGACTAATGCATTCTCATGCACTTGGATATACCATCGAGAGATAGGATATTAGTGTATGTGGAATAGGTCCGATTTACCTCGAGAGGGAACTTTGGATAAATTAGATAAACACGGTCATCTTCATGAATAATTAGACTACAACAATGTGCTCTCATGAAATTCAATTGGTTGAAATTAAAGTGAATTCAAATACCCTAACTAATCTCTCATATTGGTTGTTTGTTTTAATTTTATGTTTTTATATTTTTATCTTTCAATTCGATCTATTAAAATCTTTCGATTATCCAAATAGAAATAGGCTTGGTTAATTTTAGTACTCAACGCCTAAATATCCCTGTGGAGACGATAATTTACTCATCATTTTATTACTTGTGCCGACCCCGTATACTTGCGGGTACAAAAAGTTGTACCAGCTCTTACATCAATTAGATGTTAATAACACTTTCTTGCAAGACGACCTTGATGAAGAAATTTATATGAAGTTACCACTAGGATTTACAAAACAGGGGGAGAATAAAGTTTGTCGGCTACACAAATCTTTGTATGGCTTAAAGAATGCCTCAAGGCAGTGGTTTGCAAAATTTTTCTTCTGTCCTTATTGAAGCTGGGTTTTCTCAAGCAAAACCAGAGTACTCATTGTTCACTAATATCAGAGGTGATTCCTCAACTTCTGTATTAGTTTATGTCGATAACATTATCATAACAGGAAATGATGATTTAGCAATGAAGTGTTTGAAGCAATTTCTTGATGCCAATTTTTTTTATCAAGGATCTTGGTCGTCTAAAATACTTTCTTGGCATTGAAGTGGCCCATTCTTGACAAGGTATATTTTTGTCTCAACGAAAACATCTTTTAGATATTTTGAGAGATACAGGACTTTGTGGTAGTAGATTTGCTGATTTTCCTATGGAACAAAATTTGCAATTATCTCTTGATGATGAGGAATTATTACTGGATCCTATATCTTATCATTACTTTATTGGTAGACTTATATACCTCACTGTCACATGCCCAGACATTACTTATTCAGTTCATATTCTAAGTCAGTTTATGCAATCACCACGCAATAGTCACCTTGATGCCACTCATCGTATTCTTCGTTATCTAAAAGGTTATGCTGTGAAGGGTATTTTACTATTATCATTTAGCTCTCTTCATATTAATGGATTTTGTGATTTAGATTGGGTAGGTTTGCCAACCTCTAGCCGGTCTTCTTGGTTCTAGCCCGATATCTTGGAAAACAAAGAAACAAACAAGACAATCGTTCATTCTTCAGCTGAAGTAAAATATCATACTATGGAAACTTTAACTTGTGAGCTTCATTGTTACACTACTTACTTACTGATCTTGGGGTTTCTAATTCATCTCCAATCTCTGTTCATTATAACAGTCAAGCTACTTTGCATATTGCTAGAAATTCGGTATTTCATGAATGTACCAAGCACATATTTATTGTCATTTCATTCGTGAAAAAATTCAATGTCAACTTACTAGCTTATGGTATATCTCTCATCTACAGAAAATATTGTTGATATTTTTACTAAACCACTTAGGAAGAAACCATTTCAAGTTTAACTGGCAAGCTGCGTGTTACTCATGTATAGGCTCCACCTTGAGAAAAAGTGTTACCATTGATATATCTTATCTTATTATTGTGATAAGGATTATTTGTATGATATATTTCTATTTATCTATAAGTCTGTACATATCTTGTAATACTGATCAAATATCATATAGAATCACAACTCTATTAATAAAGCATTGTTTCAATCTCTCCGTATTGGAACATTAAAAGTATCAATTATGGAAGATTATGGTGGAACTCAAGTGAACTGTGTTGAAGTGGAGGTGGTATGGAAAAATCGAAGAATGTTATGCCTAGCAAGACTACCCGCAAAAGGAAGTTTACTTGAAAGATTTGAAATGTATTTGTCACGCTACCATGGGGTAATTCTAAAATTTTTAAACAAAAAGATAACAGTGTTGAATCAATCAATTGTAGAAGCTAAGAACTATGGCGGCCATGGAAGTTATTTGAGCTTAACATGATAGTGTTATCTGAGAAGTGAATATAACACTATTTATATACAATGCTAGCTTCTCTAAACAGAATTATGTTAATCTAACCGAATTCATCTTCTCCAATTAATAACACAATTTCTACAATTCTAACTAACTTGGTCCATGTCAGCAGATTCTATAATTAACCTACTGACATGCCATCTCCATAGTGCAACTTCTTTTTCTTCTTATTCCTGATATGATAATCATGATCATCAGCTTTGATGATCTCTTCAAGGTCATGTTGAGAATTATCTTCAACTATAACAGCTGTTAAACCCGAGCTTAAAGAACTAGCTTGAGCTGATACATGAGTTGCATGAGTTGTTGAACAACTTCTTTTATCAGCTAATCGTGCTAGCCTTGAACCACCATAATTGGATTCTATTACTTTCACATTCCCCCTAAAACTGAACTACGGTGAATCAACTAAGTTCATTTTGGAACATAAGAATTGAATCTATCTCGAGGAAGGCTTTTCGTGAAAATATCAGCAAGCTGGAATTTGGTGGGAACAAAGTGCGGCTCAATAACTCCAAAGGCAACCTTATCTCTAATAAAATGTGTATCAATATCTATATGTTTGGTTCTTGGATAAAAAACTGGGTGGTAAGCTAGAGCATTAGGACTCACATTGTCAAACCATGAAAGAGTTGGAGAAGGAAGAGAAATTTGTAACTCTTTGAATAATGAATGTAGCTACATAATCTCAGAGGTGAGGTTGGCTATTGATCTATTTTTGGCCTCAGCACTAGACCGTGCAACAACAGATGGCTTTCTTGAGCTCTAAGATATCAAATTGCCACAAAGAAAAACACAACTTCCACTTGTAGATTTTAGATCATCAATGTTACTTGCCCAATCAACATCAAAATATGTTTCAAGGGACAAATGAGATGCTGATTTAAACCACAAACCTTTATAAAATGGCCTTCTTAAGTAATGCAGTACTCGTCTAACCAATAAGGCTACTTTGGTACAACCAAGAACTAACTTAATTTGTTTACAGTGTAGGAGAGATCTGGTCGTGTGTAAGTCAAGTATTGAAGGGCTCCTATGGTACTTCTATAAACTGTAGGTTCAGAGAAGAAATCCCCAACATGTAAGGAAAGTTTGTTGCCTGTGAGGCACGAGGTTTGGAGTCAAAACATATTTGTTTTCTTGAGATGATCAATGACATATTTGGTATATATAAGGTACATTCCTGTGTGGTCTCTATAGGCTTCAAAGCCAAGAACTGAGCCTAGACTCTTGAGAGCAAAAGTCAAATGCAGATGATCAATGATTTTATGAACAAGAGAGAAACTTGTAACTGTCAATAGTATGTCATCAATATACACAAGAAGAAATAGAACATCCTTGCCTTGATGTTTGATGAATAATGAAACATCTGAAGCTGAATTGTTGAATCCCTACTCAAGTAAAGTTGTCTTGAGCTTATGAAACCATGATCTTGGGGCTTGTTTCAACCCATATAAAGCCTTTATACGTCTGCACACATGCTGAGGATATTTTGAGCTGATGAAGCCTTCAAGTTAGTGCATGAAGCCTTGTTCATGTAAGTCTCCATTAAGAAATACATTGTTGATGTCCACTTGTTATGCATCCCATCCATAAAACACTGTAAGGTTAAAAATCACCCTAATTATAGAGGCTTTAACTAATGGACTGTATGTATCAAAGTGGTCCAATCCAGCAGTTTGGTGGAAGCCCTTAGCCACCAGCCTTGCTTTGTGTTTCAATATCGATCCATTGGGCTTGTATTTAACTCTAAGAACCCATTTACAACCTACTACATTCATAGAGTTAGAGAAAGGTACAAGATCCCAAATATGGTTTATTGTGAAGGCCTTATATTCTTCATTCATTGTTGCAAGCCACTTAAGATCCATCATTGTAGCTTTCACTAATTTATGTTCTGTCTCAACCAAGAAACTGGAAGGTAGCAACTAAGAGAACATATAGGCTCTCGATTTCAAGCTGCCACTATTTAATCTTGTAATCATAGGATGTGTAGAGCCTGCAATAGGTGCCTGAACAACAGCCTAATTATTCTGTGTAGGGTGTTGCTGAGCTAAAAGAACAAGTATAGAGGATGTGTGCTAAGACGTGTTGATAGGTGCTGAGAAGAGCTGTTGTATGGAGTCTAAATGGTGAAGATCAATCACAATGTTAGATGGGGTTGATTGTTGTGCAAATTCTTTAGAATAATATTCAGCATAGTAAACAGTGGTGCTATTCTTGCTTAATGTTAATGAAAAGGCAACTGAGCAGGGAAGAGTGTTGAATATGGGAATTCTAGTTCATTGAACAACATATTTCTTGAAATGAAAATCTTCCCTAACTTGTGTATGTTGTAGTTTTTTAGATAAGGATAGCATTAGCACCCAAATGTCTTGAAGAAACTATAATTTGGCTTCTTTTTAAAGAGTTTTTCAAAGGGTGAACTGAATTGAAGCAAGCTTGTAGGAAGATTATTGATCAAGCAAGTTGCAGTTGAGAAGCTATCAAACTAGAATTGTAAAGGAAGCACTGCATGTGCCAGCATGGTTTGCCCAATTTCAACAAGATGTCCGTGTTTCCTCTCTGGAACACGATTTTGTTGGTGTGTATATGGACATGAGAACTTCATTTTTACTCATTTGCTTGTCAAGAAAGGTATGAAGGATTGATATTCTCCTCCCATATCTGACTGGAAACACTTAATTTTCTTGTTGAGTTGCAATTCAACACGTTTTTGAAATGCAATAAATGTTGCAAGAGTATCTGATTTCAACTTGAGAAGGTATAGCCAAGTGAACCTTGTAAAAGCATCAACAAACACGATGTAATATCTATACCCTTTAGTTGAGAGAAAAGGGGCAGGTCCCCGAACATCACTATACACCAATTGTAACACCCCAAATTCGATATACACGAACTAGGATGATACTCAGTCTAAATCCTTCACTTATTTATAAATTGATTAAAAACTTCCATAAAATAAATTAACTGCTGAAATCAAGGTAAACTCCAAATAACATTTCCAATGGTTTAGCATTAAAATGAAATGATCTAAACAAAACTCGATCCTTACAAATGTATTTCCACCAAATGAAAACTAATAGAAACATCTTTCAATAAAATAAGTATGGAAAGTAAAGCTCTAACGATCAACCCTTCTACTGAAGCAATCTCTCAGATACTAATCACTCATCCATATACTTAGTTCTACTCTGCAAAAATAGTGATAACAAGGGGTGAGTCGTCAACTCGGTAAATAAGTTCATGCTTAGTTTTTAATATTGAAGAGCTACAATCATAATACTTAACATAGCAGTTCGAAACATTTAACAATAATTTATAAGGCTAAGTTTAAAAACTATACATAAACCTTGATAACAGATAAATCAGATCATAAACATTTCAAAAGTTACAAATACATTAAATACAAAATCAAAATAATTAATTTGCTCATGTCTCATAGTATCATAACAGAGTGTTACAATTACCCGTGTGACGCGGTCATATCAGAGTGTCACATTTACCCGTGTGACGCGGTCATATCAGAGTGTTACAATTATCCGTGTAACGCAGTCATATCAGAGTGTTACAATTACCCGTGTAACACGGTCATATCAGAGTGTCACAATTACCCGTGTGACGCGGTCATATCAAAGTGTTACAATTACCCGTGTAACGCAGTCATATCAGAGTATCACATTTACCCGTGTGACGCGGTCATCTCAAAGTTAGAAACTACGGACAATGAGCCAAAACCATTTTTACAAATTCAGATATAGTCAAATCAGTAACGTTTTCATATCACAATAACGTTGGACTATGTAAGAATCTTAAGGAACTACCTCAAGGGATCGGAAAATTAGTGAACTTGAGACAGCTAATAAATGAAGCCACTGATTCTCTAAGCTACATGCCAAGAGGAATGGAGAAATTAACAGGACTCCGTACACTAAGTGAATTCCATGTTGGTTATGGTAGGAAAGCATGTCCTGTTGAATGTTTGAATAACTTTAACCACCTTCAAGTTGTATTTATATACGAGGCTTGAGAAATTTGAAAAAAGTAAGTGAAGCTCGAAAATTAGAAATTAGAAATAGGAAAAACATCCTTGAAATGGGATTTGGCTTCAGTTGGTCAGATTCGATGAACAATGAAGCAATTCTTAAAGCTTTACAACCACATCCAACTTTAAAATATTTGGCAATCACAGAGTACTCAGGGAACACTGTGTTTCCCGATTGGATGGTGTCATTAATCAATTTGAGAATGATACAATTTAATGAATGCATCAACTGTGAGAATTTTCCTCCATTGGGAAAATTGTCATCTCTGGAATCTATTGTTTTTCCAAGGATGCTTAAAGTGAAAAGGTTGGGTAATGAATTTTTGGGAATTGAATGCGAAAACACTTCATCATCATAACTTGTTTTCTTTCCCAAATTGAAAAATCTCATGTTTTATGACATGGAAGAATGGGAATAGTGGGATTTGTGATTGGAAGGGAGGGAGACGACCATGTTACTATCATGCCATCTCTTCATTTGTTGGAAATTAATTCATGCCCCAAATTGAAGGTATTGCCAAAACAACTTCTTCAGAGAGCAGCACTAACATACTTGGTTATAGAAGGTTGTCCTATTTTATCGGAACGTTATAGAAAGAGGACAGGAGAGAACTGGACTGACATCTCTCACATTCCTGTTATCAAAATTGATGGTGAGTATGTGCAAAGAGACCACCGTTGAACATGCAACTTCTAGCTTACTGACATCTACTCCCATTCCAAGATAGTTAAATGCACTTCAATACAGTAGGATGGGTTTTGAAGAATTTTGTGCAGCTGCATATGAGCTTTTTGAGCAGGATGGAAAGACTGTTATTGTCATTGAGGAACTTGCTTCAGTAAGTTCGAAGTCTTTTGCTGTAGCACAACAGCTACAGAAGAAGAGGATGCAGAAATCCTTCTAAGGGAGAAGAGATGTAGCAAGGAGATATTGAGAAACTAGAAGAACAGTAAGGGTTTTTAAAGAAGAAGAAGAATAAAGGTTTGCAGAGGAAAATAATACATTTATGATTGAATTCAAAAGCCCCCTTAAACATACAGTCCGGCCTATAATTATAGGTGATGAGATACTAAAACAAGAGTTCTAAAACAGGAAGAAGCATAGACCGACTCAAACACTTACCTAAATAGGGACTCTATTAAATAGGAACAAATAAAGATAACCTACTAAAGATGGACTCTACTAAATAGGGACTCGTTGTCCTGCATCAATCCCTCCTTTTTTAGAAAAAATACGTCCTCATGTTTCCGTCACAAAACAGTATAGCATTATCTCCATGGAATGTGAAAATTTCCTAAACATTGAAGATGTTGGATATGTTGAATTCTGCCGGGAGATCAATGACGTAGGCATTATCACTTATCTTGCGTAGCACCTTAAAAGGGTCATACTTCTTCATCTTTGTCTTGTTGTAAGTACCAACTGGAAAACGTTCTTTATGTAGATGAAACATAACTCGCTCTCCTTCCTGAAATGTCTTGAAACGTCTATGCTTATCTGCAACTTCCTTGTATTTTGCATTGGACGCTTCAAGCTTTGTTTTGACTTCGTGATGAACTTGAGTAGCTCGAGCAGCCATATAATCTGCAGCAATGTTGGCACCAGGAATCCTTGGCAATACTACCAGGTCAAGTACATGGTTAGGCACCTTAGAATAGACAATTTGAAATGGTGTCTTACCCGTAGAGCGATTAACCGAAGTATTGAATGCAAAATCCATGTGAGGAAGAAGTATATCCCATTTCTTTGGTTTTTCTTCCCATTTAGCTCTAATTAGGTTTCCTATAGGGTGGTTGACAACTTCGGTTTGGCTATCAGTTTGTGGGTGAGAAGTAGTGCTAAACTAAAGCGTCGTTCCCAATCTCATCCAGAGGGTTTTCAAAAGGAAACTCAAGAACTTAGTATCACGATCCGAGGTAACTGATTTTGGTACACCATAAAAACGAACTACTTCCTTGAAGAACAAATAAGCAACATTGGAGGCATCTGTAGTCTTCTTGCAAGGAATAAAGTGAGCCATCTTTGAGTACCGATCAACAACAACTATGACTGAATCATTACCTTTTTTAGTACGAGGTAATCCTAAGATAAAATCCATGCTAACATCAACCCAAGGAGCATCGGTAATAGGTAGCGGAGTGTAGAGACCAGTATTATGAATAGTACCCTTTGACCTTTGGGAAACCATACACTTTTGTACAAACTTCTGAACATTGTGTTTTAATAAAGGCCAGAAATATCTTTCTTCCACTAAAGCTATTGTCTTGTCACGACCAAAGTGTCCACCAAGGCCTCCGCCATGTAATTCACGAATGAGATGAATACGTAATGAACCTTGAAGAATGCAAAGATGATTACCTTTGAAGAGAAAACCATCTTGTATGAGAAAGTCGTCTGTACCATGTTCCTGAGTGCTACACTTATCCCACATTAATTTGAAATCTTCATCTTCGGCATAGAGATAAGTATGTGATTTCATTCCAAATTGTGATAAGAAGGTTAGCTCGTCTACTCAAAGCATCAGCGACCTTATTCAAACTTCCACTCTTGTGCGTCATAGAAAAGGTGTACTTGTTGATTGTAGACAACCTGTGCATCCGATTGACCTTTGAAGAAGTTTTTAAGTACTTCAAAGCTTGATGATCTGTATGAATCATGAACTCTTGATGGACTAGGTAAGTATGCTAGTGCTTCAGAGCTTGAACAAGAGCAATTAAGTCCAACTCATATGTAGACCATTTTTTGTGAGCATATGAATTTTTCACACTATAATAAGAAACAGGATGGCCTTCTTGAGTTAAGACGGCACTAATACCGATGATTGAAGCATTACAATCGATCTCAAAAGTCTTATTAAAATATGGCATTGCAAGAATGGGGGTGTTGCATAACTTTTCTTTAAGAGCATTGAAACTTTTATCCGCAATTTCTGACCATGTGAACTTTTCTTGCTTCAAATAATCAGTAAGAGGGGCTGCAATTGTGCTGAAATTCTTCACAAATAGCCTATCGAATGTTGCCAATCCATGAAAGCTCTGAACATCTTTAATGTAGGTAGGCGTCGGCCAGTCTTTAATGGCTTTCACTTTGCTATCATCTACATGTATACCAGTATCCGAGACCACATAACCCAAGAATAGTACTTTGTTGGTCATGAAAATACACTTCTTTAAGTTAATAAATAGAGCATTGGCATGAAGAACTTCAAATACTTATGAGAGGTGTGAAAGATGTTCATTTTCGCTGCGACTAAAAATCAAGATATCATCAAAATAGATAATAACTAACTGACTAAGAAAAGGTTGGAGACCTGGTTCATAAGTCGCATGAAAGTACTAGGAGCATTGGACAGCCCGAATGGCATGACAAGCCATTCATATAATCCTTCACATGTCTTGAAAGCGGTCTTCCATTCATCACCCTCTCGTATACGGATCTAGTGATAGCCACTACGAAGATCGAGTTTGGTGAATACTATAGAGCCGGCAAGCATATCAATCATGTCATCAATCCTTGGAATAGGGAATCGATAAGGGATAGTAATTCGATTTAGAGCTCGACAATCAATGCACATCCTCCATCCACCATCCTTTTTTAAGACAAATAAAACGGGGCAAGCAGAAGGACTCTTGCTTGGACGGATCAGACCCTTTGTCAACAAATCTTCAACTTGTCCTTGTAAAATAGCATGCTCAGTAGGACTCAATCGATAGTGTAGAAGATTTGGAAAAAAACATCCTAGTATAAGATCAATGTTATGCTGAATATCACGAGATGACGGTAAGGTAGTAGGTAACCCATTTGGAAATATAGCATTGAACTTCTCAAGTAAGGGTTTCACCTCTGTCGGAATCTCTACCATAGGCTTAGCATTTTCATGAGAACTCAAAGTGTGTGTCTTCTGCAATGAATGAGCAATAGTAGCAACCAAAGCACTAGTCTTTCCATCACTATGATCAGAAACAATTGTGGGTGATTTTGAAGGATGTAGGGTAAGCTTAACACCATCCTTGTAAAAGGTGTAGGTGTTCTCAAAGCAATTGTGAACCGCACGAACATCATATTGCCATGGCATTCCCAGTAGAAGATGGGTAGCATTCATATCCACTTTATCACATAGAACCGTATCTTCATAACTCGGAAAAGAGAATTTCACAAAGCATTGATATGTGATTGCTTTCGAAGAATCGCTGGCAATCCAACCAACGGAGTAAGGGGTGGGATGAGGAGTAACCGACAATCCCAATTTCTCCACAACATGAGCTGCAATGTAATTTTCAATACTTACGCTATCCATAATCACATCACACAACTTTTCTGCAATCAAACATTTGGATTTGAATATGTTATGTCGTTGAGAGTAGCAAGGTTGTGTAAGGAATAAAGGGTGAATCACGCCCAGCATATGATCACCGTATGCTTTATAGATGTCATGAGCAATTTCTTGTTCATCTATTTCATCCTCTTGAACGTCGAGTTCATTATCACGATCATTAGAATTGATGTTCCCATTGACTCGTCTACTTTCACTTGAACCATGGTTTGGCATTAAGCACTTCAAGCACTTGTCTCCTCTAGGTTTGTCATATAGACCTTGAGGTTTGGGTGTGGGTTAGGTGAACTGTTGAAAGTTTCATGCATTAGGATGACTATTATTGAAAGAAGGACGTTAGTACTAGGTTGTGGTATGAAGGTTTGATTTGGAGAGGGTGTGAAGGTTTTATTTGGAGTAGGCAGTAGAGGTGGGTGAGCGGGTAAAAAGACGTTGTTTTTGGTATGATGGTGTGTAAGAGTAGTCGTCGGGATAAGGTGTTGGGGAGTAGTTTGCATCGGCAGGTGGTGGGGATTGGTTGAATTGGTTATAGTATGGGCTTGGGGATTTGCAGTTGTTGTAATGGGTAGGCGGTGGTTGAGTAGGTTTTGAGAGAGATTTTTCAATCTTGATGGCGGCTTGAATAATATTAACCATAGTGTATGTAGAAAATACTAAACGACTCCATATCAGCCTATTCAATGCCTCTGTAAATCACGATACCAATTGTTCTTGTGATTCCCATAGTCGGTTTCTGGCAACAAGAGCATAAAATTCTGTCAAAGAGTTGTTGTTTGAAGTCAAGATTCTGAAGCTTGGCAAAGAGTTGTTATTTGAAGTCACGAGGAAGGAACTTTTGATGAATTAAAAACCTTATTCTCTTCCAAGTCATAATAGGAGGTTTCCAAGCATTAGTACGCTCCTCACAAAGGTTTTCCCACCAAGCCAGGGCACCACCTTTGAGCTTATAGACTACCATCTTTAATTGTGCATCATCCGGTACATCCATAAACTGAAAAAACGATTCAACTTCACATAACCAATCTAAAAGCTCTTCAATTTTAAACATACAGTTGAAGTTAGGAATATCGGCCTTGACTTTATACTTTGGTAATGCACCATATTGCACTTGTTGTTGGCCTTCCTTCAGATGTTTGTCATCACTCCATCGTTTTACTTGATCGACTTCGACCATAACTTCCTCATCGCTGTCATAGTCTTCAAAAGAATCATCTTTATGGCTCCGTGACTTTGTTGGAGTCTGTAAAGTGTTTCTTTTGTAAGGTTGAGTTTCAGATTCATCAATGTCAATGGGGAGTTTTTGTTCGGTGTGGGTAACGGATGAATTAGTGTTTTGAGTTTCGCAGATGGGAGGGTAGGTATTGGTTGGTTTTAATTCCTCGAGCTTCTTCAAGATCATGTCGAACTTTGTATCCAATTCCAAATTATGTATTGCAAATTTCTCCTCAAGGGTTTTGTTGAACTTTTTGAGTGTAACGTACTCAGTCATTATCAGAATTCTGTGGTGGAATCAACAACGAAGATCGATGTTGATAATGGTGAATGCGGAAGCGATTTGATAGGTCGTTTTGTAGATGAAGATCTACAAAAGAACCTTCTCTAATACCATTTGATGTAGCACAGCAGCTACAGAATAAAAGGATGCAGAAATCCTTCTAAGAGAGAAGAGATGCCTAGAAGAACAATAAGGGTTTTTAAAGAAGAAGAAGAATAAAGGTTTGTAGAGTAAAATAATACATTTCTAATTGAATTCAAAAGCCACCTGAAACATACAGTCCGACCTATAATTATAAGTGAGGAGATACTAAAACAAGAGTTCTAAAACAGGAAGAAGCATAGACCGACTCAAACACTTACCTAAATAGGGACTCTACTAAATAGGAAGAAACAAAGATAACCTACTAAAGATGGTCTCTACTAAATAGGGACTCGTTGTCCTGTTGGGATTTATGCCCTAAAACTTGTAAGTGCAAATGGTTGAAGACAATAATACGAATTATTCAGACTATCATTCAAGTTTATAAAAGGTTTATATTCAGTAATACATTCGTATTGTGCAAGAACATCATAGATTGCAAAATGTAATCTCTTAATGAGTATATGATGGTCATATACATAGAGGATTTATTTCGAGACGTGCAATCTAAAGAGTCCGTAGAGAGCGAACAAAGCTGGGTACTTTATTTGTGATTGATCTACTACTGCGGTCCATTATGTAAAGTACGGTGGTCTTATCCTAGACCGCTCATGTAGTTGACATGAGAATGGAGACACCTTAAATGATAAGATCATATAGGACTAGGCCACGATTTATATAAATCTCTCACCAAGATCCGTTAGTAGATGAAATTCATATATAATCGATAAACGATGGCTATTTATAGGTAATCTTAATCCTGAGTGTCTTATCGACTCCTTCAGGTTGGATCGTGACTTTTGATTTACCATGAGTGAGGTTGATGAGAATCTCAACCAATACCTCCGTATCTTGGAGTTACGGTTTGGCTTGTGGCTGGGAAGGTTTGAACACAATAGTGGAATCCACTCCTTTTTTTTATTGAAGTAGATGAGTAGTTCCCTTAAAGGTTAATTCGGGGCTTGAACGATTATGAGCGCTCTCCTTCTTCCGTGAGGAAGACAGAATTTAATTGTTCATTAGAGAATCAATGGTACTTAAAGGAAAAAGATATTTCTAGAGGGGTATAACGGACTTTATGACCCAACTCTAGTTATGAACTATTTGTGGAGGATCACACTATATGCAATTAGCTATATCAATGGACACTAAGACTTCAGATTGTATAAACACGTCTACAGTTCTGAGAGTGCAGCCTCGGGTTTTTAGTGGAATAACTCTGAGGTTAATAATCGTGAAATATTAATTAAAGAGTTTTAATTAATATTACTAAGTATTATTGGAGCTCAAAATTGTGGCTCCATTAGGGATCTTGCTAGCCCTTATAGTTGTTGGTAACGAGGATCACGGTAGATTAATTGGATAGTCCAATTAATAGTGTTTCGAAAGTAATGCGATTTAAATAAAAGAAAATAATTAAATAATTAAATATTTAATAAAATAATAGAAATTAATAATTATTAATTATTAATTCTATTTATTAAATATGAGGTTATGTAATTAAATAATGACTCGGACAAAAGAATTAAAATAATTAGATATTTTAATAGTCCAAAAGGTCACAGGTTCAAGTCTTGAGGGAGACTAAAAATAAATAGGATTTAGAATCCTATTTTGACTTGGTAAAACTAAAACCCTAAAGGACTACTATATAAGTGTTATATAGTTAGGAAAAACCTGACCTAACACACAAGTGAAAAAGAAAGAGAATTCGGCCACCAAAGAGAGAAGAAAAGAGAAAAAAAAGGTTTTTTTTTTTTTTTTCTGAATCTCTCCTTTTTTGTAGGATTCGGCCAGCGTTCTTTTCACATGACCTCTATCTATTGCGGTGGCGTGCCCACACACACGTTGTCAGACCGTGGGTCATAGCTCGAAATATCTGGTGTTAGATCGAGGAATCAGAAAAAAGAAAATCAAGAAAAATATATGTAGTTTCTAAAGTCTTTTTCTGCGTATATACAGGAACTCATTCCCGATTGAAAAAGGTTTTCAATATAAGAAAAATTTTTGAAACCCAATTCATAATGTTATACGATAATCAAAATCTTTTCTAAAACCTCTATCAATTGGTATCAGAGCCTTTGGTTCTAAGTTCATGTATATACGCAAAAGAAAAAGAAAAAACTACATCTTTCTTGTTTTTTTTTTTTCATATTGATTCTTGATCTATTGATATATTATTGTGTAGGCACAAATCTAGAATGTATGGTTTGTTTTATTGTTATACGATGTGATTGTATGATTATAAAAGCGTAATTGATCATTAATTATATGGTGTCATGGGTTGTAGGTTTCATTTTTCGTTTTTTTTTTTTTTTTGTTAAAGCTGAATCTGTTATTGGCTATTTCGTACATCTTGTAATTAACTGATGTGAAACCATAGCAAACGATGTCTGATTAAGGCAATTCAAAAACGGATGGCTAGAAGAGATCTAGACGAAGACAACTACGCAAACGGCATCGAAAAATCATCCTGGACGCGCGCTCACCTTCCGCTTCAAGACAGATGTGCGGCAGACCCGAAACAGGGCAGTGCACTTATGCGCAAGGAACTGTCATGGCAGGTTTTGGGGCTGTTCTTGTGGATTTTTTGAGAGCGATTTTGCTGTGTATTTTCTGAGAAATATTGGTGAATATTAACCTAGAAAAGTGGCAGAAAATCGGAGCAAAAAATCATGGGCGAAAGGACCCACGAACGCGCACGAAAGCGCAGCTCGCGCAATGGCTGCGCACACCTTGCATGCGTGCGGCTACGCTGCTGGCACCTGCACTTTCCCATGCGTTAGGGTTTTCTAGGGTTTCATCTTGACCTAGGGTGCGTGTTAAGGTAACATGTGGACCTCTGGAAAAGATGTTGACTTTTGACAAAAATCAAGTTTGCTTGGTTAGGAAAATGAAGACAAGAAGAATTCAACTCGAAGAAGAACTATTGAAGACCAAGGAATGCCTTGGGAATACAATTGTAATTAGAATTGTTTAAGTTAGATACCTATGTCACTCGGTCAATTACGTATGCTTTATTTATTTTCATAAGATGATTATATGGATGTTAAAGCATTGTCATACATATGAATATCATCTAGATTAGGTGTGCCTACACATACATAATAATATGTCATGCATAATTGTCATATTATATTGTTTTATTTTAATGTGATTAAAATAGGAAACAATTTCATAAATGACAATTAAATAATGGATTTAGTTTTTAGGAGTAAAAACTTGATAATATCCATTAATTAACTAATCAACAAATTAAAGAGTTTAATTAAAAAGATTAGTTAGGTTCTTATCATTAATTAAGATTAATTGGATTAATTAGTTAAATAAAAAGAACCAAATAATGAGATTAGTTTTTAGAAGTAAAAACTTGGTAAATCTCATTAATAACTAATCTATATTAAAGTTTTTAATTAATGATTAGTTAGATTCTTTGTATTAATTAAGATTAATTATATTAATTATAAATTAAAAAGAATCGAATAATGAAATTAGTTTTTAGCAGTAAAAACTTGGTAAATCTCATTAATGACTAATTAACCAATTAAAGAGTTTAATTAAATTGATTAGTTTAGTTCTTATATTAATTAAGATTAATAAGATTAATTACTTAATTAAAAAGAACCGAATAATGAGATTAGTTTTTAGGAGTAAAAAATTGGTAAGTCTCATTAATAACTAATCTATATATTAAAGTGTTTAATTAGATTAGTTAGGTCCATTTAATGTTAGATTTAATTTGATTAAACAATAATGACATATTGGACCAAATAATGTGATTTAGTTTTAATAGTTAAAACTTGATAATTTCACATTTAATTTCTAGTTTATTTAAATGGTTTATGTAATAGAAATTGAAATAATAAATTATATTTTAAGAGTTAAAATTGAATAATTTATTATAACTAGTAAACTTAGATTTTATATTAGCCGTAGAATCTAAGTAAAGACTAGAAACATAGAGTTTTAGAAACTCTTAGTTTAAAGAAAATCCTAAATTACAAATAGTGAGTGGGAGAGGGATATATGACATTATATCCCGCAGTCTCCAGTGTTAGTTCAACACCGTGAGATTTGAGTGGCGCCTTGTAACGGCTTTGCTTTCGTCCTCCCTAAGGAGGGTGTCCATAAGAGTCAATACCAAGGTTGACTTCCTAACGGATAGGTTTTCGGAATGTATTTTGGGACTGACCTAGCCTACCTAGGCACTCTCAAGTTAAGTTCATGAATTTTGAAACGATGGGTCACACTCATAAAGGACTTAATTAAGTTATTAATTTATTGTCCTGACTAAATCAAAGTGATAGTTGGATAATATAAGAATAAAGAGTTATTCTGGTCTATTATCCGATTGAGAATGTCTCGATCTAACATGCAGGGATTTGACCTAGCCTACGTAGACACTTACTTGTGGAGTGTTGGATTATCGTAGCATAGCAACTAATTTTAGGGATTTTTTAGTTCATTAAAATTATGCTCATGCATCATGTTTAATTTTATGCCGAACTATAGCATTTGATATGAATGTATGAATTAAATGATATTAATTTAGATTTATGTCTTTAAATATCAGCGTTATCTTCTGTATTATTATTTCCTCGCAAACGAAACATTAATCGGGATAACTTTATTAAGTGAAACCAACACGAACGCAATCATGGTCTGCAAAAACCTTAAATTTGTGCTTACGGAGGAATGTCCTCCAGAGCCTGTAACCAACGCAGGACTAGTTACAGAAGGTAAGACTAGCGAAGCAAATGTTGCTGACCCATGTACTTCTGGTTTCAAGAAGACGAAGAGGTCTACTGGTAAAATAAAGGCTAAGCCCAAAATAAAGAGCACCATGACTGACTAAGCAAAAGGAAAAATGTTTCCATTGCACAGAGGTTGGTCATTGGAAGAGGAATTGTTTTCAATACCTCGAGCAGCTCTCCAATAAGAAGAAAGTGAAAAGTAAATCAAATTTACTTATCATTAAATTTTGTTTAGTGGAAGATGATTCTTCACCTTGAATAGTAGATTTAGAGGCTACTAACTACTTTTGTTCTTCTTTACATTGGAATGATTATTGGCAAAAGCTGGAGGAGGAGTCCTTTACTATGCACGTTGGAACAGGTGATGTCGTTTCAGTACAAGCAGTGGAAGTAGTTAGACTACAAATAAATATTCATTTTCTTTTATTTGAACAATGTATGTTTCATTCCTGGATTTACAAGGAATTTGATTTTTGTATCCGGATTACATGAAAAAGTTTCATAAGGTTTTTTTTAATGATAAATCAGTTATCATTTCAAGAAATGGAATGAATGATTGTTCTGGAATAAATAAAAATGACTTGTATGTTTTAAGACCGTTAATTCATACAACACTGCTTAATACTGAATTGTTTAAAGTTGAAAAACCTAAAACAAAGCGACAAAAGATTTCTCCAGCTGATGACACGTATCTGTGGCATCTAAGACTTGAACATATAAACCTTGATAGGATAAACAGACTAGTAAAAAACCGATCTTTAAGTCAGGTAGAGATCGGTACCTTACCTGTATGTGAATCTTGTCTGAAGGGTAAGATGACCAAGAGACATTTTATAAGAAAAGGGACAAGAGCCACGCAACCACTTGAGCTTATACATTCAGACGTCTGCGGACTAATGAATGTTTGAGCTAGAGGTGGTTATGAGTATTATGTCACATTTATTGAAGACTACTCTAGATACGCGTATGTTTACCTAATGCAACGTAAGTCGAAAACTTTTAAAAGGTTCAAAGAATTTCGAGCTGAAGTTGAAAATCAATTAGGCAAAACAATCAAATCACTACGATCGGATCGTAAGGGTGAGTATCTCGACCAAGAGTTTAAAGACTATATGGTTGAGCATGGGATAGTATGCCAACTCACAACTCCAGGTACACCACAGCAGAATGATGTTGCGGAGAGAAGAAATAGGACCTTGATGGAAATGGTTAAATCTATGATTAGTTTCTCATCATTACCATATTCCTTTTGGGGATATGCACTACAAACAGCGACTTACATACTGAATGTAGTTCCATCCAAATCTGTTCCTAAGACTCCCCTAAAGTTGTGGAATGGTCGTAAAGCTAGTTTATGATATTTTCGCATATGGGGATGTCCAGTACATGTACTGAAGAATAAGAGGTACAGGGTGTTGTTTCTAATGATAGTATGGATTATCCATTGACATTTAGACATGCAATGGAAGATTCTGACAAAGAGGAATCGCTTAAAGCCATGAATCTCGAGATGGAGTCCATGTACTCCAACTCAGTCTGGGAACTTATAGACTTACCAGATGGGATAAAACCTATAGGATGTAAGTGGATATATAAGCGTAAGAGAGGAGTAGACGAGAAGGTAGAGACCTTCAAGGCAAGGCTAGTGGCTAAGGGTTACACCTAAAAGGAAGGCATTGATTATGATGAAACCTTCTCATCGGTAGCTATGTTTAAGTCTATTAGGATACTCTTATCCATAGCTACCTATTTCGATTACGAAATCTGGCAAATGGATGTCAAGACTGCATTCTTGGATGACAATCTAGACGAGAGCATCTATATGATACAATCAGAGGGATTCATATTCCAAGATCAAGAGCAAAAGGTTTGCAAACTGCAAAGGTCTATTTATGGACTTAAGCAGGCGTCTAGATCTTGGAACACTAGGTTTAATATTGCGATCAAAACCAATGGCTTTGAGCAGAACGTTGATGAGCCTTGTGTATACAAGAGTATCATTGACAAGAAAGTAGTTTTCTTGGTCCTTTACATAGATGATATCCTACTCATTGGGAATGACATAGGAACATTGTCGGAAGTAAAGGGTTGGCTTGCTAACCAATTCCAAATGAAAGATTTAGGAGAGGGAAATTATGTTCTTGGGATCCAATTGATAAGGGATCGTAAGAACAAACTGTTAGCGTTGTCTCAAGCATCGTATATCGATAAGATACTTGTGCGATTCTCCATGCAGAACTCCAAGAAAGGTAGTTTACCTTTAAGACATGGAATTCACTTGTCTAAGGAACAGTGTCCTAAGACACCTCAAGAAATTAAGGATATGAGACGAATTCCCTATGCGTCTGCAGTAGGCAGTCTTATGTATGCTATACTATGCACAAGACTCAACATCTGCTTCGCAGTGGGAGTAGCCAGTAGATATCAGTCCAACCCAGGATTGGATCATTGGGTTGCTGTTAAGCACATTCTCAAGTATCTTCGGAGAACGAGAAACTATATGCTAGTATATTCCCATCCGAATTTGATTCCATTGGGATATACATATTCTGACTTTCAATCAGACAAGGATTCAAATAAATCCACATCTGGGTCAGTATTCACCCTTAGTGGTGGAGCCATAATTTGGAGGAGTATCAAACAATCTTGCATTGTTGATTCCACCATGGAAGCCGAGTATGTAGCAGCTTGTGAAGCAACTAAGGAGGTTGTTTGGCTCCGAACATTCTTGAGTGATCTGGAAGTTGTTCCAGATATGGATAAGCCCATAAAACTTTATTGTGATAATAGTGGAGCTGTGACCAGTTCACAAAAACCAAGAAGCCACAAAATAAGGAAGCATATAGAGAGAAAATATCATCCCATCAGAGAGATAGTGCAGCGAGGAGACGTGATCGTGACGAAGATTGCGTCGCAAGACAACTTGGTTGATCCATTTATAAAGACCTTGACTACTAAAGTGTTTGAAAGTCACCTAGAGGGTCTAGGATTACGAGACATGTCCCATCTGCTTTAGTGCAAGTGGGAGATTGTTGGGATTTATGTCATAAAGCTTGTAATTGTAAATGGTTTAAGACAATAATAAGAATTATTCAGATTATCATTCCAGTTTATAAATGTTTTATGTTCAGTAATACATTCGTATTGTGTAAAAACATCCCAAATTGCAAGATGTAATCTCATAATGAGTATATGATGGTCATATACAGAGAGGATTCATTTTGAGACGTGCAATCTAAAGAGTCCATAGAGAGTGAACAAAGCTGGGTACTTTGTTTGTGATTGATCTGCTGCTGCAGTCCATTCTATAAAGTATGGTGGTCTTATCCTAGACCGCTCATGTAGTTGACATGAGAATGGAGGCACCTTATATGATGCGATCATATAGGACTGGGCCACGATTTATATGAATCTCTCACCAAGATCCGTTAGTAGATGAGATTCATATATAATCGATAAATGATGGCTATTTATAGGTGATCTTAATCTTGAGTGTCTTATCGACTCCTTTAGGTTGGATCGTGGCTTTTGATTTACCATGAGTGAGGTTGATGAGAATCTCGACCAATACCTCCGTATCTTGGAGTTACAGTTTGGCTTGTGGCTGGGAAGGTTTGAATACAATAGTGGAATCCACTCCTTCTTGATTGAAGTAGAGTAGTTCCCTTAAGGGTTGATTCGGGGCTTGAACGATTATGAGCGCACTCCTTCTTCCGTAAGGTAGACAGGATTTAATTGTTTATTAGATAATCAATCGTACTTAAAGGAAAAAGATAGTTCTAGAGGGGTATAACGGACTTTATGACCCAACTCTAGTTATGAACTATTTGTGGAGGATCACATTATATACAATTAGCTATATCAATGGACACTGAGACTTCAGATTGTATAAACACGTCTACAGTTCTGAGAGTGCAGCCTCACGTTTTTAGTGGAATAACTCCGAGGCTAATAATCGTGAAATATTAATTAAAGAGTTTTAATTAATATTACTAAGTATTATTGGAGCTCAAAACTGTGGGTCCATTAGGTGCCCTTGCTAACCCTTATGGTTGTTGGTAACGAGGATCACGGTAGATTAATTGGATGGTCCAATTAATAGTGTTACGAAAGTGATGCGATTTAAATAAAAAAGAATAATTAAATAATGTGATTATTTAATTAATTAAATATTTAATAAAATAATATAAAATAATAATTATTAATTATTAATTCTATTTATTAAATATGAGATCATGTGATTAAATAATGACTAGGACAAAAGAATTAAAATAATTAGATTATTTTAATAGTCCAAAAGGTTACAGGTTTAAGTCTTGAGGGAGACTAAAAATAAATAGGATTTAGAATCCTATTTTCACTTGATAAAACTAAAACCCTAAAGGACTACTATATAAGTGTTATATAGTTAGGAAAAACCTGACCTAACACACAAGTGAAAAAGAAAGAGAATTCGGCTACTAAAGAGAGAAGAAAAGAGAAAAAAAAAGTTTTTTTTGACTCTCTCCTCTTTTACAGGATTTGGCCGGCGTTCTTTTCACATGACCTCTATCTCTTGCTGTGACGTGCCCACACACACATTGTCAGACCGTGGGTCATAGCTCGGAAGATCTGGTGGTAGATCGAGGAATCAGAAAAAAGAAAATCAAGAAAAAGGTATGTAGTTTCGAAAATCTTTTTCTGCGTATATACAGGAACTCGTTCCTGATTGAAAAAGGTTTTCAATATAAGAAAAAATTTTGAAACCCAATTCTGCATATTATACGATAATCAAAATCTTTTCTAAAACTTCCATTATGTTCTGCATCATCTTTTAAGATATTATATACATTTTAAGATTTCTTGTGAAATATGTCACATTGGAAGTCCTATTATGTTGTCCATATGACTTGAAGCATAACACGATAAACAGAAATTGTCCCCTATGCCAACAGCTCCAACTCACGGTCGCGACATATAGATCGCGACACTCACTGTTTTGATTGCGAAATTTCAGTTTTATTAGGTTAAGTTTTTTTAGGTTTTTATTTATATTTATTAAAGCTAGTTTAGTTGTATTATGTTTCTTATAATTTATTTCCTATTAGAATTATATTAGGTTTCTTATTATTTATTTCCTATTAGAATTGTATTAGATTTTTTGTTATTGTTTCCTATTAGGAGTAGGTTAGGTTATTGAGTTATTATAAATAGACTAGGTTTGTATTCATTCAAAATCAATTCAGATTATCAGTAAAATTGAGAGGTGATCTATTCGGCTTTTCTAAAATTTTAGGAAGCTTGGGCTAGTTCAAGGGCTAATAACCCGAGATCTAAATTTATTCAGCTTTTTCCGAGACCAAAACCTTGGGAATCGCTTGGGCTAGGGTTAATTCTCCAACAAGGGCTAATTCTAGAGGTTTGATTAGTTAAATTGTTGACTAATCAAAACAAATCTCTCTAACATTGGGAATTCTGTTTCTAGGGTTAGGGTTTCAAATTAGGGATTTTCGACCGAGGTACTCAACAACCTATTTCCTCATTCTTTCATTCCCTAGCAATCCATTTTTATTTAAATATCTCTTTTGAAATGGTGTTTCAGTAACTAGGACTTGGTCCCTCCATCCCAATTCATGTTGTTCTTCCGGACTGGATTAGGCATATTAATAGGAAGCTAAGCTTTCTTAGGTTTGTCAAACTGTTGCATGGTATGTCTAGCCGAACCCAAGTAAAGGCATACTGAAGAGCTAATGACACGTCTAAGAAAGAATGCGTCATAGCTAAAGAAAATGCTTGAGATGGTAATATATGCAGATATTCTTACTACAAGTGATCATTTGATACTTCAAAAATAAGGGAAAGTAGTAAGTATGCCCTAACACCATACTTCGGCTGACAGACTCGAGATTATAAGGCTTCACTCTCATACATGGTTTTGTTAACGTTTTACAGACTGATGCTGATTATGTGAAATGTGAAACAGGTACCTAGCTTTAGACATCTTACCTTTTGTTCATAGTTCTATCATTTCAATGTGCTTACTGATTATCTTCATTTTATTTTACAGTGACAGATATTTGATTTGAGAAGCTAGCACATAAATTCCTTGTCAAAGTAGCTCTGGTAAAAAGAGAAATCTTAGAGGACGAAAAATGGAAACATTTCCTAGTAAGAATCCAATTCTTGATGGTTCAAGGGGCAGGGCAGGTGTTGATTGTAACCGTTCATGAAGTAGGAAGATAAGGTAAGTGCTTCAGACATACATAAATTAATAGGATTAGGTATGTCATAGCTGATTTTATTACTCTCTTCGATTCAGATCTTCCCTTTAGAGTATGTCATATTTGAAGATTAATGTATTTTAAATAATTAAAGTAAAGAATACATGGTGTAAGATATTAAGCTATCTAGTCTATACAAGTGACATTGAACATCTTACTAAAATTATAGCTAAAGGAATGCTTTGATTACTAAATCTTTGACAATCTTTACCTTTTTTTCCTTTTTCTATACAAGGCTTCTGGGTTCCGACATACAACAGACTTAAATTTCTATTGGAGAACTGAAATAGTTCCAAGAGGAAGCAAACAGCGGTGTTTGGATGCACTTTGATGAAAGTTTTGATTACGTATCAAACTTTATAATTGATGGAAGTCAAGGGGATGTTTAATTACGGACTTATAGTTATTGACATAAATATTTGGCAAGTTATATAAGTTGGTGAGATATGACAAATTTGCTACACAATAATCAGTTATGGTATGATCCCTACAGTTCAATTTTGGTGAGCTTGTTCAAATATCTTATTTTTAATGTAGGGTAGGGTGGCAGGAACACAACTATGAAACTTTTGAAAGGGCAAGGCAGCATTTGACTAGGTTAGTCAATCGAAGTTATAGATACTTCATGTAATATCCCAAATTTCGGATAATTAATTTTGAACATGTGAATATAAAAATATATGAGTTGAGGGGTATAAAAATATATGAGTCGAAGTTATAGATACTTCATGTAACATCCCAGGTCGCGATGACCGAAATGATATAAAAAAAATTCAGCTTCTGGAGGAAGCCATCGAAACAGACAGAAAAGAAAGAAAGCAGAAACCAGGAGAAGAAGAAGAAGAAGAGAAAGAAGAGAAGAAGAAGAGGAAGAAGAAAAGAAGAAGAGAAAGAAGAAAAGAAGAAGAAGAGAAGGGAAAGAAAAAGAAAAGAAAAGAAAGAAAAGTGTAACAATCCTGATGGAACCTGGTGTTCAGCTTTCACCTGCTAACAAGTCATGCATCTATTCACAAATTCCACCACATTTTTCTTCATTTTAGACCACCAATACTGAGTGTTCAAGTCTCTGTACATCTTTGTGCTACCTGGGTGCATCGAGTACGAACTACTGTGTGCCTCTGTCAGGATCATCTTTCTCAATTCTTCATCATCTGGAATACAAATCCTGTCTCTGAAACACACAATACCGTCAGTTCTAACTGAAAAGTCCGGATGCTTCCCAAAGGGGATCTGTTCACATATCATCTGGAGTCTAGCATCCTACTTCTGTTTATCTGCAATCTACTGAATCAAACTGGGTCTGCATATCAACTCCGCTACCAATGCGTTATCTGAATTCAGCTGTAATTGTACATTCATAGCCTTCAGAGCAAACAATGTTTTTCTGCTCAGAGCATTTGCTACCACGTTCGCCTTTCCTGGATGGTAATTAATTACACAGTTATAGTCTTTAATCAACTCCATCCACCGTCTCTGTCTCAGATTAAGCTCTTTCTGGGTAGGCAGATATTTCAGACTCTTGTGATCTGTGTATACCACATTTGTTTTATATATTTATATTGCGGAAATTCTGACTTTAAACTTTATTGTATATTTATAAATCTATCTAAATTTCTGAATTTACAATTTAGTGTTTTATATGATATTGAAATTTATTTTAGTGTACACCCACTAAGCTATATGCTTAGCGCGTTGATGTTTATCGCGTGTAGGTAACAAGGATACTGAGGAAGCAAAAGATTGAAGAGAGAGAGAGTTGCAGGCAGAGATCTAGAGTCACCTCAGTTTGGGTAGTCATATTTCTGTATCATATAGTTAGTTACGCATGCATATACAGAGAGATTTGTAATTGTGTTATATATATATATATATATTGTAATTGAGTTATATAATTATGTTTTGTAATTTTGTGATGTAATTAATTGTTTTATGCTTTCTGTTTTTTCATTTTCGAAGGACTGTCAATAATGAGTTGTTGTATTTTAAAAACTGTTTGAAAGTCGCACTAAACGGCAGAGTGCGCATTTGAATGAAATGATATTTGAAGTGTTATTGAGAATTATATTGATTTGAAAACAGGTTTTGGGAAATCAAAAAAACAGAGGAAACTCTGCCTAAATTTTTAAAAACTGAATTTTGATAGGCTCACTAGAAAAACATTTTTAAATTACAAAGTGATATGATTTTAAATGGTTTGAAATGAATAACGAGAATTTAGAAAGTTTTGAAAACCCAGTAACGCTTCCTGGATCGATTCAGTCGGGTCGGGTCAGGGGGTGTTACACTTCAAATATGGTGTGTGGTTATCTTTTTATTTCATTTGATAGCTAATGACTCTTGTGTCTTGACCTTGTCCTCTTAGTTGATTTTGTCACTAAAGGTGCACAACCAAGTGATCTATGCCATGCCGGTCATAATTGTGGACATTATTGTCTTTTGTGGATTGATGAATCAATTTCAAATGATGGTGCGTAACATTAAACTATGCAATTGGCTTGAATATCTTATTTGATTTTCTATTGTATTCTATAATCTTGAGCAGATAATTTTTGACAAGCTATGCTTTCTACTTGTTCTTTTTCTTTTTTTCCCTCTTCCATCAAATTCCAATTGAGAAACACATCCTATGAGGAATCAAATTTTCAGCATAGAGATGCCTTGTCAAGAAAGGTTAAGGTCATGGTTGCATTGATCTGTCATGGACATTTTTGAGTCTTTGATGGCACCTGTGTTAAGAATACTACAATGGAGCAACACTTATCGTTGAAGTATCAGCATCGCATGAAAAGCCTGTCAAGCTAGCAATCGAATATCACAGCCAGTATCAGCTGTATCACAGACATGCAGTGCAGCTCCAGCTCTTCATTTAGTTTATCAACAACAGTTGCTTTCTTAGCATTAATTCTAACTGTTTAGTTAGTTATTTATCAGTTGTTAATAACATATTTTGATGATGTGGAAGTATGGTTGGCTGGCCTTGATTTAAGAAAAGTTAGTTAGAAATTGATTCTCAGTATAAGAAGTGAAATGTATTTTCTAACAATCAATTAATGCAATACAAGTTTTTCATGTAAATATGTCCATGGTTATTCTCATAAGTTTCTCTTTGTAAAATAAAGCTTGTTCCCACACGCCATTCTCGAACAGATTGTTACTTGCATCAAACACTTGTTCTACAGTCTTTTCATGGTATCAGAGCCTAAATGGCAAACAGTTCAAGCTTTACTTCTTTAGCTTCAGGTCAGAATATGGCTCCCTCTTCCAAGAAGATCGAGTTTGCTTTAATCTCAAAACTCTCAATTTCAACCTCTCTGTGAAGTTGACTAGGAACAACTTCATCATTGGCAAGCTTAGATCCTTCCAGCTATCTGAGCACTTGATCTGGAAGATTACATCAATAAAGGTAAATCTACTTCAGCTAAGTTTGTTAATGTTGTACCTGATAATAGCGTTAAGGAAGAAGCAATTATCAATGAAAAAATTTTTGATTGGAGGAGATATGATCAGTTACTGTTGTGCTGGCTGATGAGCACTGTTAGTGGGGATTTAAGTGGTGAAGTCACTGATTGTCAAACTTCTCTTGAGTTTTAGAAGTCGTTGAGTCTTTATTCTCGAGTGAGTCTCTTGCCAAGGTCTTGTAACTTAAACAGTAGCTCCAAAATGTAAATAAAGGATCTAGTTCCATAACTGAGTTTGTTCTTCGAGTGAAGTTCTTTGGAAATGGTCTCAAATCAACTGGTCAATTTGTCGTAGACAAAGATCTCTTGCTTAGTGTATTGAATGGCCTAGGCCATGACTATAATCCGGTCGCGGTGCTATTATCACAGCAACAATCCTTTATTACTCTTCATGAAGCACAATACATGTTCATGACTCATGAGCAAAGAATTAAGCATCTCAATTCTGTTTCTCATATTGATGCTGCTACACCAGCTGTTAATTTTGCAACTAACAATTGTGGTAGAGACAATTTTAACAGAGGAGGAACCAATACAAATCAGCCTAGTAGTAGAGGCAACAACAATAACAAACGTAGCAAGAGATGAAGAGAAAGGTGGAACAACAACAATAAACCAACGTGTCAATTTTGTAGTAGGTCTGGACCCTCAGCAATCCAGTGTTATAACAGATATGATAGATCCAATCAAGGCCAGAACTTCAACAATAATGTAACTAATAATCATACAGCTATGCAGCTCAATACTCAAGGCAATATTCAGGGTCCTAACACTCATGGCAACTATCAATATCAGCAACGAAATTATCAACCTCGTCAGCTTGGTTATCAAGCTCATTTTAATTAGCATACACCTCAAGTTATCCCTGAATCGATTGCTGATCCAATTTGGTATGCTGATTCTGGTACTATCAGCCAAGTGACACCCGATCTTGGTAAATTTTCACACTACTCTCATTATAATGGCTCACATAAATTGCTAGTTGGTAGTGGACAACACTTAGATATTTGTAATATTGGGATACCTTGGTTAGTTCACACACTAATCCTTTGCAGACCTTGCAAATGAAAAATGTCTACATGTTCCTACGATAACCGAAAACTTTCTAAGCATTTCTCAATTCACTAAAGATAATCATGCTGTGGCTGAGTTTTTTGATACTTGCTGTGTGACTAAGGATAAGAATACCAAGAGAATATTGTTCAAAGGAACCCTTAAAAATGAACTATATCAGTTGCAGCAGCATGGCAAAAATGCTAAGCTTCCTGGTCTTCAATCAGGAACTGCTTCTGTCTACTTAGCTGATTCTCGTTTTGCTAATTGTAATAATCATGCAAAGTTTGTTTCTTCTACTTGTGATAATGCTCATTTGTCTGCCAAACATTCTGCTGTGCATAATAATTGTGATATTCAAACTACTGTTGGTTGTGCTCAAAATTCTGTCAATAGTTCCATTTGTTTGTCTGCAGTTGGTAGTGCTAATAAACTTTGACTCTATGACACTCTAAACTTGGTCATCCTTCCCTTGCTATGCTTCAACAAGTCTTGAGGTCTCTTAATGTGTATTACTCCAGTACTGAAATTTAATGTTGTGATTCATGCAAAATTGGTAAAATGCACCAACTTCCATTTGCTAAGGCTAATATTACTCCCTCTACTCCTCTAGAACTTGTATATACTGACATTTGGGGTCCTTCACCTCTTCTTTCAACAGATGGTGCAAAGTATTATATTGTCTTTGTGGATAATTTCACTAGGTAATCTTGGCTTTTCCCTTTGAAACTAAAATCTGAAGTTTTATCAGTTTTTGTTGCCTTTAGAACCTAAGTTGAAAAAAAAAATGTGACCATCCTATTAAGATTCTACAAACTGACATCGAGAGTTTTAAGCTTTTGCACCTTATCTTAAACAACATGATATACTTCTTAGATACTCTCGTCCCTACACACACTAACAAAATAGTGTTCCTAAAAGAAAACATAGGCATGTTGTAGAAATTGGTCTCACCTTGTTAGCTTATGCAAACTTCCCTTGTCTTTTTGGGCAGAAGCCTTCCAAGATGCAGTTTTGCTAATCAACAACTTGCCTACTCCTTTACTACACAACATCTCACCTTTTGAGAAACTCTTCTATAGAAAACCAAATTACCATTATTTCAGAACCTTTGGTTGTGCATGCTTCCCTTACCTTAGACCATTCTCTAATCAAAAGTTTAATTTCCATTCTACAAAATGTGTGTTCATAAGGTATAGTTTACAACACAAGGGTATAAATGCTTGCATCTATTTGGGAGGGTCTATTTGTCTCACAATGTTTTCTTTCATGAGTTTGAATTCCCATATCAGTCTTTATTTCATATTCCAGTCGATTCTTCTCCCTATTCTTTTATTCCTTCTTTGTCAGTCATTCGAAATAAACCTTCCAGTAGTCATCACAAGCTTCCTTCTAGTCCTTTGCAGCTGCAACCATTGTCTCATTTGTTAGCTATACTTGAGCCTTCTCCCATACACACTCCACATAATATATTTGTTGAGCTTAATGCAACTAGTTAAGTTTCTTTTCCTCCTACTGCACTCAATAAACATTCAATGGCAACTAGATCTAAAACAGGTCACTCCAAGCCTAGAGTGTTTTCTGCCTTATGTAAGTCCTTATTATTGCAAATATTGACAGTGAGCCTCTCAATGTCAAGTCTCCACTTGCTGATCCTAACTGGAAACTGAAGGGAGTTTTAGAAAAGATTTTGATTATCGTATAACATGCGGAATTGGATTTCAAAAATTTTTCTTATATTGAAAACTTTTTTCAATCAGGAACGAGTTCCTGTATATACGCAGAAAAAGACTTTAGAAACTACATACCTTTTTCTTGATTTTCTTTTTCTAATTCTTCGATCTACCACCAGATCTTCCGAGTTATGACCCGCGGTCTGACAACGTATGTGTGGGCACGTCACGGCAAGAGATGGAGGTCACGTGAAAAGAACGCCGGCCGAATCTCGTAAAAGAGGGGAGAGTTAGAAAAAACTTTTTTTTTTCTTTTCTCTCTTTCTTTGGTGGCCGAATTCTCTTTCTTTTTCACTTGTATGCTAAATTAGGTTTTTACTAACTATATAACACTTATATAATAGTCCTTTAGGGTTTTAATTTGACCAAGTCAAAATAGGATTCTAAATCCTATTTATTTTTAGTCTCCCTAAAGATTTGAACCTGTGACCTTTTAGACTATTAAAATAATCTAATTATTTTAATTTTTTTGTCCTAGTCATTATTTAATCACATGACCTAATATTTAATAAATAGAATTAATAATTAATAATTATTAATTTCTATTATTTTATTAAATATTTAATTAATTAAATAATCACATTATTTAATTATTCTCTTTTATTTAAAACGCATTACTTTCGTAACACTATTAATTAGACCATCCAATTAATCTACCGTGACCCTCGTTACCAACAACCATAAGGGCTAGCAAGGGGACCTAATGGATCCACAGTTTTGAGCTCCAATAATACTTAGTAATATTAATTAAAACTGTTTAATTAATATTTTACGATAAACCCGAGGCTGCACTCTCAAAACTGTAGACGTGTTTATACAATCTGAAGTCTCAGTGTCCATTCTAAAGCTGGGTCATAAAGTCCGTTATACCCCTCTAGAAATATCTTTTCCTTTAAGTACCATTGATTTTCTAATGAACAATTAAATCCTGTCTTCCTCACGGAAGAAGAAGAGCGCTCATAATCGTTCAAGCCCCGAATCAACCCTTAAGGGAACTACTCATCTACTTCAATCAAGAAGGAGTGGATTTCACTATTGTGTACAAACCTTCCCAGCTACTAGCCAAACCGCAGATTCTAGATACGGACATATTGGTCGAGATTCTCATCAACCTCACTCATAGTAAATCAAAAGCTACGATCTAACCAGAAGGAGTCGATAAAACACTCAGGATTAAGATCACCTATAAATAGCGATCGTTTATCGATTATATATGAATCTCATCTACTAACGGATCTTGGTGAGAGATTCATATAAATCGTGGCCTAGTCCTATATGATCTCATCATATAAGGTGCCTCCATTCTCATGTCAACTACATGAGCGGTTTAGGATAAGACTACCGTACTTTACAGAATGGACCGCAGCAGTAGAATAATCACAAACAAAGTACCTAGCTTTGTTCGCTCTCTACGGACTCTTTCGATTGCACGTCTCAAAATAAATCCTCTCTGTATATAACCATCATATACTCATTATGAGATTACATCTTGCAATCTAGGATGTTCTTGCACAATACGAATGTATTACTGAATATAAAACATTTTATGAACTTGAATGATAATCTGAATAATTCTTATTACTGTCTTTAACCATTTACAATTACAAGCTTTAGGGCATAAATCCCAACAATCTCCCACTTGCACTAAAGCAGTTGGGACATGTCTCGTAATCCTAGACCCTCTAGGTGACCTTCAAACACTTTAGCCATCAAGGTCTTTGTAAATGGATCAGCCATGTTATCTTGCGATGCAATCTTCGTCATGACCACGTCTTCTCGCTGCACTATCTCTCTGATGAGATGATATTTCCTCTCTATATGCTCCCTCTTTTGTGGCTTCTTGGTTCTTTGGAATTGGCCACAACTTTACTATTATCACAATAAAGTGTCATGGGCCTATCCATATCTGGAACAACTTCCAGATCACTCAAGAACTTTCGGAGCCAAACAGCCTTCTTAGCTGCTTCACAAGCTGCTACATACTCGGCTTCCATGGTGGAATCAACAATGCAAGATTGCTTGATACTCCTCCAAATTATGGCTCCACCACCAAGGGTGAATACTGACCCATACGTGGATTTCCTTGAATCCTTGTGTGACTGAAAGTCAGAATCTATATATCCCAATAGAATCAAATTCAAATAGGAATATACAAGCATATAGTTTCTCGTTCTCCAAAGATACTTGAGAATACACTTAACAGCAACCCAATGATCCAATCCTGGGTTGGACTGATATCTATTGGCTACTCCCACTTCGAAGCAGATGTCGGGTCATAGCATAACATACATAAGACTGTCTACTGTAGACGCATAGAGAATTCGTCTCATATCCTCAATTTCTTGAGGTGTCTTAGAACACTGTTCCTTAGACAAGTGAACTCCATATCTTGAAGGTAAACTACCTTTCTTGGAGTTCTGCATGGAGAATCGCACAAGTATCTTGTCGATATACGATGCTTGAGACAACGCTAACAGTTTGTTCTTACGATCCCTTTTCAATTGGATCCCAAGAATATAACTTGCCTCTTCCAAATCTTTCATTTGGAATTGGTTAGCAAGCCAACCCTTTACCTCTGACAATGTTCCTACGTCATTCCCAATGAGTAAGATGTCATCTACGTAAAGGACTAGGAAAACTACTTTCTTGTCAATGATGCGCTTGTATCTACAAGGCTCATCAATGTTCTGCTCAAAGCCATAGGTCTTGATCACAGTATCAAACCTAATGTTCCAAGATCTAGACGCCTGCTTAAGTCCATAAATAGACCTTTGCAGTTTGCAAATCGTTTACTCTTGATCTTGGAATACGAATCCCTCTGGTTGCATCTTATAGATGCTCTCGTTTAGATTGTCATTCAAGAATGCAGTCTTGACATCCATTTACCAGATTTCGTAATTGAAATAGGCAGCTATGGATAAGAGTATCCTAATAGACATAAACATAGCTACTGGCGGGAAGGTTTCATCATAATCAATGCCTTCCTTCTGGGTGTAACCCTTATCCACTAGCCTTGCCTTGAAAGTCTCTACCTTTCTGTCTACGCCTCTCTTACGCTTGTAGATCCACTTACATCCTATAGGTTTTATCCCATCTGGTAAGTCTACAAGTTCCCAGACTAAGTTGGAGTACATGGACTCCATCTCGAGATTAATGGTTTAAGCCATTTCTCTTTGGCAGAATCTTCCATTATATGTCTAAATGTCAATGGATTATCCACACTATCATTAGAAACGACACCCTGTGCCTTTCCAATGCCTAAGTAGTGATCAGGTTGTCAAACAACCCTTCCACTATGCCTCGACGGTAGTGTATCCTGACTAAGAATCATCTAACTATCATATGTTTGTGGAATAATAACATTGTCTACAACTCTTGTTGACTGAGCACTGGTCATACCAAGTTCTACCTCTTTTAACACAATCTTATTATGAGGTTTATGATTACTTATATAATCCTCCTCAAGAAACGTTGCATTTGTCGATACAAACACTTTGTTTTCTTGTGTATTATAAAAGAATCAACCTCGTGTTTCCTTTGGGTACCCTACAAATAAACATACTTGTGAACGAGGTTCTAGCTTTCCACGCCTATTCTTCAGTACATGTACTGAACATCCCCATATGCGAAAATATCGTAAACTACCTTTACGACCATTCCACAACTCTAGAGGAGTCTAAGGAACAGACTTGGATGAAACTAAATTTAGTATGTTAGTCGCTGTTTGTAGTGCATATCCCCAAAAAGAATATGGTAATGATGAGAAACTAATCATAGATCTCACCATTTCCATCAAGGTCCTATTTCTCCTTTCCACAACATCATTCTGCTGTGGTGTACCTGGAGCTGTGAGCTGGAACACTATTGTTGGGATTTATGCCCTAAAACTTGTAATTGTAAATAGTTAAAGACAATAATAAGAATTATTCAGATTATCATTCAAGTTCATAAAATGTTTTATATTTAGTAATACATTTGTATTGTGCAAGAACATCCAAGATTGCATAATGTAATCTCATAATGAGTATATGATGGTCATATACAGAGAGGATTCATTTTGAGACGTGCAATCTAAAGAGTCCGTAGAGAGCGAACAAAGCTGGGTACGTTGTTTGTGATTGATCTACTGTTGCGGTCCATTTTATAAAGTATAGTGGTCTTATCCTAGACCGCTCATGTAGTTGATATGAGAATGGAGGCACCTTATATGATGAGATCATATAGGACTGGGCCATGATTTATATGAATCTCTCACCAAGATCCATTAGTAGATGAGATTGATATATAATCGATAAACGATGGCTATTTATAGGTGATCTTAATCCTGAGTGTCTTATCGACTCCGTCACGTTAGATCATGACTTTTGATTTACCATGAGTGAGGTTGATGAGAATATCGACCAATACCTCCGTATCTTGGAGTTGCGGTTTGGCTTGTGGCTGGGAAGGTTTGAACACAATAGTGGAATCCACTCCTTCTTGATTGAAGTAGATAAGTAGTTCCCTTAAGGGTTGATTCGAGGCTTGAACGATTATGAGCGCTCTTCTTCTTCCGTGAGGAAGACAGGATTTAATTGTTTATTAGAGAATCAATGGTACTTAAAGGAAAAGATATTTCTAGAAGGGTATAACGGACTTTATGACCCAACTCTAGTTATGAACTATTTGTGGAGGATCACACTATATGTAATTAGCTATATCAATGGACACTGAGACTTCAGATTGTATAAACACGTCTACAGTTCTGATAGTGCAGCCTCGGGTTTTTAGTGTTATAACTCCGAGGTTAATAATCGTGAAATATTAATTAAAGAGTTTTAATTAATATTACTAAGTATTATTGAAACTTAAAACTGTGGATTCATTAGGTCCCCTTGCTAGCCCTTATGGTTGTTGGTAACGAGGATCACGGTAGATTAATTGGATGGTCCAATTAATAGTGTTACGAAAGTAATGTGATTTAAATAAAAGAGAATAATTAAATGATGTGATTATTTAATTAATTAAATATTTAATAAAATAATATAAATTATTAATTATGAATTATTAATTCTATTTATTAAATATGAGGTCATGTGATTAAATAATGACTAGGACAAAAGAATCAAAATAATTAGATTATTTTAATAGTCCAAAAGGTCACAAGTTCAAATCTTTAGGGAGACTAAAAATAAATAGGATTTAGAATCCTATTTTGACTTGGTCAAACTAAAACCTTAAAGGACTACTATATAAATGTTATATAGTTAGGAAAAAACCTAACCGAGCACACAAGTGAAAAAGAAAGAGAGTTCGGCCACCCAAGAAAGAAAAGAAAAAAAAAGTTTTTTCTGACTCTCTCCTCTTTTGCAGGATTCGGCCTGCGTTCTTTTCACGTGACCTCCATCTTTTGTCGTGACGTGCCCACACACACGTTGTCAGAACACGGGTCATAGCTCGAAAGATCTGGTGGTAGATCGAAGAATCAGAAAAAGAAAATCAAGAAAAAAGTATGTAGTTTCTAAAATCTTTTTCTGCGTATATACAGGAACTCGTTCCTAATTGAAAAAGATTTTCAATATAAGAAAATTTTTGAAACCCAGTTCCGCATATTATACGATAATCAAAATCTTTTCCAAAACTCCCTTCAAATGGTATCAGAGACAGGTTCTAAGTTTTTGTATATACGCAAAAGAAAAAGAAAAACTACATATTTCTTATTTTTTATTATTTTTCTTTTAGATTATTGATCTGTGATATATTATTGTGTTGGCACAAATCTAGAATGTATGATTTATTTTTATTGTTATATAATTTGCGCTGGGGCCATTTTTTCGTGTTTTTTGCGAACGATTTTTTGCTGATTTTTCTGAAAAAATATTGTTGAATATTTTCTGGAAAAAGTACAGAAAATTGGAGCGGAAAACTGTGGGCGAAACGACCCAAGAATGCTCGCGAAAGAGCGGCTCGCGCGAGGGCTGCGCGCACCTTGCATGCGTGCGGCTACGCTACTGGCAGCGGCACTTTCTCACGCGTTAGGGTTTCGTCTTGACCTAGGGAGCGTGTTAAGGTAACACGTGGACCTCTGGAAAAGATGTTGACTTTTGACAAAAATCAAGTTTGACTTGATTAGAAAAATCAAGACAAGAAGAATTCAACTCGAAGAAGAACTCTTGAAGACCAAGGAATGCCTTGGGAATACAATTATAATTAGAGTTGTTTAAGTTAGATAACCCATATCACTCGGTCAATTACGTATGCTTTATTTATTTTCATGTGATGATTATATGGATGTTAAAGCATTGTCCTACATATGAATGTCATCTAGATTAGGTGTGCCTACACATGCATAATAATATGTCATGCATAATTGTCATATTATATTGTTTTATTTTAATGTGATTAAAATAGGAAACAATTTTATAAATGACAATTAAATAATGGATTTAGTTTTTAGGAGTAAAAACTTGGTAATATCCAATAATGAACTAATCAACAAATTAAAGAGTTTAATTAAAAAGATTAGTTATGTTCTTATCATTAATTAAGATTAATTGGATTAATTAGTTAATTAAAAAGAACCAAATAATGAGATTAGTTTTTAGGAGTACAAACTTGGTAAATCTCATTAATAACTATATTAAAGTGTTTAATTAAAGTGATTAGTTAGATTCTTTGTATTAATTAAGATTAATTAGATTAATTACTTGATTAAAAAGAATCGAATAATGAGATTAGTTTTTAGCAGTAAAAACTTAGTAAATCTCATTAATGACTAATCAACCAATTAAAGAGTTTAATTAAATTGATTAGTTTAGTTCTTATATTAATTAAGATTAATAAGATTAATTACTTAATTAAAAAGAATCAAATAATGAGATTAGTTTTTACGAGTAAAAAGTTGGTAAATCTCATTAATGACTAATCAACCAATTAAAGAGTTTAATTAAATTGATTAGTTTAGTTCTTATATTAATTAAGATTAATAAGATTAATTACTTAATTAAAAAGAACCGAATAATGAGATTAGTTTTTAGGAGTAAAAACATGGTAAGTCTCATTAATAACTAATCTATATATTAAAGTGTTTAATTAGATTAGTTAGGTCCATTTAATGTTAGACTTAATTTGATTAAACATTACTAACATAATTTGACCAAATAATGTGATTTAGTTTTAATAGTTAAAACTTGGTAATTTCATATTTAATTTCTAGTTTATTTAAATAGTTTATGTAAATTAGAAATTGAATAATAAATTATATTTTAAGAGTTAAAATTAAATAATTTATTATAAATAGTAAACTTAGATTTTATATTAGCCATAGAATCAAAGTAAAAACTAAAAACCTAGAGTTTTAGAAACTCTTAGTTTAAAGAAAATCCTAAATTACAAATAGTGAGTGGGAGAAGGATATATGACATTATATCCCGCAATCTCCATTGTTAGTTCAACACCGTGAGGCTTGAGTGGTGCCTCGTGACGGCTTTGCTTTCGTCCTCCCTACGGAGGGTGTCCACGAGAGTCAATACCAAGGTTGACTTCCTAACGGATAGGTTTTCAGAATTTATTTTGGGACTGACCTAGCCTACCTAGGCACTCTCAAGTTAAGTTCATGAATTCTGAAACGATGGGTCACACTCATAAAAGACTTAATTAAGTTGTTAATTTATTGTCCTGACTAAATCAAGGCGATGGTTGGTTAATATAAGAATAAAGAGTTATTCTGATGTATTATCCGATTGAGAATGTGTCGATCTAACATGCAAGGATTTGACCTAGCCTACCTAGGCACTTACTTGTGGGATGTTGGATTATCGTGGCATCGCAACTAATTTTAGGGATTTTTTAGTTCATTAAATATATGATCATGCATCATGTTTAATTTTATGCCGAACTATAGCATTTGATATGAATGTATGAAATGAATGATATTAATTTAGATTTATGTCTTTAAATGTCAGCGTTATCTTCTGCATTATTATTTCCTCGCAAATGAAACATTAATCGGGATAACTTTATTAAGTGGAACATAACGTGAACGCAATTATGGTCAGCATAGACCTGAAATCTGTGCTTATGGAGGAATGTCCTCTAGAGCTTGTAACAAACACATGATCAATTGCCAAGGGTAAGACTGGCAAAGTAAATGTTGGTAAGCCATCTTCTTCTGGTTTCAAGAAGACGAAGAGGTCTACTAGTAAAGTAAAGGCTAAGCCAAAAATAAAGAGCACCACGACTGACTAAGCAAAAGGAAAAATGTTTCTATTGCAAGAGGTTAGTCATTGGAAGAGGAATTGTCTACAGTACCTCGAGCAGCTCTCCAATAAGAAGAACAACTTTTGCAGCTCTCCAATAAGTAAATGTTCCAACGTGTATCGTTAAGGACCTCTCTTACAACTTTTGCCAATAATCATTTCAATGTAAAGAAGAACAAAATTAGTTAGTGCCCCTGAATCTACTATTCAAGGTGAAGAATCATCTTCCACTAAACAAAATTTAATGATAAGTAAATCTGATTTACTTTTTACTTTCTTCTTATTGGAGAGCTGCTCGAGGTACTGTAGACAATTCTTCTTCCAATGACCAACCTTTATGCAATGGAAACATTTTTCCTTTTGCTTAGTCAGTCGTGGTGCTCTTTATTTTGGGCTTAGCCTTTACTTTACCAGTAGACCTTTTCGTCTTCTTGAAACCAGAAGAAGGTGGCTTAGCAACATTTGCTTTGCCGGTCTTACCCTTGGTAATTCGTCCTGCGCTGGTTATAGGCTCTGGAGGACATTCCTCTGTATGCATAAATTTAAGGTCTTTGCAGACCAAGATTGCGTTCGTGTTGGTTCCACTTAATAAAGTTGTCCCGGTTAATGTTTCGTTTGCGAGGAAATAACAATGCAGAAGATAACGCTGATATTTAAAGACATAAATCTAAATTAATATCATTCATTTCATACATTCATATCAAATGCTATAATTCGGCATAAAATTAAACATGATGCATGAGAATAATTTAATGAACTAAAAAATCCTTAAAATTAGTTTCCATGCCACGATAATCCAACATCCCACAAGTAAGTGCCTAGGTAGGCTAGGTCAAATCCCTGCATGTTAGATCGAGACATTCTCAATCGGATAATACACCAGAATAACTCTTTATTCTTATATTATCCAACCATCGCTTTGATTTAATCAGAACAATAAATTAACAACTTAATTAAGTCCTTTATGAGTGTGACCCATCGTTTCAGAATTCATGAACTTAACATGAGAGTGCCTAGGTAGGCTAGGTCAGTCCCAAAATACATTTCGAAAACCTATCCGTTAGGAAGTCAACCTTGGTATTGACTCTTGTGGACACCCTCCGTAGGGAGGACGAAAGCAAAGCCGTCACAAGGCGCCACTCAAGTCTCACGGTGTTGAACTAACAATGGAAATTGTGGGATATAATGTCATATATGCCTCTCCCACTCACTATTTGTAATTTAGGATTTTCTTTACTTAAATTCTACGGCTAATATAAAATCTAAGTTTACTAGTGATAATAAATTATTCAATTTTAACTCTTAAAATATAATTTATTATTTCAATTTCTAATTTACATAAACTATTTAAATAAATTAGAAATTAAATGTGAAATTACCAAATTTTAACTATTAAAACTAAATCACATTATTTGGTCCAATTATGTCATTAATGTTTAATCAAATTAAATCTAACATTAAATGGACCAAACTAATCTAATTAAACACATTAATATATAGATTAGTTATTAATGAGACTTACCAAGTTTTTACTCCTAAAAACTAATCTCATTATTTAGTTCTTTTTAATTAAGTAATTAATCTTATTAATCTTAATTAATGTAAGAACCAAACTAATCAATTTAATTAAACTCTTTAATCGGTTGATTAGTCATTAATGAGATTTACCAAGTTTTTACTTTTAAAAACTAATCTCATTATTCGATTATTTTTAATCAAGTAATTAATCTAATTAATCTTAATTAATACAAAGAATCTAACTAATCACTTCAATTAAACACTTTAATATAGTTATTAATGGATTTACCAAGTTTTTACTCCTAAAAACTAATCTCATTATTTGGTTCTTTTTAATTAACTAATTAATCCAATTAATCTTAATTAATGATAAGAACCTAACTAATCTTTTTAATTAAACGCTTTAATTTGTTCATTAGTTAATTAATGAATATTACCAAATTTTTACTGCTAAAAACTAAATCTATTATATAATTGTCATTTATGAAATTGTTTCCTATTTTAATCACATTAAAATAAAACAATATAATATGATAATTATGCATGACATATTATTATGCATGTGTAGGCATACCTAATCTAGATGATATTCATATGTATGACAATACTTTAATATCCATATAATCATCACATGAAAATAAATAAAGCATACGTAATTGACCGAGTGACATAGGTTATCTAACTTAAACAACTCTAATTACAATTGTATTCCCAAGGCATTCATTGGTCTTCAAGAGTTCTTCTTCGAGTTGAATTCTTCTTGTCTTCGTTTTCCTAATCGAGTCAAACTTGATTTTTGTCAAAAGTCAACATCTTATCCAGAGATCCACGTGTTACCTTAACACGCACCCTAGGTCAAGATGAAACCCTAAACAACCCTAACGCATGTGAAAGTGCGGCTGCCAGCAGCGTAGCCGCCCACACGCAAGGTGCGCGCATCCCTCGCGCGAGCCGTACTTTCGCGCGCGTTCGTAGGTCCTTTCGCCCATGATTTTTCGTTTCAATTTTCTGCCACTTTTCTAGGTTAATATTCACCAATATTTTCCAGAAAATATACAGTAAAATCGCTTGCAAAAATTCCACTAGAACAGCCACAAAACCTGCCATGACAGACCCTTGCGCACAAGTCCACTGCCCTGTTTCAGGTCTGCCGCACGGCCGGCTTGCGGCGGACGGTGAGGGCGCGTCCAAGATGATTTTTCGATGCCGTTTGCGCGGTTGTCTTCATCCGAATCTTTTCTTTCCACCGGTTTTTGAATTGCCTTAAGCAGACACCGTTTGCTATGGTTTCGTATCAGTTAATTACAAGATGTACGAAATAGCTAATAACAGATTCGGCTTTAACAAAACAAACGAAAAAAAAAAAACCTAGAACCCATGACACCATACAATTAACGATTAATTACGCTTTTATAATCTTACAATCAAATAATATAATAATAAAACAAATCATACATTCTAGATTTGTGCCTACACAATAATATATCAATAGATCAATAATCAATAAGAAAAATAAAAAAAACAAGAAAGATGTAGTTTTTTTCTTTTTGTTTTGTGTATATACATGAACTTAGAACCAAAGGCTCTGATACCAATTGAAGGGAGTTTTAGAAAATATTTTGATTATCGTATAACATGCGGAATTGGGTTTCAAAATTTTTTCTTATATTGAAAACTTTTTTCAATCAGGAACGAGTTCCTGTATAGGCGCAGAAAAAGACTTTAGAAACTACATACCTTTTTCTTGATTTTCTTTTTCTAATTCTTCGATCTACCACCAGATTTTTCGAGCTATGACTCATGGTCTGACAACGTGTGTGTGGGTACGCCACGGCAAGAGATGGATGTCACGTGAAAAAAACGTCGGCCGAATCCTGCAAAAGAGGGGAGTCAGAAAAAACTTTTTTTTTTTATTTTCTCTCTTTCTTTAGTGGTCGAATTCTCTTTCTTTTTCACTTGTATGCTAGGTTAGGTTTTTCCTAACTATATAACACTTATATAGTAGTCCTTTAGGGTTTTAGTTTGACCAAATCAAAATAGGATTCTAAATCCTATTTATTTTTAGTCTCCCTAAAGAGTTGAACCTGTAACTTTTTGGACTATTAAAATAATCTAATTTTAATTCTTTTGTCCTAGTCATTATTTAATCACATGACCTCATATTTAATTAATTAAATAATCACATTATTTAATTATTCTCTTTTATTTAAAACGCATTACTTTCGTAACACTATTAATTGGACCATTCAATTAATCTACCATGACCTTCGTTACCAACAACCATAAGGGCTAGCAAGGGAACCTAATGGACCCACAGTTTTGAGCTCCAATAATACTTAGTAATATTAATTAAAACTTTTTAATTAATATTTCACGATTATTAACTTCGGAGTTATTCCACTAAAAACCCGAGGCTGCACTCTCAAAACTGTAGACGTGTTTATAAAATCTGAAGTCTCAGTGTCCATTGATATAGCTAATTCCATATAGTGTGATCATCCACAAATAGTTTATAACTAGAGTTAGGTCATAAAGTCCGTTATACCCCACTAGAAATATATTTTCCTTTAAGTACAATTGATTTTCTAATGAACAATTAAATCATGTCTTCCTCATTGAAGAAGGAGAGCGCTCATAATCGTTTAAGCCCCGAATCAACCCTTAAGCGAACTAATCATCTACTTCAATCAAGAAGGAGTGGATTCCACTATTGTGTACAAACCTTTCCAGTCACAAACCAAACCGCAGTTCTAAGATATGGAGGTATTGGTCGAGATTCTCATCAACCTCACTCATGGTAAATCAAAAGCCACGATCTAACCTGAAGGAGTCGATAAGACACTCAGGATTAAGATCACCTATAAATAGCCATCGTTTATCGATTATATATGAATCTCATCTACTAACGGATCTTGGTGAGAGATTCATATAAATCGTGGCCCAGTCCTATATGATCTCATCATATAAGGTGCCTCCATTCTCATGTCAACTACTTGAGCGGTCTAGGATAAGACCACCGTACTTTACAGAATGGACCGCAGCAGTAGATCAATCACAAACAAAGTACCCAGCTTTGTTCGCTCTCTACGGACTCTTTAGATTGCACGTCTCAAAATGAATCCTCTCTGTATATGACCATCATATACTCATTATGAGATTACATCTTGTAATCTAGGATGTTCTTGCACAATACACATGTATTACTGAATATAAAACATTTTATGAACTTGAATGATAATATGAATAATTCTTATTATTGTCTTTAACCATTTACAATTACAAGCTTTATAGCATAAATCCCAATAGAAACGTGCTATGCAAGAAGAATAAGTGCATTGATGAACAACAATACTTGGTCATTAGTTCCACCTCCTTCAAGCTGTAACATTGTTGGTCATAAGTGGGTCTTTAGGACCAAATTTAAGTAAGATAAGACTATAGCTAAGTATAAAACACGTTTGGTTGCAAAGGGGTTTCATCAAACACCAGGGTTTAGTTATTCAGAAACTTACAGCCCTGTTTATTAAGCCTTCTACAATAACAGTTATGTTTACCTTGGCTGCTAGTTTCGGTTGGGAGATACAACAAGTAGATGTGAACAATATGTTCCTAAATGGTGATTTACATGAGCTTGTATACATGGAGCAGCCTGTTGGGCTTGTGGATTCTAAGTATCCTCGTCATGTTTGTAAGTTGCACAAAGCTCTCTATGGGCTCAAGCAAGCTCCAAGAGCTTGGTTCTATAAGCTTTGTGATGCCTTGTTGTCTTGGGCGTTCTCTAATTCAGATTCTAATATCTCTCTTTTCATCAAGAAGCAAGGAAATTCCTTATTGTATGTTTTGGTGTATATGGATGACATACTCATCACAGGGACTGATGTTCTTATTCATAAAACCATTGATGTTCTTCACTCCAAGTTTGCCTTGAAAACTTTGAGGCTAATAAACTACTTCTTGGGTTTTGAAGCTCACCGCAATGCTCAAGAAATCTACCTTACTCAATCTAAATATGTTATAGACTTGTTGGCCAAGACAAACTTGCTGAATTCCAAGCCTTGCAACATACCTCTTTGCTTCAGCATTAAACTATCATGTGATAATGGTAAGTTTTCTTAAATCCCACCTTGTATAGAAGCACCATTGGTGCTCTCCAATACCTCATTTACACATGTCCAGACATCTTTTTTGTTGTCAACAAGCTTAGCCAATTCTTGGCTGCTCCTACGGATGTCCATTGGCAAGCTTGCAAATGAATTCTATGGTATTTGAAGCGACAATTGGACTTGGCTTGCTGTTTCAACCTACAACTCACTTGTACATTGAAGCTTTTAGTGATGTTGATTGGGCTTCTTGTACCAATGATAGGAGATCCACAGTGGATGTTGTATCTTCCTTGGCAATAATCTCATCACTTGGTATTCTCGCAAAAAAAGAGTTGTAGCTCGCTCAAGCACAGAGGCTGAGTATAAAGCTATTTCTTTAGCCTCAACAGAGGTGTTATGGCTATGCAGTCTGTTTAAAGAGCTTGGTATCAACTTGGTTGGCACTCGTGTGTTGTGGTGTGGTAATACAGGGGCTAGTTCATTGGCTCATAACCCTGTGTTCCATCAATGAATGAAGCACATTGAAGTGGATGTCCACTTCATACGCAAGAAAATTGTTGCTGGAAAACTTGTTGTCCAGTTTGTTTGTACTAAAGAACAGACTGCTGAATGTTTACTAAGGCCCTTTCTGTTGCTCATTTTGAGTTCTAGCAAAACAAACTAAACTTGGCTGTGTCACCCCAATTTCGTTTGCGGGGGCATGTTAAGAATACTACCAATGGAGCAACACTTATTGCTGAAGTATCAGCATTGCATGAAAAAGCCTGTCAAGCAAACAATCGAAGATCACAACCAATATCAGCTGTATCATAGACATGCAGTGCAGCTCCAGCTCTTCATTTATTTTATCAACAATAGCTGTTATCTTAACATTAATTCTATTTCTAACTATTTAGTTAGTTATTTATCAACTATTAATAACATATTTTGATGTGGATTGGTTGGCTGGCCTTGATTTAAGGGAAGTTAGTTAGAAGTTGATTCTTAGTATAAGAAGTACTGAAAATACAGTAAATGCAATACAAGTTTTTCCTAGAAACATTTCCATGTTCTCTCAAGTTTCTCTTTGTAAAATAGAGCTTGTTCTCACAAGCCTTTCATCAAACAGGTTGTTACTTGCATCAAACACTTGTTCTACAGTCTTTTCAACCTGGTTTAAACATTTCAGGTCACTAACTGGCTATTGCCTGATTTGGGATTATTATTTACATACCTCTAAAATGGTTCAAAATTATATCTGATAATTGTCAGGTTAAATTTATAATAGGGGAAGTTATTGAAATCCAGAGGCATGCATATTTCTTCTCTCTTCTTCGGATTTTGTTGTCTAGGAAACTCATGAAAAAGAAAAAAATAAACTAGAAGATGATTTTGCACACTCCCGTGATCCATACTATTTCAAGTACCGAATCTGATAATCTGTAATGCACACTCCTTGCTCACAGCACCACTCATGTTCCTGTTACTGTTTGTTGTTCATGTGTGGAGAGTTAAAAGACACAGCCTTCAACATAGATGAATGTTATCAAGCTTAAAGTGTAAGGCCAAATTAATCACATGGTGTGGCTTTGCTAGATATTGCATTTTTCAGAGGCTTATTTGTATATAAATAAGAAAATTTGTGACATGCATTTAACAATCAAGTAAATTTTATAACATATATGATATGAAAATAATGAAATGATTGATCACATGGCTGGGTAGATGTCGCATTTTCTAACACAGAAGAGTTGCCATGACTACTCAAATATTTATGACATATTACATTGCTTCTTAATTTATTCTTAATATTTTTGTGACTTTTCTCTAAACCCTAATAAAATTCTTCAAGGAAGAGGAAGAATAAAGGCAGCGTTAGTTATGGTGGAATCTTTGTTTATTTTGCAAAAAAAAGATGGAATATAATGAGGACTCCTCAGGAATCTCCATTTCCATTAATATTATAGTTACCTCTAAGAATAAATTTCACTCTAGGGACTCAGGAATCCTAATTCATTTCCTTTTAATGACATGATTTCTAATTTGTTACCCTCTGTTCAATACTAGTTCAAAACAGTATTATTTATACAAATTATATATGTAAAAAAATTTAAAATAAAGAATAAATATTACAAAAAAGTCACTCAAATAAATTTAAATTTGGTTTAAAATTGATATATTAATATAATTTTTATTTTTAGTAGGTTCTCTGCAATCAAACATAATAATATCCGTAAGTCGAATTATAATAAGAGCTTTTACTCAAAAAAAATAACACGTTAATAGATAAGGCTGAATCTGTGGCATGCTTTGAGGCCAAAGTTCAAGGAAAATGGTTGCGGAATTTTATTTCAGGACTTGGAATCGTCGACGGTATTGCTAAGCCGCTGAAAATTTATTGTGATAATTCTGCAGCAGTCTTGTTCTCTAAAAACGTATTCAAAGGGTGCTAAACATATGGAATTAGAATACTTTGTCATTAAAGAAGAAGTTCAGAAACAAAGAGTGTCAATTGAATATATTAACACCAATCTTATGATTGTCAATCCATTAACAAAGGATTGCCACCAAAGATATTTAATGAACATGTTGAAAGAATAGGCGTCATTGGACATCACTACTGATATTATATTATGTCCTTTTATAATGTTTATGTACTTGACACTTTGAGCTCAATTATATTTTGTTTCTAATATATATATATATATATATATTGCAATACGTACATGCATGAATTATATGACAGGATTTATCTTTAATAAAGACATTATTGTTGGATCAATTATACACTTCTCATTTACTAGTCATATTAAGTAAAAACTAATGTTGTAGTACATGAAATGGACTATATCGGAAAAATAATGTACAACCGCCATGACTCTCATTAGCCTTTTACTTGATTTTTGATATATATATATGATGTAATCAACGTATTGAAAAGTTTTCGCTTTAACTATGTGCATTATATTTTATTTATCAAATCACGAGATAAAATAAAGCCATATGGGTCAAGTGGGAGAATGTAAAATATTTATGACCCATATGTTTATCTTTATTATATTTATTATTGCTTTAATTAGTTTAATAAATATATTAAGAGTTAAAAGTACATTGATCAGTTTGAGAAGTAATTTTCTCTGATAAATACACACGTTGATGGAATGTATGAATTATTGATGCTACCAAAAAACTGACCCTCTCTCTACCTATATAAGTGGGTCTTCTCCATTATTCAACATACATTAAATAAACTAAAGAAGTTTAGAGAGAGAAATACAGTTTATTCATTATTTAATAATTTACCGCATAATTGGTTTACAATAATTATCCATGGCTCAAAGTATGTTTTCTTATTTATTGATTGACATGTGAAAATCATAAAGTTCTAAGATTATCGGGGATTAATATTTTTGCCTAATTATTTTTGCATAATTTAAAGGATTTTCTTACAGTCAAGGCTAGCTTCTGCCTAGAGTTATCATGAGAGGCAATAGACAGAAGATTGTTTGATCTCTGCTATACTGTATATATTTTCAGTCATTGGCAAAAGGCCAGTTGTAGGTCTATTATTAAGATTTAAATTTTGAAGGGACACCTTTTGCCATGTACATGTTTTCTTGTTCATGACATATGGAAGTACTTCTATATGAGTATACCCTTCTAAAAAGTGCTTTCAGATTTAGCTGTAATTACTAATTAAGTTACTTGTCAAAAACTATAATTACTATGCAAAATTGTTTATATATTTGTCTGCCTATTTTACATCTTATTCCAAATTATTGTTACGATTGATATATCTTATCTTATTATTGTGATAAGGATGATTTGTATGATATATTTATATTTATCTGTTAATCTGTACGTAGCTTGCAATACTGATTAATATCATATAGAATCACAACTCGATTAATAAAGCATTGTTTTGGTCTCTCCTGATTAGATAAGGAAGACACACAAAATAATTCTTTAATAAGATTATCATGGTATCAGAACCCTATATTATATTTTCTTTTCTTTCCAGTAACAAGTTTTATTTTATTTTATCATGGTCGATGATAAAAAATCTCAAGATCCTACTGGTTCCAAGAGTGGAACGCAGCCTCCATTGCCATTACAATCCTTTGATTCCATCGATTCTCAGGATCCATTTTATGTTCATCATTCTGAAAGCCCTTCTGCTGTTTTAGTTTCACCATCGCTTTCCGGTGATAATTATGGAACTTGGGTTCAAGCAATTACTATGGCTCTGCGAGCCAAAAATAAATTGGGTTTGTAGATGGCACAATCATGAAACCGGATACTCAACTAGAATCACATAAGTTGTAACACTGTAATGATTTGATAAGCTCTTGGATTTTGAATTCAACTTCTAATGAGATTTGTATGCCGAAAATGCAAGAGAAATTTGGGTGGACCATCGAGATCGATTTTCACAATCTAATGCCTCAAAGATTTGTCAGTTGAAGCAATCTATTGGTTCCTTAAAACAAGATGATTTATCTGTATCAGCTTATTTCACCACGCTTAAATCACTTTGGGATGAACTCAATTATCTTTCTATGGTTCAATCATGTTCTCGCAGCAGTGGTAAATATGCTGCTGAGCGACTTCAACAAGATCATGCAATGGAGTGTTGAGTTTTGGCTCGTATTTCTGAAATATGAACCCGTAATTAACTGATGTGAAAATATAGCAAACGGTGTTCGACTAAGGTAATTCAAAAATTGGTGGAAAGAAGAGATCAAGACGAAGAAAAGGCACAAACGACATCAAAAAATAATGCCAGATCTGACCTCACGCTCCGTTGGAAGTGGACGATCCTGCAGACTTGAAACACGACAGTGCGTGGCACGACCGACGAGTTTGAGCTGTTTTAGAAGAAGTCTTGTTCGGAATTTTCTAGATTTATGAGATCTAGTTGGTTTAGAAAATGTCTTGTTTCAGAATTTCCTATTCCTAGTAGATCTCTGAGAATCTGATTGATTTAAGAAGTGTCTTGTTTGAACTCTTCCTATTCCTGATAGGTTTCTAATTTCTGTTGAGACTGTAATTACTTGGCCTATAAATAAGAGATTTATTATTATTTTAATAAAACCATAGAGTAATATTGAGAGACACCTGAAAAGGCTGTGAGCTTAGGCATTGGTTGTAATTGGGATTTGGGATTGGAAAAACATATTGAGTTGTAGTTGTAACAAGTTTCTATATAGTGATATTTTTTCTTTTGTCATCCTAATGGCAAGGTTGCAGAAAGCACTAGGCGTTAGTCAGGCTGCGACCCGCCGCCTAGTGCCTAGACCGCTTAAGCGGGGATTAAGCGGTCTGCCGGAAGTGGGCTAGTCGACCGGCCGGAGGCAGATCGGATAACATTTCAAGTAATTTCCAATTTAAAAAAAATTCCAAGTTCAAGCAAAATTCAACCAAATCAATAAATTCTCAACCAAACTACCAAAGTCAATCAAATTCTAGGCTCAAACCAAATTCAATCACATCCAAATTTGAAATAAGTCAAAGACACGAATAAAGTAGTAAACAAATAAGTTCATAAAGTATGGAAATAAATTTCTAGCTCTAAGTAGTAAGTTTATAAATTCATAAACATAAAGTAGTAAACTAATAAAGTTCATAAATTTCTAAGTGTCAAGGTCATCATGTTCTTCTCCATATCTTTCCAACGCTTGTTCTTTATCGGATTCAAACTCAAAATTAACTTCCTCCACCTATTCATCTTCGGATTCAAATTCTTCTCAAATATCTCTACTAACTCTAGCACTTCTTCGAGGTTGTGTCATTTCATCTGCACTGGTTACCTCATCAACCAATTGTCAAGTAAGCCCCATACCTGGTTCAACCTCTTCATCACCATCATCAACTATCCATCATTGCGCATTACTAGTATAACCATCACTTGCTAATAGCACATCTATGTTGACCTCCTTATCCATTAACCTTTTTCGCTTATTCATCAATTTGGAATTGAATTAGAAGAATACTAGGTTGTTCAATCGATCAACATCTATTATATTTCTTTTCTTCGTATGTATCTACATAAAAGTGAAAATGTGAAATTAATTAAAAAATAAAAACTAGCATTTGCTAATGTCTAGTTAATAATAAAGTAATTAAATAACTTATCCCCTCAAAAGTGCTTCAATTCCTTTCACACCCGGATGAAATTGTGGTTAATGCGAAGATCCTTTCTGCCATCCTTTTCAAGTCAGGTGTTTGATGTCCAAACACAGTCCACCATTGAACTACATAATAAGAGAATTAGAAATTAATTGTTTAAATGTTAAACACATACCACTATTAGTGAATACTTGTTAGTTGTTATTACTTGGATCATATGTGCTTGTAGTAGCCAAAATCTGTCATGCCCAAATACAAGCAAAGATTCAGCCCAGAAGCCCAAATTTCATCACATGACCAAGCTCAGAGCCAAAAGTAGTCAAACTACTTGGCCCAACTTCCTTGGCCAAAAATGGTCAAAACACATGGACCAATTGCCTAGGTCGCACGACGCCCAACTATGATCACCACACGGTGGTCCAAATAGAGACAATCATATGACTCCATGACGGCCACACCTCAAGAACCCTCATGTCGTACGACACACATTCGACAAATCCTCACATCAATTGAAGCAGCAATAGAAAAGTAACTCACAAAATCTCCTATGTCGCACGACATGGAATCATTATCATCTCAGGTCTATGATTAGTAGACATGTCGCACAACATGGAATCATTATCTCGGGTCAATGGTCAGTAGACATGTCGCACGACATGGAATCATGATCGTCTCAAGACAACAGTCAAAACAACATGTCGCACGACATGGAATCTCCTTGGGTCAATGGTAGACCAAATCATGATCTACTTTAATAAAGACGGTCCTACAAACCATGATTAAAACCTAAACGGCCAAGCCAAAGAAAGCATCCCTACATTTCCTTGATTTAAGGCAGCAAAACCAAGGAAATGATGAAGTCCCTCAACGGTAAAGAACATCACCCCCTATAAATGAAGGATAATTCTCTAGAAAGAGGGGGGGACTAAGGAATTCACATCCTAGAACAATTAATACTCAGACAGCATTTTCCGGCCAACATTCATCATCCTCGATCATCTTCCGATCATAGTCCGGTTACCAGACCTTACATCTGACAAGAAGTATTTCTCACTCTTCTCAGTTTACAACCATTATCTACTTACTAGCATTCGCTAACTTGACCGTCGGAGTGACTTTGGCCGGCACCAACCCGGTGTCCCAGACGTCCTACGAGTTATGTACGTTCTGTCTTTGCAGGTTGTAGTGCCCCGTGTCACCAAGCAATTTTTTAGGACAACAATTTGGCGCCCACTTTGGGGCACGACGATCCTTGAACGAGCAAAGGTAGAATGCGACAAATCCGACTATGTCGTCCGACGATTTTCATCATGACGCAATGGAGGTTAAGGTCCAACTCCTTATATCCTAGATGCAAGACAACACCCAGAGACTACAAGCACTCGAACAGGAGAATCAGTGAGTGTTGGCGAAGAACCACAAACTGCAGAATAGGGTCAATTCTCTCACCATCATCCACCTATTTGGAGACGCTTCAACGTCCCAGCCAGTACCATTCGATCAAGCCACTCACGCTACCTACTACGCGCCAGTTCGCCCTGACAAACAAGGTACGACGGCAAGCGACCTCGACCCAATCCTTGCAGGTACGGAACCTAACATTCGAGCCGGTGACAGGTAGGCATCAATCGGAGGGCATGGCAAGGGCAGCGCAGGAGGCGCCATCTATCTCCACCCCCAATGGCAACATCAGTTCAACCCAACAAATTGTCCACTACAAGGAACACCATCGGGTCTCTCGCACTCAGCCCCGTCGTACTAGAATCTAGTAAATCCTGAACCAGCATTGGCTAACCCCGATTTGGCGTGAAGGTTCACAGATATGGAAGCACTCATCCAACGCATTCCGGGAATGTCTGCTCCTATAAAGAAAAGCGCAGCCAATAGCTTTGCCGACTCTTCTTTCGTCGACGCGATAGTACTGGTAGAGATGCCAAGAAAGTTTAACTTTCCCGGTATGAAGCAGTACGACGGGACGACAGATCCCGATGACCACATTATGCAGTATCGGTAAAGAGTTCACTGTCGCCATCCTACGAGACCTAAGGGAAGCATGTATGTGCAAAGGCTTTAGCTCGAGCCTCGTAGGGCCAGCCCTGTAGTGGTACACTAACCTGCCCAATGTTTCCATCAACTCTTTTGCCCAACTTACGGACACCTTCGTAGAGCAGTTTGCTAGCAACCGGAAGTTAGAAAAACAATCCGTCGACTTCTACACAATCAATCAGAGGAGGGGTGAATGCCTACGCGACTTTGTGGGCCGCTTCAACAACGAAAAGGTCTTCATCCCTCACTGCAACTAGGAGACGGCCATATCGGCCTTCCGTACGGGCCTGCTCTATGATTTCGGCCTATATAAGGAGCTCACTAAGTACCCTTGCAAGACAATGGAGGACGTCCTAGCTAAGGCATGGGCATAGATAAAGTTGGAAGAAGATAAAGTGAACTATAAACCTAACATAGCAAGCAGTAAGGAAGACATGTCGAGTAGGAGGGTCGAATAGAGAATAAACGACAGACGTATCGAGCCATACCCGACAATACCCCGAACAGACAGCCGAATAAGAATTGAACGCCGGTGCGACAACAGACCCCCAAGACCATTCGACCGACCAAAGAACAGATTGCCAGAATATAATTTAAGCATCTATCCAGAAGACATAATCACCTTCCTCAAAGGAATGGGTGGATCAGTTAGGTGGCCAGACAAGATAAGGAGCCCACCGGATTAGAGGGACGGTACAAAGTGGTGCGAATTTCATGGCGACCATGGTCATCGAACGAAGAATTGTGTCGCCGTACGACTGGAAGTGGCAGAACTACTTAGGAAGGACCACCTCAAGGAATTCCTGACTGACAAAGGTAAGAAGACTTTTTTGCGCGAAGACAGGTCGCGCGTTATTGGTTCAATTCCACCACCAGAACCCCCCAAGCACGAGAGGACTGTGAACGTCATCTCTGGCGGGTCCGAAGTAAATGGAGTCACTTACTTAGAAGTGAAGCGCCACGCACGACAAGCCGGACGCATTGAAGTCCGACAAACCCATCCAGTGGACCTGACTTACAATTATCCAATCAGTTTTAGCAGCGGTGAGCACACAGACCTACTCAACCCCCACCAGGACGTGCTGGTCATCTCATTAACAGTGGCAAGCTGTTTGATTAAGAGGATCTTAGTTGACAACGGGAGCTCAACAAACGTACTCTTCCTCGGTGCACTAAAGGAGATGCACATCAACGAGAGTAACATCGTACGCCGCTCGACCATATTGGTAGGATTCAGCGGGGAACATAAGAACACCATCGGGGAAATCGTCCTTCCCGTCTACGCGGAAGGAATCAACCTGAACACATGCTTCATCATCCTCGACTACTCGTCATCTTACAACATAATCATGGGTCACTTGTGGATTCATGATATGAGGGTTGTCCCTTCGACATATCACCAAGTCATCCGTTTTCCCACTAAATAGGAGGTCCACGCGATCCAAGGGCAACAGAAGACCTCACGAGATTGCTACCGGAACACTTTGAAAACCAGGCCATCCGACTTATAGCAATTACAGAGCCCAAGCACCGTAACCAAAAAAGACTGACCGAAAATGGAAGAGCTCGATGAAGTATCCATACATCCGAACTTTCAAGACCACAAAGTTAGTATCGGCTCTCACCTGCCACAAGTTATTAGAACAAAGTTAATCAGCTTCCTAACGGCCAGACATGAAAGCTTCACATGGTTGCACGTTGACATAACTGGCATTGACCCAGAAGTCCTAGTGCATAGGCTGCAGTTTGATCCAGATTATCCACCCGTAAAGCAAAAACGAAGGAAATTCGTGCCCGAACGTAACAAAGTTATCAACGAAGAGATCCAAAAGCTAATCGACATTGGCTCGGTGAGAGAAGTGAGTTACCCAGACTGGCTTCCGAACATAGTAGTAGTGAAGAAAAAGAACCAAAAATGATGAGTCTGCATCGACTTCACAGACCTCAACAAGGTCTACCCCAAGGATTCCTTCCCTTTGCCACACATCTGAAGGGAGTTTTAAAAAAGATTTTGATTATCGTATAACATGAGGAATTGGGTTTCAAAAATTTTTCTTATATTGAAAACCATTTCCAATCAAGAATGAGTTCTTGTATATACACAGAAAAAGACTTTAGAAATTACATACCTTTTTCTTGATTTTCTTTTTTCTTATTCCTCGATCTACCACCAGATCTTCCGAGATATGATCCGCAGTCTGACAACGTGTGTGTGGGCACGTCACGGCAAGAGATGGAGATCGCGTGAAAAAAATGCCGGCCAAATCCTGCAAAAGAGGGGAGTAGTAGTCCTTTAGGGTTTTAGTTTGATCAAGTCAAAATAGGATTCTAAATCCTATTTATTTTTAGTCTCCCTAAAGACTTGAACCTGTGACCTTTTGGACTATTAAAATAATCTAATTATTTTAATTCTTTTGTCCTAGTCATTATTTAATCACATGACCTCATATTTAATAAATAGAAATAATAATTCATAATTATTAATTTCTGTTATTTTATTAAATATTTAATTAATTAAATAATCACATTATTTAATTATTCTCTTTTATTTAAATTGCATTACTTTCGTAGCACTATTAATTGGACCATCCAATTAATCTACCGTGACTCTCGTTACTAACAACTATAAGGGCTAGCAAGGGGACCTAATGGACCCACAGTTTTGAGCTCCAATAATACTTAGTAATATTAATTAAAACTCTTTAATTAATATTTCAATATTATTAACCTCGGAGTTATTTCGTTAAAAACCCGAGGCACTCTCAGAACTGTAGACGTGTTTATACAATCTGAAGTCTCAGCGTCCATTGATATTAGCTAATTGCATATAGTGTGATCCTCCACAAATAGTTCATAACTAGAGCTGGGTCATAATGTTCGTTATACCCCTCTAGAAATATCTTTTCCTTTAAGTACCATTGATTCTCTAATGAACAATTAAATCATGTCTTCCTCACGGAAGAAGGAGAGTGCTCATAATCGTTCAAGCCCCAAATCAACCCTTAAGGGAACTACTCATCTACTTCAATTAAGAAGGAGTGGATTCCACTATTGTGTTCAAACCTTCCCAGCCACAAGCTAAATCGTAACTCCAAGATACGGAGGTATTGGTCGAGATTCACATCAACCTCACTCATGGTAAATCAAAAGCCACGATCCAACCTGAAGGAGTCGATAAGACATTGAGGAATAAGATCTCCTATAAATAGCCATCGTTTATCGATTATATATGAATCTCATCTACTAACGGATCATGGTGAGAGATTCATATAAATCGTGGCTCAGTCCTATATGATCGTATCATATAAGGTGCCTCCATTCTCATGTCAACTATATGAGCGGTCTAGGATAAGATCACCGTACTTTACAAAATGGACCGCAGCAGTAGATCAATCACAAACAAAGTACTCAGCTTTGTTCGCTCTCTATGGACTCTTTAGATTGCACGTCTCAAAATGAATCCTGTCTGTATATGACCATCATATACTCATTATGAGATTACATCTTGCAATTTGGAATGTTTTTGCACAATACGAATGTATTACTAAATATAAAATATTTATAAACTGGAATGATAATCTGAATAATTCTTATTATTGTCTTTAACCATTTACAATTACAAGCTTTAGGACATAAATCCCAACAATCTCCCACTTGCACTAAAGCAGATGGGACATGTCTCGTAATCCTAGACCCTCTAGGTGACCTTCAAACACTTTAGTAGTCAAGGTCTTTATAAATGGATCAGCCAAGTTATCTTGCGACGCAATCTTCGTCATGACCACGTCTCCTCGCTGCACTATCTCTCTGATGAGATGATATTTTCTCTCTATATGCTTCCTTATTTTGTGGCTTCTTGGTTTTTGGGAATTGGTCACAGCTCCACTATTATCACAATAAAGTTTTATGGGCTTATCCATATCTGGAACAACTTCCAGATCACTCAAGAACTTTCGGAGCCAAACAGCCTCCTTAGCTACTTCACAAGCTGCTACATACTCGGCTTCCATGGTGGAATCAACAATGCAAGATTGTTTAATACTCCTCCAAATTATGGCTCCACCACCATGGGTGAATACTGACCCAGACGTGGATTTATTTGAATCCTTGTCTAACTGAAAGTTAGAATCTATATATCCCAATGGAATCAAATTTGGATGGGAATATACTAGCATATAGTTTCTCATTCTCCGAAGATACTTGAGAATGTGCTTAACAGCAACCCAATGATCTAATCCTGGGTTGGACTGATATCTACTGGCTACTCCCACTGCGAAGCAAATGTCGGGTCTTGTGCATAACATAGCATACATAAGATTGCCTACTACAGACACATAGGGAATCCGTCTCATATCCTCAATTTCTTTAGGTGTCTTAGGACACTGTTCCTTAGACAAGTGAACTCCATATCTTGAAGGTAAACTACCTTTCTTGGAGTTCTGCATGGAGAATCGCACAAGTATCTTGTCAACATACGATGCTTGAGACAACGCTAACAGTTTGTTCTTACGATCTCTTATCAATTAGATCCCAAGAATATAACTTGCCTCTCCCAAATCTTTCATTTGGAATTGGTTAGCAAGCCAACCTTTTACCTCTGACAATGTTCCTACGTCATTCCCAATGAGTAGGATATCATGTACATAAAGGACCAGGAAAACTACTTTTTTGTCAATGATGCACTAGTATACACAAGGCTTATCGACGTTCTACTCAAAGCCATAGGTTTTGATTGCAGTATCAAACCTAATGTTCCAAGATCTAGCCGCCTACTTAAGTCCAGAAATGGACCTTTGCAGTTTGCAAACCTTTTGCTCTTGATCTTAGGATATGAATCCCTCTAGTTGCATCATATAGATGCTCTCGTCTAGATTGCCATTCCAGAAAGCAGTCTTGACGTCCATTTGCCAGATTTCGTAATCAAAATAGGTAGCTATGGATAAGAGTATCCTAATAGACTTTAAACATACCTACAGGCGAGAAGGTTTCATCATAATCAATGCCATCATTCTAGGTGTAACCCTTAGCCACTAGCGTTGTCTGGAAGGTCTCTGATCGGTCATTTATTTTCATATAATTACGACCCTTAAACCATATCTTTTAATTGTATTCTTGAGTATTTTTGGTGCTTTTGACGTGTTTTTCTCTAGTGTACAGGTAATAAGGTTTTGTGCGTAATTGAAGAGTTTTGGTGGATTAAATTGAAGATTTGGGAGTGCACAACTGTCATCGTTTGGAGGCTGCCATATATTCTACAAGATGAACTGGGTTGAGCGCCTTATATTTATAGAAAGTTGACAATATCTACTTTCCGGCAAATTTTACGGTTCATGATTCCGAGTTGTCTAGAGAAAGTTATGTTCATTTTCACAACAGTGCGCAGAGTCACTACTTTCATGTCGAGAGTTAAGTCACGAGTCATCTTTCGGAGGCCGTCATAAATTCCAGAGGATGAACTGGGTTTCGAGCTTTATATGTATAGAAATATATAGATGTCTACTTTCCAATACATTTTACGGTTCGTGATTTGGAGATTTCTAGAGGAAGTTATGGTCATTTTCGTAACAGTGCGCAATCCTGAAATTTGGACCAGTGAGCACCGCGACCTAGTACCGCGACCGTAGGTCGCGATACACTGGTCGCGATGAAACATCAATTTTTTGGCAGTGAGCACCGTGAGTACAGTGCCGCGACCAGCGGTAGCGGTAGCGACGCGAGAAACCTATTTTTCAATGCCTATAAGTAGAAAAGGGGCTCTAAAGAGAGGGGATTCGACTAGGGCTCTAAGGAGAGGACCAAGAGGAGACCAAGAGAGAAGAGAATAGGCAAAGAGGGGAGAAGAAGATCATCTTGAAACCAAGAGGGATTGGATTCAATCCTTGAGCCAAAATCTCACCATCAAGCTTGGATTTAGAGAAAGTGGAAGCTAGACAAATTCCCAATGAGGAGGAGGACGAAAGTTCATCACACCTAGAGTTTTTCTATCCCTTTCCTTCTTTATTTTCATGCTTGTAACGCTCTTTATTAATTGGAAAAGATGTTTAGTTGTAAATCTTTGATTATGAACTAAATTTGTAAGTTAGGGTTTTGATGAATCTTATTCTATGATGATTGAATGAATTGATTGTTTAATTTGTTGTGGTTGATTATTGTGTTGTTGAGTGGTATTATCATGCTTAATGCTTTTGAATGTGAAGGCCTATATTTATATGATAAATTGGTGGTGTGTTATGTACTGAGAGGAGACGCCCACCACGTGCTCGATATAATGTCCACCACAAGTAGAATTGGATAGAGATATACTAATTTGCTTGTGTGATCACATAGGGTGTTTATTGTAACTAATGCATTTCCATGCACTTGGATATACCATCGAGAGATAGGATATTAGTGTGTGCGGAATAGGTCCAATTTACCTCGAGAGGGGACTTTGGATAATTTAGATAAACACGATCATCAATATGAATAATTAAACTACAACAATGTGCTTTCATGAAATTCAATTGGATGAAATAGGTGAATTCAAATACCCTAACTAATCTCTCATATTGGTTATTTGCTTTATTTTCATGTCTTTATATTTTTTATCATTTAATATCTTTCGATTATTCAAATAGAAATAGGCTTGGTTAATTTTAGTACTCAACGCCTAAATATCCCTGTGGAGACGATAATTTACTCATCATTTTATTACTTGTGCCGACCCCGTATACTTGCGGGTAACAAATAGTCGCATCAGTCTCTACCTTCTCGTCTACTCCTCTCGTACGCTTGTAGATCCACTTACATCCTACGGGTTTTATCCCATCTGGTAAGTCTACAAGTTTCCAGACTGACTTTGAGTACATGGACTCCATCTCGAGATTCATGGATTTAAGCCATTCCTCTTTGTCAAAATCTTCCATTGCATTTCTAAATATCAATGGATCATCCACACTATCATTAGAAATGACACCATGTCCCTCTCCAATGCCTAAGTAGTGATCAGGTTGTCGAACAACCTTTCCACTACTCCTCGGCAGTAGTGTATCCTGACTAGGAATTATCTGACTATCAAATATTTGTGGAATAATAACATCATCTACAACTCTTGTTGACTAAGCACTGGTCGTACCAGGTTCTAGCTCTTTTAACACAATCTTACTATCGAGATTTATGATTACTCATATAATCCTCCTCAAGAAACGTTGTGTTTGTCGATACAAACACTTTGTTTTCTTGTGGATTATAAAAGAATCTACCTCGTGTTTCCTTTGGGTACCCTACAAATAAACATTTGAATGGAACTACATTCAATTTGTAAGTCGTTGTTTGTAGTGCATATCCCTAAAAAAAGAATATGGTAATGATGAGAAACTAATCATAGATCTCACTATTTCCATCAAAGTCTTATTTCTCCTCTCCGCAACACCATTATGCTGTGGTGTACATAGAGCTGTGAGTTGGGATACTATCCCATGGTCAACCATGTAGTCTTCAAACTCTTGGTCGAGGTACTCACCCTCACGATCCGATCATAGTGATTTGATTGTTTTGCCTAATTGATTTTCAACTTCAGCTTGGAATTCTTTGAACCTTTCAAAAGTTTTCAATTTACGTTGCATTAGGTAAACATATACGTATCTAAAGTAGTCGTCAATAAATGTGACATAATACTCATAACCACCTCTAGCTCTGACATTCATTGGTCCGCAGTCGTCTGAATGTATAAGCTTAAGTGGTTGCGTGGCTCTAATCCCTTTTCTTATAAAAGGTCTCTTGATCATCTTACCCTCTAAACAAGATTTACAGACAGGTAAGGTACTGATCTCTAACTAACTTAGAGATCTACTTTCTACTAGTCTATTTATCCCATCATGGTTTATATGTACAAGTCTTAGATGCCACAGATACGTGTCATCAACTGGAGAAATCTTTTGTCGCTTTGTTTTAGGTTTTTCAACTTTAAACAATTTAGTATCAAGCAGTGATGTATGAATTAACGGTCTGAAAACATACAAATTATTTTCTATCATACCAGAACAAATATTCATTCCATTTCTTAAAATGATAACTGATTTATCATTAAAAGAAACCTTATGAAACTGTTTCAATTAATTTGGATATAAAAATCAAATTCCTTATAAATCCAAGAATGAAATTGACATTGTTCAATGATAGAAAACAATTATTAAACTGTAGTCTAACAACTCCCTTGCTTGTACTGAAACGACATCCCCTGTTCCAACGTGCATAGTGAAGGACCCCTCCTCCAACTTTTGCCAATAATTATTCCAATATAAAGAAGAACAAAATTAGTTAGTGACCCCTGAATCTACTATTCAAGGTGAAGAATCATCTTCTACTAAACAAAATTTAATGATAAGTAAATCTGATTTACTTTTCATTTTCTTCTTATTGGAGAGTTCCTCGAGGTATTGCAGACAGATCCTCTTCCAATGACTAACCTCTTTGCAATGAAAACATTTTTCCTTGTACTTAGTCAATCGTGGTGCTCTTTATTTTTAGGCTTAGCCTTTACTTTACCATAACAAAATGGCTTAGCAACATTTGCTTTGCCGGTCTTACCTTTGGTAATTGGTCATGTGTTGGTTACAGGCTCTGGAGGACATTCCTCCATAAGCACAGATTTAAGGTCTTTGCAGACCATAATTACGTTCATGTTGGTTCCACTTAATAAAATTATCTCAGTTAATGTTTCATTTGCGAGGAAATAATAATGCAGTAGATAACGATGATATTTAAAGACATAAATCTAAATTAATATCATTCATTTTATACATTCATATCAAATGCTATAGTTCGGAATAAAATTAAACATGATGCATGAGCATATTTTTAATAAACTAAAAATCCCTAAAATTAGTTGCTATGTCATGATAATCCAACATCCCACGAGTAAGTGCCTAGGTAAACTAGGTCAAATCCCTGCATGTTAGATCGAGACATTCTCAATCGAATAATACACCAGAATAACTATTTATTCTTATATTATCCGACCATCGCTTTGATTTAGTCAGGACAATAAATTAATAACTTAATTAAGTCCTTTATGAGTGTGACCCATCGTTTCAGAATTCATGAACTTAACTTGAGAGTGCCTAGGTAGGCTAGGTTAGTCCCAAAATACATTCCGAAAACCTATCCGTTAGGAAGTCAACCTTGGTATTGACTCTTATGGACACCCTCCGTAGGGAGGACGAAAGCAAGGCCGTCACAAGGCGCCATTCAAGTCTCACGGTGTTGAACTAATTGTGAAGACTGCGGGATATAATATCATATATCCCTTTCCCACTCACTATTTGTAATTTAGGATTTTCTTTAAACTAAGAGTTTCTAAAACTCTACGTTTCTAGTTTTTACTTAGATTCTACGGCTAATATAAAGTTTAAGTTTACTAGCTATAATAAATTATTCAATTTTAACTCTTAAAATATAATTTATTATTTCAATTTCTAATTTACATAAACTATTTAAATAAACTAGAAATTAAATGTGAAATTACCAAGTTTTAACTATTAAAACGAACTCACATTATTTGGTCCAATTATGTCAATAATGTTTAATCAAATTAAATCTAATATTAAATGGACCTAACTAATCTAATTAAACAGTTTAATATATAGATTAGTTATTAATGAGACTTACCAAGTTTTTACTCCTAAAAACTAATCTCATTATTTGGTTCCTTTTAATTAAGTAATTAATCTTATTAATCTTAATTAATGTAAAAACCTAACTAATAAATTCAATTAAACTCTTTTATTAATGGATTAGTTAATATAATGAGAATTACCAAGTTTTTACTTCTAAAAACTAATCTCATTATTTGGTTCCTTTTAATTAAGTAATTAATCTTATTAATCTTAATTAATGTAAGAACCTAACTAATCAATTCAATTAAACTCTTTAATTAATGGATTAGTTAATATAATGAGAATTACCAAGTTTTTACTTCTAAAAACTAATCTCATTATTTGGTTCCTTTTAATTAAGTAATTAATCTTAATTAATACAAAGAATCTAATTAATCATTTTAATTAAACTCTTTAATTGGTTGATTAGTCAATTAATGGATATTACCAAGTTTTTACACCTAAAAACTAAATCCATTATTCCATTGCCATTTATGAAATTGTTTCCTATTTTAATCTCATAAAATTAAAACAATATAATATGACAATTATGCATGACATATTATTATGCATGTGTAGGCACGCCTAATCTAGATGCATGACATTCATATGTATGACAATGCTTTAACATCCATATAATCATCACATGAAAATAAATAAAGCATACGTAATTGACCGAGTGACATGGGTTATCTAATTTAAACAACTCTAATTACAATTGTATTCCCAAGGCATTCCTTGGTCTTCAAGAGTTCTTCTTCGAGTTGAATTCTTCTTGTCTTCATTTTCCTAATCAAATCAAACTTGATTTTTGTCAAAAGTCAACATCTTTTCCAAAGGTCCACGGGTTACCTTAACATGCACCCTAGGTCAAGACGAAACCTTAAACAACCCTAACGTGTGGGAAAGTACGGCTGCCAGCAGCGTAGCCGCACGCATGCCAGGTGCATGCAGCCCTCGCTCGAGCCACGCTTTGGTGCACGTTCTTAGGTCGTTTCGCTCACGATTTTTCGCTCCGATTTTTTGCCACTTTTCTGGGTTAATATTCACCAATATTTTCTAGAAAATACACAGCAAAATTGTTTGCAAAATATGCACAATCAAAGAACGCGCGTCCGAGATGCATTTTCAATGCCGTTTGCACGGTTTTCTTCGTCTGGCTCTCTTCTTTCCACCGGTTTTTGAATCGCCTTAATCGGACACCGTTTGCTATGGTTTCGCATAAATTAATTACAAAATGTACAAAATAGCCAATAACAGATTCGGCTTTAACAAAAAAAAATCAAAAAGAAACCTAGAACCCATGACACCATATAATTAACGATCAATTACGCTTTTATAATCATACAATCAAATCATATAATAATAAAACAAATCATACATTCTAGATTTGTGCCTATACAATAATATATCAATAGATCAAGAATCAATAAGAAAAATAAAAAACAAGAAAGATGTAGTTTTTTCTTTTTCTTTTGCGTATATACATGAACTTAGAACCAAAGGCTCTGATACCAATTGAAGGGAGTTTTAGAAAAGATTTTGATTATCGTATAACATGCGGAATTGGATTTCAAAACTTTTTCTTATATTGAAAACCTTTTTCAATCAAGAATGAGTTCCTATATATACGCAGAATAAGACTTTAGAAACTACATACATTTTTCTTGTTTTTCTTTTTTCTTATTTCTTGATCTACCACTAGATCTCCCGAGCTATTACCCGCGGTCTGACAACGTGTGTGTGGGCACCTCACGGCAAGAGATGAAGGTCACATGAAAAGAACGCCGGCCGAATCCTGCAAAAGTGGGGAGAGTCAGAAAAAACTTTTTTTCTCTTTTTTTTCTCTCTTTGGTGGCCGAATTCTCTTTATTTTTCACTTGTGTGTTAGGTTAGGTTTTTTCCTAGCTATATAACACTTATATAGTAGTTATTTAGGGTTTTAGTTTAACCAAGTCAAAATAGGATTCTAAATTCTATTTATTTTTAGTCTCCCTAAAGACTTGAACCTGTGACCTTTTGGACTATTAAAATAATTTAATTCTTTTAATTCTTTTGTTCTAGTCATTATTTAATCACATGACCTCATATTTAATAAATAGAATTAATAATTAATAATTAATAATTTCTATTATTTTATTAAATATTTAATTAATTAAATAATCACATTATTTAATTATTCTCTTTTATTTAAATTGCGTAACTTTCGCAACACTATTAATTGGACCATCTAATTAATCTACCGTGACCCTCGTTACCAACAACCATAAGGGCTAGCAAGGGGACCTAATGGACCCACAGTTTTGAGCTACAATAATACTTAGTAATATTAATTAAAACTATTTAATTAATATTTCATGATTATTAACCTCGAAGTTATTCCACTAAAAACCCGAGGCTGCACTCTGAGAACTGTAGACGTGTTTATACAATCTGAAGTCTCAGTGTCCATTGATATAGCTAATTGCATATAGTGTGATCCTCCATAAATAGTTCATAACTAGAGCTGTGTCATAAAGTCCATTATACCCCTCTAGAAATATCTTTTCCTTTAAGTACCATTGATTCTCTAATAACAATTAAATCCTGTCTTCCTCACGGATGAGGGAGAGCGCTCATAATCGTTCAAGCCCCGAATCAACTCTTAAGGGAAATACTCATCTACTTCAATCAAGAAGGAGTGGATTTCACTATTGTGTGCGAACCTTCCCAGCCACAAGCCAAATCGCAACTCCAAGATATGGAGGTATTGGTCGAGATTCACATCAACCTCACTCATGGTAAATGAAAAGCCACGATCCAACCTGAAGGAGTTGATAAGACACTTAGGATTAAGATCACCTATAAATAGCCATTGTTTATCGATTATATATAAATCTCATCTACTAACGGATCTTGGTGAGAGATTCATATAAATCGTGGTCCAGTCCTATATGATCTCATCATATAAGGTGCCTCCATTCTCATGTCAACTACATGAGCGGTCTAGGATAAGATCACCGTACTTTACAGAATGGACCGCAGCAATAGATCAATCACAAACAAAGTACCCAGCTTTGTTCGCTCTCTACAGACTCTTTAAATTGCACGTCTCAAAATGAATCCTCTTTGTATATGACCATCATATACTCATTATGAGATTACATCTTGTAATCTATGATGTTCTTGCACAATACGAATGTATTGCTAAATATAAAACATTTATAAACTTGAATAATAATCTGAATAATTCTTATTATTGTCTTTAACCATTTACAATTACAAGTTTTAGGGCATAAATCCCAACAACATCGACATGATGGTGGATGCTACAGCAGGCCACGAACTATTGAGCTTCATGGATGCATTCTCCGGCTACAACCAAATCCTCATGCATCCGGACGACCAGGAAAAAACTTCCTTCATCACGGAGCGCGGCATTTTTTGCTACAAAGTGATGCCCTTTGGCCTTAAAAATGCCGGGACAACCTACCAAAGGTTGGTCAACAAGATGTTCGCGAGTATGCTCGGATAGACCATGGAAGTCTACATCGACAACATGCTGGTAAAATCCTTGGTAGCAGATCAGCACATCAACCACCTCCAACGGTCATTCGACATTATTGACAAGTACAGGATGAAGCTTAATCCAACCAAGTGTTCCTTTGGAGTTTCATCAGGGAAGTTCCTTGGTTACCTGGTAACCAAGAGGGGAGTCGAGGCCAACCTGGATCAAATCCAATCAATCATGGATTTGAGGTCCCCCAAAAGCATCAAAGACATACAGAAGCTGATCGGGCGACTCGCGGCCCTCAACCGCTTCATCTCAAAGTCGTCCGAAAAATGCAAGCCCTTCTTCGACGCTCTAAGGAAGAGTAAATCATTTGATTGGAATCAAACAAGCGAAGATGCATCCCAAAACATTAAACGATACCTAGCAGACCCTCTCCTCCTATCCAAACCTAAGGAAGGAGAGAAACTTCTACTCTACCTCGCTATATCCGAAACGGCCGTTAGTACGGTACTAGTGAGAGAGGAAGAAGGCAAACAACTCCTCGTATACTACATCAACAACACCTTACTTGACGCAGAAACAAGGTACACTCAACTTGAGAAACTGGCTCTTGCGCTAGTTACAGCTGCGAGGAAATTGAGGCCGTACTTCTAATGCCACACCATCAGCGTCCTCACTACTTTTCCCTTGGAAAACATCCTCCATAAGCCCGAACTTTCTGGCTGACTAGTGAAATGGGCCGTGGAGCTATGCGAGTACGACGTCAACTACTAACCTCGCATGGCGATCAAATCACAAGCATTGGCAGACTTCATAACGGACTTCACACCTAGAATTCTACAACAAGCGGAAGAAGAGCTTTGCACCATATCGTGCGACGCATCAAAAGATGATTGGACTTTGGCAGTCGACGGATCAAGTAACGCCAGGGGCAGCGGACTAGGAGTAATACTTACCTCGCCCGAGGGACACGTCATCGGATGATCCATCGGGTGTGGATTCAAAACCACTAACAACGAAGCCGAGTATGAGGCCCTCATAGCCGGACTCACCTTTACAAAGGACTTATACGTCAAACGGATAAAGGTACGTAGTGACTGCTAATTAATTGTAAGACAATTGCAGGGATCCTACCAAGCTCGAGATTTGAAAATGTCGGCCTACTTGACCTTGGTGAAAGAACTACAAGTCTCGTTCGAGTCATTCGACATCGAATAGGTATCAAGATCAGAAAATACACATGCCGATGCACTCGCCAACCTCGATTCTGTACTACATACAACAATCGAGCGAACCATCCCCATGGTTTTCGTCTAATGGCCAGCTGTGTGGAAGCCGGCAAAGCTCGAAATCGAACCAATTTTGGATGAACCGACTTGGATAACTCCAATCTACGACTACTTGATGAACGACACCCAACCATCTGACAAAGTCGAGGCGCGAAGAATCAAGATAAGTGCTGCCCGATTTTCCATAATAGAAGGTCAACTTTACAAGAGGTCCTACTCCGAGCCCTACCTTAAATGTGTCGACCCGATTGAGCCTCAGCAAATACTCAAAGACTTGTACGAAGGGTAATGCGGAAACCACTCAGCAGGGAGAAGCCTAGCCAACAGAACAATCACGTCAGGATATTATTGGCTGACAATGCGATCCGAGTCACACAACCTAGTTAAGCGGTGTGACCCATGCCAACACTTCATGAAGTAGGGGATAGACATAGTAGGAAAGATGCCAGTCGCTACCGGAGGAAAAGTCTACATACTGGCCGAAATTGATTACTTCACAAAATGGGTCGAAGCCGAGTCATATGTGAGAATCAAATACTCCGAAGTAAAAAGCTTCATCTAAATGAATGTTATATGCCGTTACGGAGTCCCAAGGGAGATAGTCACTGACAATGGTTCACAATTCATATCATACGACTTCCAAGACTTTTGCGATAGGTGGAGGATAAAGCTAAGCTATTCAAGCCCAAGATATCCTCAAGCCAACGGCCAAGCAGAATCCACCAACAAAACGATCATATCCACCCTCAAGAAGAGACTCGGCCAATACAATGGGAAATGGGCCGACGAGCTACAAGGCGTGCTATGGTCTTACCATACGACGATCAGAACGTCAACGGGGGAAACACCATTTTCCCTAACCTACGGCTCGGAAGCCGTAATAGCGATTAAGGTTGATTACCCTTCTTACGGAGTACAGCACGCAACCGAAGAGACAAACAATAAAGAATTACTGAACCAACTCGACACAATCAGATTGGCAATCAGCAAAGAGTCACCCGACATTATAATAGGAACATTCAGCACAAAACGTTCAAATTGGAGACTGGGTACTACGCTGCGTCTTCTAAAATACAAAGGAACAAGGGGCGGGCAAACTCGGCCCTACATGGGAAGGACCCTACCAGATCATCAAAGCAGTTGGTCAGGGAGCCTACAAGCTATGATGTACAGACGGCATGGAGATCAGTAACAGTTGGAAGGCGCCTTCCATTTAAAATAGTATCATTTCTAATTCCTACCTTTTTCTTTTTTTACTTCTATCATCCTATGATATGGAACTAACTTAGGCATCGGAGGGCCGTTTGTAATTCCAACGGCCAACCCTAATTTTTCTATACAGGTTGGTGTCGCACAACATTCCTGTACTCAAGGTTTTTCTATTCATGCCAGTTCTCCATTACGAAGTCATACATAAACGCGCAACCTGCTTTCAAAGTCTAACGTCACACGACTAAAAGAATAAAACTTTAAGCATGAAACCATAAAGTTTCACACTTCAACTGGGGGAAATCAATATACAAATATCATAAGATCAAGAATCGGTGTAAGTCGCATGACAATTCACCAAACGACAATTCACCATGGCAGTCTGAAGTTTTTCTGCATCACACGACGACGTCACAATCAAATACAGGTTGTCGTCGCGCGACACATCAACCAACAACTCCACTATAACATAATAGTGATCGCACGACCTGCATTCAAGGTCATGAGTCGCACGACCTGCATTCAAAGTCATTCACCGCACGATTAAAACGTATTTACAATTCAAGCATTAAACGAGTCATTAAATCTTCAAAGGATTATGGAAGCACACGACAGTCAATTAACCACTTATATGTTATTATTCACGCGACAATGTTGTCTTGTCGAAAATTAGCAAGGAATCAAAGTTATCTTTACTCTGTCGTACGACAACATGCTATCTGGTAAACATTCATTAAAAACAAAACGATATTCTATTAATGCAGAATTAGAGTTCAACAGCCCATGTGGGCAAAAACTTCAAGTACTTAGAAAGTAAATTTAAAATCTAAAACTTCAAGTTCAAACTTTACAACCCCCTATGGAGCGACACCATCATGTCTTCATTCGACATCAGCATCTTCCATTTCGGCTTACTGGCTGCCACTCGACTGTGCAGGCAGTGCTACAATAGCTGCGCCCTCAGGGGCTAGATCAACAACGTTCTCTTGATCAGTTTTTCCATCACCAGCCTTCGCCTTAACAGCTTGATTTTTCTCTTTGGCATTATCCTCGACGTCGTCCTTCTCTTCCTCACCGTCTGAGTGAATCAGCTCCTCATGATCAGCAATCCATCTGTCAACCTTCTATTCTGTCGTATGACCCTTTTTAAAATCCCTCATCAGATCTGCACGGGTCTTGATGACAGTATTGAGCACGTCGTCTTCCAACCTGTCGTACAGAGAATCGTAGTCCGACTCCTTGGCCTTAAGCTTGGCCCCAAGAAAGTTAACGTTCGACTTTAGTTTGGTCAGCTCAAGAGTCGTCTCGACCGCACGGCTAGATGCCTTATGAGCTGTCTTCATGGCCTTCAGGTTAGAGGCTTTCAGCTTCTCATTGTCAATCATAAAACTTTGGTTGCTCGACTTCAGTTCCCTTACCTTCCTAAGGGCCAGACCAAGCTCCTTCTCCAAATGGATTTGAGATTGAAGAGCCTGCAAAAAATTAAAATCAAGCCCTTAGATAAATTCCAAGTAAACAACGGAAGAGCTAGTAGTCGTACGACTTTACTTGGAATTGGTGGCTGAGGCCCCAATCAACAGCTTGGGAGAAACCCATCTCCTTCAGGCGACTTTCATCTTCAAGCAACAGCAGTCGCTCGACCTGAGGCAAGATCGACCAAAAATCGAAATACACGGAGGCATCCTGGGGGAAAGCAAGGTCAACCGACGCCTCACTACTAGCAGCCGAATCCTTCCTCCTACATTTTTTCCCGGTAAAGATAACATCAAGTGCAGTCTTGCCTCGACTAGACGAAGGAGTCGACATCGACTCGACAGGACCGCTTGACTGAGCCTTCTTCTTCCCTTTCCTCTTCTCATTGAGCCTTCTCAAGGCCTCATCAGCATCAGGAGCAGCAATACCTCCACCCATCAAATCAACTGCAAAGCGTCGCTCGACGTATGAGATAGGTGTTAGAAACCTTGTTCCGTAGAGTCGCCCGACATAATGCCAAACTCTAACAAACTCCACTAAATTTTTAAAAGCTGGGTAAGAAGTACCTGACTCGGTAATCACTGAAAACTTCCACAAGTGGCTGGGCCTCAGGTTCTCCTCGGACAGGATCCTCTTCCAACTTTTTTCCTTCACGTCGTACGATAAAATCTTCGTTGTACGTGTCGCACACGTCAGACCAACCACGGCTTTAGGGGCTCCTATGTTCACTGCAATATAAGAAAACAAATAAAAAACATTTAACACAGCATGACAACGAATACAATGTCGAACGGCACGACACGACAAAGTTAAAGTCCCACCAGCCTTAGACCACGTCGTACGAACAACCGTATCCTTTATTGGCCACTCGACAAGAAGGCCCATCGCGAAGAAATACATATCCTTCCACGACCTGTCATTAGTGGTCAACTCCGTGATGAGGTGCTTTCTGTTTACTCTAAGAGTCAAGTTCTAGCGATCCTTCTCAGTGTCGTGCTCCTTCATCGAATAAGTGTAGAACAAGTCTGACAACTCAAAGACTATAGATTCCCTCATACACAACAAATCCAGCCCTAACAGGATCCTCCAACTGTTGGGCATGAGTTGCCTTGGGGCAAGCTCAAAATGATCCAAAACCTTCCTCAGTAGCCTAACCACCGGTAACTTGAACCCGACCCACTGGAATGGGAGTTCATAGAAACAAGTCCATCCTGGTATATCCCAATCATGTCTCTCCTCCCTCAGCACGCTGGCTGGATTGACCAAAAGCAAACCTAACGGTCTACTTGGACCCATGGGGCAAGGACCAGTTGCTTCCCCTGGTAGCTCGATGAGAGGAATCCCCACGGGTATCTCGTTCATAATGCGCGATATACCCTCGTGACTAGAAACAGTCACAGGGTCGTACGACGGAGATGCCAACGTTACTCCACCACTTTTGGTCCTCGACTCACCCCATGAGTCGGACGACATATCTACAATATCGTCGTATCCTTGCCCAGAGGTACTAGGAGAACTCTCACCACCTCTACTCGACATCAAACCTACAAGTCGAACGATAATAGCGATAGTTAGTAGTTAACCCTAAACTAGAGATCTTGCACGACCTAACACCAATCACCAAGACTGTTAGCTTACACTTATAAGAGGTCGTGCGACATAAACGCTTTAACTACTGTCGTACAACACAAACACTACAAACAGTTCTGCCAAATCCTAAGTTATGTTTTTCGATCAAAACCAACATTTTTAGATTTTCCTAAAAATCTACTCGAAGAACAGTAAACATACTCAGAAACCAAAAAACAAATGTAAAAAGATCAAAAGCCAAAACAACAAGAAAACTTACCAAAAGTGCAAGAATACAGACTGCTTCGCCGAGATAAGCACAAAATGAGACAAAATCAACCGTAATAACGCCGGAATTATAAACGCTGAGGACTAGTTCTAGGAGAGAAAATGTGATAGAGAGAAGCAAAAATTGAAAATGAAGGGGGAAGAGGGAAGGGCAGCAATAAAAGAAAATGCATGTGCTAACATGCCAATCTCTTATTGGGCACGCACCTCTATAACCGCTATCATTAATCAGACATGTGCATTTCCCATAAAGGTCACAATTACCTTGGCACAACTATCGAAAAGCAACTGGAAGGCCAACCGCTCACACCTCTATTGCGACATTGTCGTACGACCATATCAAATCACGGAGATTGTAAACTTCTCTAAAACCCAGGAACATGCCTCAACTCGACCCAGCTGATCTTTACATTTAATAGTCGTACGACATAAAGATAGGCATACATTTGTATCAAACCACCAAATTAACTCTACAAATGAAACCTACGTGTCGGACGACACAATCAAAGTACCATGTCCCTCCACACAACGAAACAACGTCGAAAGGCGATGCAAAGCCCTTGACTTTCTTCTTAAATCCAAGGAGTTTGGGGGCAAACTGTAGTAATCAAAATCTGTCAGGCCCAAATATAAGCAAAGATCCAGCCCAAAAGCCCAAATTTCATCACATGACCAGACCCAGAGCCAAAAGTGGTCAAACTACTTAGCCCAATTTCCTTGGCCAAAAATGGTCAAAACACATGGACCAATTGCCTTGGTCGCACGACGCCCAACTATGATCACCACACAGTGGTCCAAATAGAGACAATCATATGACTCCATGACGGCCACACCTCAAGAACCCCCATGTTATACGACACACATTCGACAAATCCTCACATCAATCGAAGTAGCAATAGAGAAGTAACTCGAAAAATCTCCTATGTCGCATGACATGGAATCATTATCATCTTTGGTCTATGATCAGTAGACATGTCGCACGACATGGAATCATTATCATCTCGGGTCAATGGTCAGTAGACATGTTGCATGACATGGAATCATGATCGTCTCAAGACAACAGTCAAAACAACATGTCACACGACATGGAATCTCCTTGGGTCAATGGTAGACCAAATCATAATCTACTTCAATAAAGACAGTCCTACAAACCATGATTAAAATCTAAATGGCCAATTCAAAGAAAACATCCCTAAATTTCCTTGATTTAAGGCGGCAAAACTAAGGAAATGATGAAGTCCCTCAACGGTAAAGAACATCACCCCCTATAAATGAAAGATAATTCTCCAAAAAGAGGGGGGGCACTAAGGAATTCACATCCTAAAACAATCAATACTCATACAGCATTTTTCGGCCAACATTCATCATCCTCGATCATCTTCTGATCATAGTCCGGTTAGCAGACCTTACATCTTTTTCAATCGGGAAGATCTCAACCATCGAGCTGACAGGAAGTATTTTTCACTCTTCTCAGTTTACAACCATTATCTACTTACTAGCATTCGCTCAATTGACCGTCGGAGTGATTTTGGCCGGCACCACCCCGATGTCCCAGACGTCCTACGGGTCACGTGCGTTCTGTCTTTGCAGGTTGTAGTGCCCCGTATCATCGAGCGATTTTTTAGGACTACAGTGCTACTGTTGTTCTCCTATACTTTTTAAGCCAATACTATTCCAAAAACACCCTCTTTGTTGGTATACTTCACCAAGTCGGTCATCAAGATCTGTGTTTGCTTGTAAATGTCATCGGGAAACATCATCTCCACTCAAATATATAGCGCATTCATTATATCACAATCTTTTACAATCTGAGGATCTTGATAGTAATAAAAAGGATTTAAGAGATAAGTCATCTTATGTAATGGAATATCGAGCCAATCCTTGGCTTACTATCAATGATGTCAAGGATTGACCGATAAGCATTCTCACTATTTTTCAAGACCACCTTAATCTCTTCTTTTGCTTTCTTAAGCTCCTTATATAAAAAACCCATGGATGGATTTACATCCCCATTAACTAGTTGAAGTACCTTCACCAAAGGAGCAAATACCTTCAAGCACAAGGTAACCTCATTTCAAAAACTCAAGTTCAACACGATAGAATAGGTTGCTTTCCCTTTAGCGGTTTTCGACCATTTGCAATCTTCCCATTCCATGCTAGTAAACATTGCCCTTAAACTTTTCTTTTTCTCCACCAAACTTTGCAATATTAGAATAGCCAAGGCAAACCTAGTGACTCTCGGCTTAATTATTTCCCCTTTTTTTTGTGTAAATCCTCATCAACCACAAGGTTTTGTAATATGCGTATATAAAGATCGTAAAAGTTTTGGAGCTATTAAGGGTTTTTTTTTAACTTTGGTATTTTTCTAATACCTTCAAGCATAAGGTTGATGGTGTGAGTAGCACATGATGGCCAAAATATGTGTGGCACCCGATCCTTCAACAACTTTACAGTGGCCACATTGTTGGAGGCATTGTCGGTCACTTCTTGAACAACATTCTTTAACCCAACTTGTTCAATACATTTGAACACATACTCAAAAATGTGTTCCCCGGTGTGTGCCTCCTCAAAGCTTTCCTTGGAAGAAAGAAAAGTGGTATCTGCCTGCAATTCACACACAAATTGATAATGCTTCTCCTTTTCCTATTAGTCCAAGCATCGGTCATAATCGAACATTCACCCAATTTCCACTCTTCTTTTTTTTTTTTTTAAGGGCCTCTTTAGTACTATCAAACTCTTCCTTCAACAGCGATCCACTCAATTAGTATCGAGTTGATTGTTTATATCACGAACCAAATTGACCAATTGCCTCCACCATTGTAGTGAAACTATTGTTCTAAATAGCACTGAAAGGAATACCCACTTCATACACCCCCTAGCCACATATCAATACACGAAATGTGTTCTCTCCTTGAAAAGTACATAAATAATATGTTGTTGGTGAAGAGACTTACCAGCACTCATCGAAGCTTCAAGATTGATCTTTAATGCAAACGTATCTACGGGTAAGAATTTGTGGTCTTTTCCTTGACCCTAACCCTTCAACTTCTTCTTCCTCCTCCTCAATCCTGGTGAGATCAACTTCCATTCTAATCTCACGGTCTTCCTTATTTTTGTTTTTTTTTCTTACTTTTAGCATCTTCGATGGCTTGTCTACATTTAACTTGATCCTCCTTGGTTGACCTCGGACACATAGAAATATTTCCCAGTTTGTGGCCAATGTGTTGCTTCAACCGATATACTCCTCCAAAAAATACCTTTTAATTTACTATTTTTTTTCTCTTCTTTTTTTCTTCTTCTTCTTCTTCTTCCTCCGCCGCCAGCCGCTTGAAATCGACCTTCACCTCCAACCCAACATCCTCCTCACCGCTTAATCACCTCATTGGTCCAAATCGTCGCCACTTAATCGGTGTTTTTTGTCGGATTTTACAACACTACCTGACGGTCGTGGTTTTTTTCCCTGTTTTGGGTTTCCACGTAAATCTTGTGTTTGTGTGATTGGATTCATGGTTGTTTCATCTTATTTTGCTTGTTTATATATTATATGTTTTGTAATGGATATTAGGCAGCGCTTCCGTATAAACGATTTTTTCCCAACATGGAGTTTCTTCAAGGCTTGCACGATTGATTTTCAGCGATTTGGATTCAAAATTTATTGATGGAACCTTTGCCTAATGCAACTAAAATGTATTCTCTGGTTCGTCAAGAGGAAAAACAACAAGAGATCCAATCAATGTTATTCTCAACACCCGATGCCGCAGCTCTTAATACTATCAAGTGTGAAAATAGAATGAGTAATCCTTAAGCTCGAACAAATGGTCATCGCAATCAACAATTTAGTGGTTATCGTAAGCCGAGACAACTACCTCATTGTGATCAATGTGGTCGTGATGGCCATATCAAAGCTAGATGCTACAAGTTACATGGATTTCCAGAAAAGACAACAAGCCAATTGAAGATTGTTGAAACAATAAAATCAGCTGAAAAACCCATGCCTCTTGCTATTACTCAAGAACAGTACAATAAGCTTCTTGCTATGCTCTCTTCAGTTCTAAATTGGCAGGTATTGCTCTCACCATTCCATCAAATTTTGTTTGGATAATTGATACAGGTGCTACCAACCATGTGTCATTCTTTATCATTATTTTCTTCTTATAAACCATTCTCAACACCATGTCATGTTCAATTGCCTGATGGAACTAGTGTTACATTCACCTATATTGGTACTATCATTCTCACACCTATAATAAAACTTGGAAAATGTTTCATTGTGATCCTATTCGATGCACCCAGTGCACTAGATCATTTTGCCCAAAGACACTACACTTTGATGATTTTAGACTCATCATAACACATTTGATCTCACTCAAATGCTAGCAAAATTATCTACAACTTTAACAAGATAATGACACTCCACCTTTATCTTAAATTGTGAATGTTATTCAAGACTAACTAAGAAATTTTGTCTACCTTATACATATCCAGATGTATGAACAATTTTTCATTTCTCATAATCTTTTGACCTTATGATTATTTACATTTAACAATTATAATATTAAACTATAAAAGCTATAAGATTTGTTAAAACAAAAATCACTTTATTAATATGAAAATATTGTTAAATTACAATATTACACTATTTCTATTGAGTATAATCCTAAAATTGTCAATGCTCCATCTTGGTATGCAGATAGTGGGGCAATAAATCATATTACCTCAGACCTTAATAATCTAACTTTGAGCTCATAATACAAAAGGAAAGACAAGCTTGCTATTGGAAATAGTAATTAGCTCTCTATATCTCATATTGGTAGATCTTTATGTTTTTCTCACACAAAACCTTTGCAGCATATTGCTCTAAATCACATGCTGCATATTTCTAGAATCACCAAGAATCTCTTGAGTGTATCCAGACTTAATAAAGATAACAACTTGGTTGTTGAATTTTTTGGTGCCTTTTGTGTGTTTAAGGATAGTAATTTAGGGACCACTTCGCAACAAGGAATACTAAAGGACGGTATATACAATCTTAATCTCACCACAAGTGCTTCTACTTCACAACCAAGTCTTCACGCTTATACAACCTCTGTTAATCCACTTATTGCAGCCACTTCATCTATTAATTCCATTGAACATCAATCTTCATTTCAGTCTGTAAATAGCAATAAATGTGATGACTTACTAGATACTAAAACCAGCTCTAATATTTAGCATATTAAGCTTGGTCACTCTTCTCAATTTGTACTTCAGAATATACTTAAAACAATGCATTTCAATACTTATGTCACTGCTGCTTCCTTTTTGTGATTCCTACAAATATGGTAAACTGCATAAACTCCCTTTTTCAATTCATCCAATATTAGTCAAATCTCCTCTTAAACTGATATACTCAGACATTTGAGGACCTTCTCCCTATGCATTCATAGATGGATC